>JAOWBW010000809.1:0-107010 GCA_026119855.1 Campanula takesimana | reverse complement strand
TTCCACGTCATAATTCCACGTGGCTTAATGAGAAGGCTTGAAATGTTTTTGCTTTTATATATTATATAGATGTGTAGATTTTTACCATTATTATTACTTTAATTTTTTTTTCACTAAATAAAAAAAATACAAATTCTCATATAAAAATGAATAGCATGCAAAGTTGACAACATCTACGTCCAAATTAAAGATAACGACTTTTGTCCGTCTCGCTCCGACGTTCTATTTGATATGCGGTGCGTTCCGCGGTTTATCCGGAGTCAAAAGTTATGACGGTTTCGGCGCACTCGCTGAAATTACTCCAAAAACTTCACAACGCTTTAGTGTCCGCATCATTAGTAATTTAAAACTATCAAACATACTTTATTTATAGAATCCTTCATTTTTATTTTTATTTTTGCAAATATGTGGCTCAATTTTCTTCACCGAGATATACTGCTACATCACATTTCTTATCTTTAGCCCATATCTTAAAATTCAACTAACTGAATGATTATAATTTCTAATATTTTAATTAATATATCCATTATCTTTAGCCTACTAAAATTAAGTAATCATGTTTTCGTATTTAAGCTCAGAAAATATTTGATTTAAAAAAAAAAAACAGTTTTAAAAGCTAGATCATTTCCTGAAATATGTATTATATACATTTGCCTATAGAATAATGCCACGTGGATTTCCACGTCATAATTCCACGTGGCTTAATGAGAATGTTTTTGCTTTTATATATTATATAGATGTGTAGATTTTTACCATTAATTATTAACTTTAATTTTTTTTTTCACTAAATAAAAAAAAATACAAATTCTCATATAAAAATGAATATGCATGCAAAGTTGACAACATCTACGTCCAAATTAAAGATAACGACTTTTGTCCGTCTCGCTCCGACGTTCGATTTGATATGCGGTGCGTTCCGCGGTTTATCCGGAGTCAAAAGTTATGACGGTTTCGGCGCACTCGCTGAAATTACTCCAAAAACTTCAACGCTTTAGTGTCCGCATCAATTAGTAATTTAAACTATCAAACATACTTTATTTATAGAATCCTTCATTTTTATTTTTATTTTTGCAAAATATGTGGCTCAATTTTCTTCACCGAGATATACTGCTACATCACATTTCTTATCTTTAGCCCATATCTTAAAATTCAACTAACTGAATGATTATAATTTCTGATATTTTAATTTAATATATCCATTATCTTTAGCCTACTAAAATTAAGTAATCATGTTTTCGTAATTTAAGCTCAGAAAATATTTGATTTAAAAAAAAAAACCAGTTTTAAAAAGCTAGATCATTTCCTGAAATATGTATTATATACATTTGCCTATAGAATAATGCCACGTGGATTTCCACGTCATAATTCCACGTGGCTTAATGAGAAGGCTTGAAATGTTTTTGCTTTTATATATTATATAGATGTGTAGATTTTTACCATTAATTATTAACTTTAATTTTTTTTCACTAAATAAAAAAAAATACAAATTCTCATATAAAAATGAATATGCATGCAAAGTTGACAACATCTACGTCCAAATTAAAGATAACGACTTTTGTCCGTCTCGCTCCGACGTTCGATTTGATATGGGGTGCGTTCCGCGGTTCATCCGGAGTCAAAAGTTATGACGGTTTCGGCGCACTCGCTGAAATTACTCCAAAAACTTCAACGCTTTAGTGTCCGCATAAATTAGTAATTTAAACTATCAAACATACTTTATTTATAGAATCCTTCATTTTTATTTTTATTTTTATTTTTGCAAAATATGTGGCTCAATTTTTTTCACCGAGATATACTGCTACATCACATTTCTTATCTTTAGCCCATATCTTAAAATTCAACTAACTGAATGATTATAATTTCTAATATTTTAATTTAATATATCCATTATCTTTAGCCTACTAAAATTAAGTAATCATGTTTTCGTAATTTAAGCTCAGAAAATATTTGATTTAAAAAAAAAAACCAGTTTTAAAAAGCTAGATCATTTCCTGAAATATGTATTATATACATTTGCCTATAGAATAATGCCACGTGGATTTCCACGTCATAATTCCACGTGGCTTAATGAGAAGGCTTGAAATGTTTTTGCTTTTATATATTATATAGATGTGTAGATTTTTACCATTAATTATTAACTTTAATTTTTTTTTCACTAAATAACAAAAAATACAAATTCTCATATAAAAATGAATATGCATGCAAAGTTGACAACATCTACGTCCAAATTAAAGATAACGACTTTTGTCTGTCTCGCTCCGACGTTCGATTTGATATGCGGTGCGTTCCGCGGTTCATCCGGATTCAAAAGTTATGACGGTTTCGGCGCACTCGCTGAAATTACTCCAAAAACTTCAACGCTTTAGTGTCCGCATCAATTAGTAATTTAAACTATCAAACATACTTTATTTATAGAATCCTCATTTTTATTTTTTTTTTGCAAAATATGTGGCTCAATTTTCTTCACCGAGATATACTGCTACATCACATTTCTTATCTTTAGCCCATATCTTAAAATTCAACTAACTGAATGATTATAATTTCTAATATTTTAATTTAATATATCCATTATCTTTAGCCTACTAAAATTAAGTAATCATGTTTTCGTAATTTAAGCTCAGAAAATATTTGATTTAAAAAAAAAACAGTTTTAAAAAGCTAGATCATTTCCTGAAATATGTATTATATACATTTGCCTATAGAATAATGCCACGTGGATTTCCACGTCATAATTCCACGTGGCTAATGAGAAGGCTTGAAATGTTTTTGCTTTTATATATTATATAGATGTGTAGATTTTTACCATTAATTATTAACTTTAATTTTTTTTTCACTAAATAAAAAAAAAATACAAATTCTCATATAAAAATGAATATGCATGCAAAGTTGACAACATCTACGTCCAAATTAAAGATAACGACTTTTGTCCGTCTCGCTCCGACGTTCGATTTGATATGCTGTGCGTTCCGCGGTTCATCCAGAGTCAAAAGTTATGACGGTTTCGGCGCACTCGCTGAAATTACTCCAAAAACTTCAACGCTTTAGTGTCCGCATCAATTAGTAATTTAAACTATCAAACATACTTTATTTATAGAATCCTTCATTTTTATTTTTATTTTATTTTTGCAAAATAAGTGGCTCAATTTCTTCACCGAGATATACTGCTACATCACATTTCTTATCTTTAGCCCATATCTTAAAATTCGACTAACTGAATGATTATAATTTCTAATATTTTAATTTAATATATCCATTATCTTTAGCCTACTAAAATTAAGTAATCATGTTTTCGTAATTTAAGCTCAGAAAATATTTGATTTAAAAAAAAAACCAGTTTTAAAAAGCTAGATCATTTCCTGAAATATGTATTATATACATTTGCCTATAGAATAATGCCACGTGGATTTCCACGTCATAATTCCACGTGGCTTAATGAGAAGGCTTGAAATGTTTTTGCTTTTATATATTATATAGATGTGTAGATTTTTACCATTAATTATTAGCTTTATTTTTTTTTTCACTAAATAAAAAAAAATACAAATTCTCATATAAAAATGAATATGCATGCAAAGTTGACAACATCTACGTCCAAATTAAAGATAACGACTTTTGTCCGTCTCGCTCCGACGTTCGATTTGATATGCGGTGCGTTCCGCGGTTCATCCAGAGTCAAAAGTTATGACGGTTTCGGCGCACTCGCTGAAATTACTCCAAAAACTTCAACGCTTTAGTGTCCGCATCAATTAGTAATTTAAACTATCAAACATACTTTATTTATAGAATCCTTCATTTTTATTTTTATTTTTGCAAAATATGTGGCTCAATTTTCTTCACCGAGATATACTGCTACATCACATTTCTTATCTTTAGCCCATATCTTAAAATTCAACTAACTGAATGATTATAATTTCTAATATTTAATTTAATATATCCATTATCTTTAGCCTACTAAAATTAAGTAATCATGTTTTCGTAATTTAAGCTTAGAAAATATTTGATTTAAAAAAAAAAACAGTTTTAAAAAGCTAGATCATTTCCTGAAATATGTATTATATACATTTGCCTATAGAATAATGCCACGTGGATTTCCACGTCATAATTCCACGTGGCTTAATGAGAAGGCTTGAAATGTTTTTGCTTTTATATATTATATAGATGTGTAGATTTTTACCATTAATTATTAGCTTTAATTTTTTTTTCACTAAATAAAAAAAAATACAAATTCTCATATAAAAATGAATATGCATGCAAAGTTGACAACATCTACGTCCAAATTAAAGATAACGACTTTTGTCCGTCTCGCTCCGACGTTCGATTTGATATGGGGTGCGTTCCGCGGTTCATCAGGAGTCAAAAGTTATGACGGTTTCGGCGCACTCGCTGAAATTACTCCAAAAACTTCAACGCTTTAGTGTCCGCATCAATTAGTAATTTAAACTATCAAACATACTTTATTTATAGAATCCTTCATTTTTATTTTTATTTTTATTTTTATTTTTACAAAATATGTGGCTCAATTTTTTTCACCGAGATATACTGCTACATCACATTTCTTATCTTTAGCCCATATCTTAAAATTCAACTAACTGAATGATTATAATTTCTAATATTTTAATTTAATATATCCATTATCTTTAGCCTACTAAAATTAAGTAATCATGTTTTCGTAATTTAAGCTCAGAAATATTTGATTTAAAAAAAAAACCAGTTTTAAAAAGCTAGATCATTTCCTGAAATATGTATTATATACATTTGCCTATAGAATAATGCCACGTGGATTTCCACGTCATAATTCCACGTGGCTTAATGAGAAGGCTTGAAATGTTTTTGCTTTTATATATTATATAGATGTGTAGATTTTTACCATTAATTATTAACTTTAATTTTTTTTCACTAAATAACAAAAAATACAAATTCTCATATAAAAATGAATATGCATACAAAGTTGACAACATCTACGTCCAAATTAAAGATAACGACTTTTGTCCGTCTCGCTCCGACGTTCGATTTGATATGCGGTGCGTTCCGCGGTTCATCCGGAGTCAAAAGTTATGACGGTTTCGGCGCACTCGCTGAAATTACTCCAAAAACTTCAACGCTTTAGTGTCCGCATCAATTAGTAATTTAAACTATCAAACATACTTTATTTATAGAATCCTTCATTTTTATTTTTATTTTTATTTTTATTTTTGCAAAATATGTGGCTCAATTTTCTTCACCGAGATATACTGCTACATCACATTTCTTATCTTTAGCCCATATCTTAAAATTCAACTAACTGAATGATTATAATTTCTAATATTTTAATTTAATATATCCATTATCTTTAGCCTACTAAAATTAAGTAATCATGTTTTCGTAATTTAAGCTCAGAAAATATTTGATTTAAAAAAAAAACCAGTTTTAAAAAGCTAGATCATTTCCTGAAATATGTATTATATACATTTGCCTATAGAATAATGCCACGTGGATTTCCACGTCATAATTCCACGTGGCTTAATGAGAAGGCTTGAAATGTTTTTGCTTTTATATATTATATAGATGTGTAGATTTTTACCATTAATTATTAACTTTAATTTTTTTTTCACTAAATAACAAAAAATACAAATTCTCATATAAAAATGAATATGCATGCAAAGTTGACAACATCTACGTCCAAATTAAAGATAACGACTTTTGTCCGTCTCGCTCCGACGTTCGATTTGATATGCGGTGCGTTACGCGGTTCATCCGGAGTCAAAAGTTATGACGGTTTCGGCGCACTCGCTGAAATTACTCCAAAAACTTCAACGCTTTAGTGTCCGCATCAATTAGTAATTTAAACTATCAAACATACTTTATTTATAGAATCCTTCATTTTTATTTTTATTTTTATTTTTATTTTTATTTTTGCAAAATATGTGGCTCAATTTTCTTCACCGAGATATACTGCTACATCACATTTCTTATCTTTAGCCCTGTTGGTCCCAAAGGGCAACAAGGGTATGAAAAATAGCTAGAGGGGGGGGGGGTGAATAGCTGTTTTAAAATTCTTTTCGTACCTTGAAAAACTCAATTGCGAATGCGCACTTTATCAAGTAAGCGTTATGAAATGCGCCTAAGTGAGTGAGTGAAATGCACAGCGGAATTTAGTAATGAAAATAGGCGCAAAGTGTGATAAAGGAGCGCACACACACTCTAAGTATTTTGGCTCAAAGTGAGTGAAATAAGGAACTAAGGCAAATGATATAACAAACACAACACAATTCAGTTCAATCAATCTACAATGAGTAAACAAGCAAATAGTGAGTGAAAATAATAACTTGAAAGAAATGACAAGAAAATCACACAATCTATTTGGAGAGGTTCGATCAATGAAAGATCTACGTCCTCTACCAAGATGGTTAGTCTTGGATTTCTAATGGAGATCTTATATAATGAGTGAGTGTTACAAATTACAATGTTTGAGCTTATACACTAACTCAAGATCTATTACTATGAAAGAACAAATCCAAAACAATAACCGGTGTTTCTCTTAAAGAAGAATCTAAATGATTAATCTTTGAAGAGGTGCGTGTGTGTTCTTAGTATCAAGGCTCTTTAGATCTTTGAGATGGAGAGCACGAGAAACTAAAGTGTTAAGGCTTGAAGATCTGGGCTAAGGATGAAGGTATGAAGATGTTCTTGAGAAATCTGGAAAAACGAAGGCAATCTTCAAATCTTCAACAAATGCTTAGAGAGAGAAATTCTTGAAATTCTTAGCAAAACTCAGCAACTTCAAAATGTTGAAGTTATGGGGTATTTATAGTGAACTTCAAAAAACTAGCCGTTGGAAATCCTTGTGGATAAGATGAGCTGTCGCTCGTTGATTGGAGCATGCATATATTATGGTCACTTTGACACTCAACATAAATATGACCGTTATGGACACGTGTCAACGGATTAGGCTTATATGCATCTTTTAGCCACCGTTGGATCATTGGCGTAATTTGAATTCTCTTCAAGTCTTTGAATCTTCAATAAATCACTGAGTGTTGAATAAACACTTTGAGGCGCGTTTGAGCCAAGAGGCGCACATGATGTGCGCTAAAACAAGGGGCGCATAGGCGCATAGCATAGCTAGTAATAAGTCCTTGCGCGCGCTATGAAGGGCGCAGGGCGCAAATGAAGAGAGGCGCATGGCGCGTATGCGCGGCTCAAACTTACTGAGTGATTTTTCTTCGAATCTTGATCTTCTTGCCCTATTTCTAAGCCTATTTTATAACAATGGACATCTTAAAAAATGAAGTATAAATACTTCTTACATGTGGGTCTAAAGTCCATGAAATAAAGCTTAGGTGATGGATCAATCAAATCTAATAAATCCTATTACATTAAAACTGAGATATATATGTGGGCATACCCAACAATCTCCCCCTATTTGATTGATGCCATTACCTACTATATCAAGGACAAACATTATACTTGATAAAAACATGTCCAAATGAATGAAATTGGTAAATCATGTCTCAAGTTAATGTACACACTAGTCCAAGATATAGATTTCTAATCTATTCCAATAAGGTTAACACATTACATATGGAAAGATAGAAATAACAGTTTAACCCATTCAAAATGATGTATGAATTTTAGTTTTGAAAAGTGTTTAAACCAAGTTTAAACTCAATGCATGAAAGTATGAAACAATTCAATATGATGCATATGAATTTAAACAATATTCATTGTTCTACAAACAAGGAGTTTGAGTGAACAAAGTTTGATAATAAGTGATGCATTGTTCTCATTAAAACTTGGGAAGTAGGAGTTACAAATTACAAGTTTCGAATAGAACAAAGACAAAAGATGTGCTAAAACAAGTAAGCACTAAAATCACTATCTTCAAAAGGGATTTACTAACAAAAAAAATTCTAACTTACATTCAAAGAAAACTAAGGATTAGGAGGCGCGTCATCTTCCTTCAAACCTTCTTCAATTTCAGAAACGGAGCACTGGATTTGTTTGGAAAGTTGATAGGCGCGGTTCACTAAACCATGAGTGTCTGTGACGCCGTCTCTGAGGTAGCGCAAATGACCAACATTGATGTTTTGATATTCATCAATGGTGCGTTGAGTAATGGCTTGCTGTTGAGCGGCGTTTTCTGCAACGTTCTGAAAGTTAGCTTCAATAGCAGCCTGCGCTGAAACAATGTCAGAGGAAATCCTATCTGAGCGCCTGTCTGCGCTGGAGTGTGCGGCGTTGAAGTGAGTGACAACTAACTCCTTCAAGACATCAATCTTTGAAAGCAGGGAGTTAATGTCAATAGGCGCGCTGAGAGCATGAGCAGAGCTGGAAGAGGGCGCATTTGATCCAGGCGCATGTGCATCAGGAGCAATTGGAGCAGCGCTGGGTTCATCATTTGGTTCTGCGCCATATACAGATAGTCCCAGGATTTGTAGCTCATCCTTAACTTCTTTGAGCTTATCAACAACGCTCAATAACTTATGGCTATCTCCAGCCACCATTTCAAACAATTTCCTTATATCCCCCGCTATGTTCAACTCTACTTCCTTTATAGCGTTTAAAAAATCTTGGCCATCGGTGAGTTGGATGCCAGCGCTAATTCGCTCGTGAAGAGAAGCAAGAGTACCTTTGAATAAATCGTTCATCTGATCAATAGCATCATTCCACTGTTGAGGGGTCAGGAAGTGTTTGTCCTTGATGTTGGCATCTATGCGCTTTATCTCCCCCTTAATGGCAGCAATCTCATCAGCCTGCTGGGTAAGCATTGAAGTATGAAGCTCTAATTGTGAGTTCATTTGAGACTGGCCTTGCTGGAGTTGCTTTAGTAGAGAAATAACCACACTCATATCAGGAGTGGGAGGAGGAGGCGCAGGAGTAGAGGGGCGCGGAGTAGGAGCGCGCGGAGGAGATGGAATATATTCTGCACTTGAAGAAATTTCTTCAGGATGAGGCGCAGGAACCTTTGGGCGCACAGATGATGGTTTGCGCCTTAACTGATCTGGCTCCCCCTGAGGTTGATCCTCAATATCTTCACCAAATAAATCTGCAGAAATTTTATCTCTGACTTGTTGACGATCAAAAGATGGTGTTGGAGTAGGCGCATGAACGGTTGGAGGCGCATCATGAGCAGGCGCGCGTGCATCAGCGCTAGACCCTGCGCCTTTGCGCCTTTCAGATTTAGATAAATCAGCAGCCTGTTTCAATCTGAATTCTTCATCTCTTTTTAACTGCGCTTCCAGTCTACTGGCTTCTTTAGCGCGTTTCAGCTCCTTTTCTTCTTCAGTGTCAGTTCTGGGGCGCTTAGCAGGTCTGCTTGGTTCTTCAGCAATCCCTTTGCCTTTGCCTTTCACTGCGCCAGGAATAGGTTCTGCGCATGGCGCTACTGTAGCTTCTTCTTCTCCATCTGCGCCAGCTGCTTCTTCATCAGACTCAGTGGCTTCATCTACCAACTGAGCGCCTTTCACCCTTGCCGCGCGCTTGGCCATGCGCTTTCTGCGCCTCTTCATCACTAAACTGTCCTTACCAAAGATAGGGACATCAGTGGTCTGGTAGGCTGGGTTCTCAGCAAGAAATTTAGCAAGCGCGGGGTAGGAGAGGAAGATTTTAGTGAGAATGCGGCAGTGAGTCTTGAACTTCGTCTTGCCGTCAACTTTGTTTTTATTGTACTTGTCAATCTGGTCCTGAAGATTAGTAAATAAGATCTGAGGCTAGTTGAGGATGGTTTTTGCCATGATGGCAGCTGTGAATTCCCACTGCTCCATAGTAAATCTGTTGACATTTCCAGTTTTGAAGATAATGGAAGTGCCAACCAGATGCGCAATATGCGCCAATAAATCACCACCATCTCTAATTTCCACCGTTTTGATATTGTTTTGAAGAGTAGGAATACGAAGAAGAGTACGCGCCATAATGTTTTGAGCGGCGGCTGAATAAGAATTGACTTTGCCAGCTACACTCAAGGGGCCAGTTTTGTTGAAGTTGACAATGTTCTTTATAGTGCCGGTAGACATGGTTATCTCAACGTCTTGAACTACTGCGCGAATGCGATAGCGCACCATCCCTTCAATGTCTGTTGGAATTTCCACAAATTCTGCTGTAGAGAAAAATTCATCAACGAGGAGCGGAGAGTAGAAAGGTTGCTCCAGAGTGAACAAAGGGAGAAGTCCAGCTAGTCTGATATAATCCATAACTTCGACACCCATAGGATCAGCAGATAGCTCGTTTAAATCAAATGTTTCACCATGTCTGAAGTTAGATAGATCCTGAAAAAAATAAACATTTAAAGGAATTAGTGTGAATTAGGCGCATAGAATCATAAATAGGCAAAGTGAGGACTAGGCGCATACAAAATTTTAGGCGCATAAAATAATTAGGCGCATAGATTCATGAGCGCATGAGAGAGCACAGTGAGTCAAGGCGCATGATTATAGTGGGCGCATGAAATTATGAGGCGCATAGAAATACGGGGCGCATATTTATGGTTCTATGAAATATTCAAAGGAAAATTTGAACATAAAAATTGGCTAAGTATGAATTTGGGGGCGCATAGTAAGTGTAGGCGCATGATGATATTAAGCGCATAAAGGATTGAGGCGCAAACACATGTGAGCGCAAGAATCTCTTTGAGGCGCATAATATCAATGTGCGCATAATTATACTAGGCGCATGAATTCATATATAGGCGCATTACTTATGTAGAAATTTAAACTAAGTATAAAAATTCACAAACACATCCAAACATACATATGCAAGTTTTTAGAATCAAAAAATGAAAATTTTGAAAAACACGTTTTGAAAATTATGAGACCCAAGTCAAGCAAAAATAATGAAGAACACGAAGAACATGTCTTGAGTGCTCGAAGAACACCAAGAACACCAAGAACACATAATTCGTGAAACTTCACCAAATCAAGCATACAATATATCAAAATGACCGCACGAAGACAAGGATAACAAATATGTAAATCAAAACAAGTAAAAATCAACAACGAATCCAAAAAATGGATTCAAAGATCTTAAAAACCGAAAAGTCGAAAATGGTGATTTTTCAGATTCGCACCAAATAGCGAATTGATCGTTGAAAAAGTTAGTTATAAAGACTCGAAATCACAAAACGAACATAACCTAACGAACGATTTTGAAAACGGATCACCAAAGCAAGATTAATCAAGAAAAAAGTGCAATTTCGGGTTTTTGAAAAAAAATGACGAAACAGAAAAAAATTGCAGAAATTTAGGAGTTTAAGGGTGTAAGGATCCATACCATTTCGTCTTGGGTAGATTTTGTAGTTCTCTTAGGACCCATTAACGAGATATATATAATGAAAAATAGAGAAACGAAAGAGAGAGAGAGAGAGAATTGGTAGGGAGGTGTAGGGAGATGATGAGGGAGTTGGTGAGAGAGAGAGAGTGAAGGGAAGTGTATATATAGGTTAGTTTTTTTTTTTAAAAAAATGCACTTATATGGAAATAATACTGTCAAAAATTTAAAAAAAGATGGGAAGTTGAAAGGATGTGTATTTATGAGGGGTTTTTGTGATTTCGGCTCATCATGACATGTGTACGGCGCATTAATGAGGGATTTATGGATTTGAAGGGCATTAAATGCAGAATGACATAAAGTGTCATGATGTGACATATTGGGTAAAAGAAAAACTGCTCCACTTTCCTTTTAAGTGTATGAGCAATTTTGACTAATTTTTGCACAAACCCCAAAAACATCTATTTTGGTGTAAGTTTGGGGTGCAAAAATATATCCGCATAAAATAAAGTTTTTCGAAAAGCGTAAAACGAGGGAAAAATTAATTGCACAAGTACCCTTGAACAATTAAAGGAATGTCAAAAGACAAAGATTCTTATAATAATTGAACGGAATAAACATACCTGGTACTTGTGTATTTAATACGTTCAATCATTGGAATTAAATTTGAGAATTGATTGAGCCGCAAAAGTTAATGCGCGCATGAAGGGGCGCATTATTTCAACAGGGCGCATACTCATCTAGGCGCGCAGAATGACTTAAGAGGCATTGAATCTAGAATTTGGCGCGCAAAGAGTTGAGCGCGCAGAAGTATTAGGCGCGCATAGTTTCCTTGAAACTTGAAATAATTTGTCATTTTGTCCTAATATACATAACTCAACAAAACATAAAATCATGAGTATTGACAAAACTATATTGAATTTAGTTGAGTTCAAGCATACCCATTTCACCTCTCAAAAACATGAACCGTTTTGCGTCGAGTGCTTTCGTTAGAATGTCGGCGATTTGATAGTCGGTTCCCACGTGTTCCAAATGTATATTGCCTTTCTCCACGTGGTCTTTAAGGAAGTGATATTTGATGTCGATGTGCTTGGTTTTTGAGTGCATGACAGGATTTTCAGAAACTGCAATTGTTGATGTATTGTCGCAGTAGATGGGACAATTTTCTTCGATGATATCATAGTCCACCAATTGCTGCTTCATCCAGAGTATTTGACAACAACAACTTCCCGCAGCGATATATTCGGCTTCGGTTGTTGAGACAGATACTGAAGCTTGTTTCTTACTCCCCCATGACACAAGTCTATATCCGAGGAAATGACAAGTGTCACTTGTGCTTTTCCTATCAATGGTGCATGCTGCGTAATCCGCATCTGAATAACCTACAAGTTTAAAGTTCGAATCTTTGGTGTACCAAAGTCCAAGGTTAACAGTGCCAGAGAGATATCTTATAATACGTTTCACAGCAATTAAGTGTACTTCTCTAGGGTCGGATTGATAACGAGTGCAAACACAAACACTAAACATAATATCAGGCCTACTAGCAGTAAGATAAAGGAGTGAGCCAATCATACCTCGATAGAGCGTTTGATCAACACGTTTACCTTTTAAATCTTTGTCGAGTTTGTTGCCGGTGGCCATTGGAGTATCGTATGCTTTAGCGTTCTCAAGTCCAAACTTCTTGATTAGGTCCTTTGTGTATTTGGATTGGTTGATAAAAATGCCTTCACTCATTTGCTTGATTTGAAGCCCGAGGAAGAATGTGAGTTCTCCCATCATGCTCATTTCAAACTTGCTCTTCATTAGTTTCTCAAAACGCTTGCACAACAATTCATTAGTAGAACCAAATATAATATCATCAACATAAATTTGAACAAGTAATTTATGACCATTATGTTTGGCAATGAAAAGAGTTGTATCGATTTTACCGCGAGTGAAGCCTTTTTCGATGAGAAACTTTGATAGTGTATCATACCATGCTCTTGGTGCTTGTTTGAGTCCATACAAAGCTTTCTGGAGTTTGTACACATGATTTGGAAATTGTGAATCTTCAAACCCAGGTGGTTGAGCAACATAGACTTGTTCTTGGAGTTCACCATTTAGAAACGCGCTCTTCACATCCATTTGATATAACTTGAAGTTCTTGTGAGCGGCGTAAGCTAGAAATAATCTGATAGCTTCAAGTCTTGCTACGGGCGCGAAAGTTTCATCGTAGTCGATTCCTTCTTCTTGCCTATAGCCTTGTGCAACCAATCTTGCTTTGTTTCTCGTGATGGTTCCATTCTCATCCATCTTGTTCCTGAACACCCATTTCGTACCAATCACTCCATGATCATTTGGTCTTGGAACTAGAGTCCAAACCTTACATCGTTCAAATTGATTGAGTTCTTCTTGCATTGCAACAACCCAATTGGGATCTTGGAGCGCTTCATCAGCCTTCTTTGGTTCAATTTGAGAGATAAAAGCAGTGTAAGCATCAAAGTTTGTAGCTCTCCTTGTACGAACACCAACTTGTAGATCACCGATGATATTAGAAATTGGGTGACCTCTAACTTCACGAATTTCAGGAGGTAAGTTAGGTTGAGTCGTAGAAACTTGAAGGTCTTCAATTGGTACATATTCACCAGATTCAAAGTCATTGAAATTTGGGGGTTGAACTGGCTCAGAGTTGAAATTTGGGTGTACACCAGATGCAGCAGTAGAAATAGGCGCGTGAGAGGAATCATGAGGCGCATCATTTGAGTGAGGCACAATAGATGATTCACCAGGCGCATTATACATTGAATTAGGCGCATTTGATGTAGATGGATTTCCTTGTGTTGATAGATTCTGATCTTGAGTGGGCGCAACATAAATAGGAACACCTGTATCATTTAGCTCAATAGGATCATCAGCAACATTTGGAGCCAAATGTGGCTCAAGGAGAGAATGTTCATCAAATGTAACATGTACAGATTCAACTATCACTAATGTAGTTCTATTAAAAACACGAAAAGCTTTAGAGTGTTTGGCATACCCAACAAAAATACCTTCGTCGGCTTTGGCATCGAATTTACCTCTATGTTCGTTTCCGTTGTAGAGGATATAACATTTACAACCAAAGATCTTAAAGAATGCAATGTTGGGGGTTCTACCCGCCAAAGTTCATACGGAGTCTTGTTGTGAAGTTTGTTGATGAGGGAACGATTTTGAGTAAAACATGCAGTGTTGATAGCTTCTTCCCAAAAGTACTTAGGCAATTTAGCTTCAGCTATCATCGTCTTTCCCGCTTCAATCAACGTTCTATTCTTTCGTTCAACAACGCCATTTTGTTGAGGGACTCCGGCGGTTGAAAAGTTGTGATCTATCCCATGATCTTCACAATATCGAGCAACACCGTTGTTCTTGAATTCTGTTCCATTGTCGGATCGAACACTAACGATGTCATCTTCTTTTTGGGTTTGGAGCAGTCGAAATAAGGTAGTGAGAATATCATAACAATCATCTTTTGTAATCATCATCTCCACCCATGTATATCTTGAATAATCATCCACCACAACTAGAGTATACTTGTTTCTTCTAATACTTGCGGTGGAAACTGGTCCAAATAGATCAATATGAAGCAGTTGCAAACATCTTGTAGTTGAAGGATTTGACTTGCTTGAAAATGACTGCTTCGGTTGTTTGCCAAGTTGACATGCGGCGCACTTTTTGTCATGATGATCAGCAACCTTGGGAAGTCCTTTGACAAGATTATTCCTGCTGAGTTTAGATAGATACTTGAAGTTCAAGTGACTTAAGCGCTTGTGCCACAGCCAACTATTTTCGTTCACACTTTTAGCTACAAAACAAAGATTAGTACTAGAGTTCATACTATGGAAATCAATAATATAAATGTTTGTCTTACGATATCCCGTGAGTAAGATAGCTCCAGTTTTGCCATTCTTGATAAGACATTGCGTTGAAGTGAAATGGCATTCTAATCCTTTGTCGCAGAATTGAGATATGGATAATAAGTTGTGCTTGAGCCCTTCGACGAGTGAGACTCTTTCAATGCACACTTTGTCTTTCTTGAGCTTTCCATATGCTACAACTTGACCTTTGTTATTATCGCCAAATGTTACGGAGGGACCTCTTTCTTCATGGACATCTTCTAATAAGGATTCATCTCCAGTCATGTGTCTTGAACACCCACTATCGAGAATCCATTCATAATTTCTAGCTTTTGAAGATCCAGCCATGAAACAAAGAACCTGAAATATAGACATTTAAGCAGGTCCCCTTTATTCTTTTTGGGTCCTAGGGCTAGCAACTTTTGACAACCCACTCTTGCTTGACCTTAGGATTTTTACGTCCTTTGGCATTGGGAGTGAATCGCAAAAGTCATTCCACGGCCTTGTGTCCTGAACAATCACAAATAGAACAATGATGAAAGCCACCAATCACATGGGTTTTCACAAACTCTTTACTTTTCTTGGGGATGGCATTCTTCTTTGGGTCAAATGAACTAGCCTTAACAAAATCTTTCTTTTGAAATTTTGGAGCGCTTTTTCTCGGAGGGCGCATAGGACTAGGAGGCGCACGGCGATGAGGCGCGTGGCTCTTAGGCGCATAATGAGCACTCGGAGAAGGAGCGCGCCTATTTTCAAGAATGATTTTGCTAGGAGATGGTTTATCTGTAGCTATATCTTTCCCATTAGCTTTCCCAAATTGCTTCGTTGGGTAGACATAATGGAATGTTTGTCTCTTGACTTTTTCCTGTCTTTTACCCATTGAATTTGAATGTTTTTCCTTGGGAATTTCAAAAGTTTGTTGGTTGGTAAATTCACTGTCTCTTTCAGCACAGATATCACATTTAAAGTTGTCACTAGTTAATAAGAATCCCAAGCCACTTTTATCACCACTGACTTTTTGGGACTCAAATATATTCTCCATAGTGACACGAGAATTGGACCACTCATTTGTAATCTTTTTAAGATCAGTAATTTGAGCAACCAATTCATCGTTTTGAACTTTAAGAAGTGAGTTCTGTTCTGTTAGAAAAGTGTTTTTAACAGTAAGAGGAGTCATGCTCTTTATCTGCTCCTTAAGGAGGGTGAGTTCAGATTTAAGTAGAGATTTCTCGGTCTTAAGCTGGGAAATTTCATCACATGATAGTGCTAAAGCTTCCTTCATACTATCAAATCTAGTGATTACCTTTTCAGCCTTTTTGAACAATTTTTCTTGTTCAGTAATCACTTCATCATCATTGATTTTGGAGATTGGAGCAGTTGGTTCAACCTGTGGTCTAATGTATGCTCCTTTTCTCAATTTGTTCCTTGCTCCAAGATCACATCGTGAGAATAGCAATTCACCATCGTTTTGAGCCGGAGTGAGAAATCCTTGTTCAACGAGCTCGCTAATGGTTGGTCCTTTCTTCTTTTTCACTTCTTGAAAACCTGCAGATTTCTTGATAGGTTTATTCAAAGCATTCATATCGGGAACATCCTTGGAGAAGTCATCATCAGAGTCATAAGCATCAACTTCATCATCATTTGCCATCAAACAAACGAGTCCATCATCGGAATCTTCACCGCTCTCATCGGAGTCTGTTTCAATCCAAGTGTTGTGCTCATTTGCTGGTGCTTCTTCTTCAGCAACCATTCCTTTGTGACGAGTGAACTTGGGAGTGAATTTGGGAGTATGGCTGCTATTCTTCTGCATATATTCAAATTTAGGGATCGGGCAGCTTGATGCAAAATGTCCGGGTTTCCTGCAATTAAAACAAACAAGATCTTCTTTTCTTTTTGAATCACTGCTCCTTGAAAACTTTTGAGGAGCTTTGCTGGTAGATCCTTGAAATTTGTTGGTTGAGCCGGGTCTTGAGAATTTTCTGAACTTTTGAAATTTCTTCACAAATAAAGCGAAGTCTTCATCATCCATGTCTAATAGCTCAGAAGTAGAAATTTTGGGATCGGAGCTTTTCTCATCTTGTACAGGCGCAGGAGTAGGCGCAGGTGTAGGCGCAGCTTCTCTGTGCGCCATCATAGCCATAGATTTTGACTTTCCTTCAGTTTCGCTGATTCGTTGGAGTTTGAGTTCGTAAACTTTGAGATTTGCATAAAGGTTCCTTAAAGTCCAAACATCTAAGGTTCCAGCGTCTTCAAGAGCGCTAGATTTATGTAGGTATCTTGATCCAAAAGCTTGTAGAAAATTTACATTCAAATCTTTGTTGGTAAACTTCATGCCAAGTGAAATACATAGATTGATAATTTCACAGTAGCGTTCATAAGTTTGCCTTAAGTTTTCACCGGGGAGTTGAGAGAAATTGTTGAACCTCTTTTGAACTTCGTATTTCTTGTTCTCCTTGCACACGGTGTCTCCTTCAATATGCTCTTCAATAGCATCCCATAGCTCATTTGCAGTAGCACAATGCATGACTTGTTGTTTCATAGCCGTGCTTAGAGTGCTTAGAAGAATGTTTCTTGCTTTGCCATCATTTGCAACTCTTCTAATTTCTTCCTCAGTCCATTCTTCCCTTGGTTTGAGAACTGTAGGTTGGGCAGTGTTGGTGCGTGGATTTGGATTCGCCTTCATCGGAATATAAGGTCCATAAACGACGGTGTCATGGAGCCTTTCATTGATTGAGTTGAGATGAGTCAATATGCTGAATTTCCACACGTCAAAATGATCTTCATCAAAGACCGGAACGTGAGTGTAGTTTGCAGTTGCCATAGGTTTTGAGTTTGCCATTTAGAATCGGCACCCAAGCTGTTAATCTTGAAAAACGAAAAATATTTTATAAAGGTGTTTGCTCTGATACCACTTGTTGGTCCCAAAGGGCAACAAGGGTATGAAAAATAGCTAGAGGGGGGGGGTGAATAGCTGTTTTAAAATTCTTTTCGTACCCTTGAAAAACTCAATTGCGAATGCGCACTTTATCAAGTAAGCGTTATGAAATGCGCCTAAGTGAGTGAGTGAAATGCACAGCGGAATTTAGTAATGAAAATAGGCGCAAAGTGTGATAAAGGAGCGCACACACACTCTAAGTATTTTGGCTCAAAGTGAGTGAAATAAGGAACTAAGGCAAATGATATAACAAACACAACACAATTCAGTTCAATCAATCTACAATGAGTAAACAAGCAAATAGTGAGTGAAAATAATAACTTGAAAGAAATGACAAGAAAATCACACAATCTATTTGGAGAGGTTCGATCAATGAAAGATCTACGTCCTCTACCAAGATGGTTAGTCTTGGATTTCTAATGGAGATCTTATATAATGAGTGAGTGTTACAAATTACAATGTTTGAGCTTATACACTAACTCAAGATCTATTACTATGAAAGAACAAATCCAAAACAATAACCGGTGTTTCTCTTAAAGAAGAATCTAAATGATTAATCTTTGAAGAGGTGCGTGTGTGTTCTTAGTATCAAGGCTCTTTAGATCTTTGAGATGGAGAGCACGAGAAACTAAAGTGTTAAGGCTTGAAGATCTGGGCTAAGGATGAAGGTATGAAGATGTTCTTGAGAAATCTGGAAAAACGAAGGCAATTTTCAAATCTTCAACAAATGCTTAGAGAGAGAAATTCTTGAAATTCTTAGCAAAACTCAGCAACTTCAAAATGTTGAAGTTATGGGGTATTTATAGTGAACTTAAAAAAACTAGCCGTTGGAAATCCTTGTGGATAAGATGAGTTGTCGCTCGTTGATTGGAGCATGCATATATTATGGTCACTTTGACACTCAACATAAATATGACCGTTATGGACACGTGTCAACGGATTAGGCCTATATGCATCTTTTAGCCACCGTTGGATCATTGGCGTAATTTGAATTCTCTTCAAGTCTTTGAATCTTCAATAAATCACTGAGTGTTGAATAAACACTTTGAGGCGCGTTTGAGCCAAGAGGCGCACATGATGTGCGCTAAAACAAGGGGCGCATAGGCGCATAGCATAGCTAGTAATAAGTCCTTGCGCGCGCTATGAAGGGCGCAGGGCGCAAATGAAGAGAGGCGCATGGCGCGTATGCGCGGCTCAAACTTACTGAGTGATTTTTCTTCGAATCTTGATCTTCTTGCCCTATTTCTAAGCCTATTTTATAACAATGGACATCTTAAAAAATGAAGTATAAATACTTCTTACATGTGGGTCTAAAGTCCATGAAATAAAGCTTAGGTGATGGATCAATCAAATCTAATAAATCCTATTACATTAAAACTGAGATATATATGTGGGCATACCCAACAAGCCCATATCTTAAAATTCAACTAACTGAATGATTATAATTTCTAATATTTTAATTTAATATATCCATTATCTTTAGCCTACTAAAATTAAGTAATCATGTTTTCGTAATTTAAGCTCAGAAAATATTTGATTTAAAAAAAAACCAGTTTTAAAAAGCTAGATCATTTCCTGAAATATGTATTATATACATTTGCCTATAGAATAATGCCACGTGGATTTCCACGTCATAATTCCACGTGGCTTAATGAGAAGGCTTGAAATGTTTTTGCTTTTATATATTATATAGATGGGTAGATTTTTACCATTAATTATTAACTTTAATTTTTTTTCACTAAATAAAAAAAAATACAAATTCTCATATAAAAATGAATATGCATGCAAAGTTGACAACATCTACGTCCAAATTAAAGATAACGACTTTTGTCCGTCTCGCTCCGACGTTCGATTTGATATGCGGTGCGTTCCGCGGTTCATCCGGAGTCAAAAGTTATGACGGTTTCGGCGCACTCGCTGAAATTACTCCAAAAACTTCAACGCTTTAGTGTCCGCTTCAATTAGTAATTTAAAATATCAAACATACTTTATTTATAGAATCCTTCATTTTTATTTTTATTTTTGCAAAATATGTGGCTCAATTTTCTTCACCGAGATATACTGCTACATCACATTTCTTATCTTTAGCCCATATCTTAAAATTCAACTAACTGAATGATTATAATTTCTAATATTTTAATTTAATATATCCATTATCTTTAGCCTACTAAAATTAAGTAATCATGTTTTCGTAATTTAAGCTCAGAAAATATTTGATTTAAAAAAAAACCAGTTTTAAAAAGCTAGATCATTTCCTGAAATATGTATTATATACATTTGCATATAGAATAATGCCACGTGGATTTCCACGTCATAATTCCACGTGGCTTAATGAGAAGGCTTGAAATGTTTTTGCTTTTATATATTATATAGATGTGTAGATTTTTACCATTAATTATTAACTTTAATTTTTTTTTCACTAAATAAAAAAAAATACAAATTCTCATATAAAAATGAATATGCATGCAAAGTTGACAACATCTACGTCCAAATTAAAGATAACGACTTTTGTCCGTCTCGCTCCGACGTTCGATTTGATATGCGGTGCGTTCCGCGGTTCATCCGGAGTCAAAAGTTATGACGGTTTCGGCGCACTCGCTGAAATTACTCCAAAAACTTCAACGCTTTAGTGTCCGCATCAATTAGTAATTTAAACTATCAAACATACTTTATTTATAGAATCTTTCATTTTTATTTTTATTTTTATTTTTATTTTTGCAAAATATGTGTCTCAATTTTCTTCACCGAGATATACTGCTACATCACATTTCTTATCTTTAGCCCATATCTTAAAATTCAACTAGCTGAATGATTATAATTTCTAATATTTTAATTTAATATATCCATTATCTTTAGCCTACTAAAATTAAGTAATCATGTTTTCGTAATTTAAGCTCAGAAAATATTTGATCTAAAAAAAAAAACCAGTTTTAAAAAACTAAATCATTTCCTGAAATATGTATTATATACATTTGCCTATAGAATAATGCCACGTGGATTTCCACGTCATAATTCCACGTGGCTTAATGAGAAGGCTTGAAATGTTTTTGCTTTTATATATTATATAGATGTGTAGATTTTTACCATTAATTATTAACTTTAATTTTTTTTTTCACTAAATAACAAAAAATACAAATTCTCATATAAAATGAATATACATGCAAAGTTGACAACATCTACGTCCAAATTAAAGATAACGACTTTTGTCCGTCTCGCTCCGACGTTCGATTTGATATGCGGTGCGTTCCGCGGTTCATCCGGAGTCAAAAGTTATGACGGTTTCGGCGCACTCGCTGATATTACTCCAAAAACTTCAACGCTTTAGTGTCCGCATCAATTAGTAATTTAAACTATCAAACATACTTTATTTATAGAATCCTTCATTTTTATTTTTATTTTTATTTTTGCAAAATATGTGGCTCAATTTTCTTCACCGAGATATACTGCTACATCACATTTCTTATCTTTAGCCCATATCTTAAAATTCAACTAACTGAATGATTATAATTTCTAATATTTTAATTTAATATATCCATTATCTTTAGCCTACTAAAATTAAGTAATAATTTTTTCGTAATTTAAGCTCAGAAAATATTTGATTTAAAAAAAAACCAGTTTTAAAAAACTAAATCATTTCCTGAAATATGTATTATATACATTTGCCTATAGAATAATGCCACGTGGATTTCCACGTCATAATTCCACGTGGCTTAATGAGAAGGCTTGAAATGTTTTTGCTTTTATATATTATATAGATGTGTAGATTTTTACCATTAATTATTAACTTTAATTTTTTTTTCACTAAATAACAAAAAATACAAATTCTCATATAAAAATGAATATGCATGCAAAGTTGACAACATCTACGTCCAAATTAAAGATAATGACTTTTGTCCGTCTCGCTCCGACGTTCGATTTGATATGCGGTGCGTTCCGCGGTTCATCCGGAGTCAAAAGTTATGACGGTTTCGGCGCACTCGCTGAAATTACTCCAAAAACTTCAACGCTTTAGTGTCCGCATCAATTAGTAATTTAAACTATCAAACATACTTTATTTATAGAATCCTTCATTTTTATTTTTATTTTTATTTTTATTTTTGCAAAATATGTGGCTCAATTTTCTTCACCGAGATATACTGCTATATCACATTTCTTATCTTTAGCCCATATCTTAAAATTCAACTAACTGAATGATTATAATTTCAAATATTTTAATTTAAGATATCCATTATCTTTATCCTACTAAAATTAAGTAATCATGTTTTCGTAATTTAAGCTCAGAAAATATTTGATTTAAAAAAAATCAGTTTTAAAAAACTAAATCAGTTCCTGAAATATGTATTATATACATTTGCCTATAGAATAATGCCACGTGGATTTCCACGTCATAATTCCACGTGGCTTAATGAGAAGGCTTGAAATGTTTTTGCTTTTATATATTATATAGATAGATGTGTACTTTTTTTTAAAAATATATATATATAGATCAAACTTCAATTTTTCACTTAATTAGAAAAAGTAAAAATTAGCATATACAAAATAAATTTACTTGCAAAGTTGACTTCTTCTACCAAATTAACGGTAATGACTTTTTGTTTGTCTTGCTCAGACGTTCGATTTGATACGCGGTGCGTTCCGTGGTTGATCCAGAGTCGAAAGGTACGACCGTTTACGCGCACGCGCTCAAATGACTCAAAAAAACTTCAACGCGTTTCGTCCGCATTAGTTAGTAATTTTTCGTAATATATTGATCATAATTCATTTTGTTCACTAAATAAAAAAAATGAAAAAGTATTATATAAAAATCAACCCACATGCAAAGTTAACTACTTGTGCCAAATTAAAGATAATGACATATTTGAACTCATTTACCCAACTTTCCTATTTTAGAGGTGCATAGGGTCTCATTCTAAAAATGGCAAGACTTTCTTCATTTTATATAGTTATAGATGTTTGGCTATCAATTTCAATTTAATCAATTTTTTTTTAATGATGTTCACGCCATAAGAAGGCGAGGAGAGTGATCAAACCCTAACGCTCACCGAGGGTGATGCTTAGCTTTACCACTGGGCCACTTTTTTGGGGACAATTTTATCAACATTAGATTTTCTTGTTATCAAAAGACCGAAAAGAGTGTTAGGGGGGGGGGTAGAAATCAAGTTTCACAATTTGTGCAAGCTCTATTTTTTTTTAAAAAAAAATAAAAAATTCTTTCTGATTAGGACATTGCAAAAAAAACAAAGGGCGGTCTCCTGTGCAACCACCGCACACCGTGCGACGGCGCACGGAGCCGATCTTCTTCTTCTTCTTCTTCTTTTTTTTTTTTTGCCACCCTCAACTTTTTTTCCTCCCAACAAAAGTAACACTTATTATAACTAAATGTAACACTTTTTTTTTTTTATCAAAATGTACCACAATTTTGCTGCAATAGATTAAAGATAACATACAAATTGACAACTAAACCAATGTCACACTTTTTATAAAAGAATGTAACACTCTTTTTTTTTTTCAAACTAGTGTAACACCCTGCGTTAAACGCACGGATAAAAATACTTTGACAAATAATAATAGGAACAAAATCAAAAGAGTTACGATAATTATAAAGGTTATTTAGATTTTTTTAAAAGAAAAGTATTTGCTAACATTTGATCATTTTTTTTCAAATATAACACTTTTTTTTTTAAATGTACCACAATTTTGCTGCAATAGATTAAGATAACATAAAGATTGACAACTAAACTAATGCCACACTTTTTATAAAAGAATGTAACACTCTTTTTTTCAAATGTAACATTTATTTAAAAAAAATTAACATAAGATTAACAAACTAAACTAATGTTACATAAATATTACATTTTCTTGCACAGTCATAATGTGACAATCGAATTAAAAATATCCGGCTAAAATTTATCATGTAGGTTTCAGAGAAAATTAGTTTATGTATAAGTTATAAAAAGTTAACTTTTTAATATTAGTATTACCCTTAAATCCTAAACTTTAAACCCTAAACTTTAAATCTTATAAAAAAAAAGACTTTTTATAACTTATACAGGAATTAAGTTCCCCCATAATTTTCTGAAAAAAATATAGTAGGAAGAAAGTGGATCTAGCCAAAATTCTTTTTTGCAGCATAGCTCCGGCTCAAATATTTTTCATGACCTCGACTTGATGAATTAAGGGTGGTGTTGTTCACGCTCGTAAAATTATTGAATATACGAATGATTATGCTCAATTATTGAGTACTATATTTAAAACTAATAATTTATCAAAATTAATAAAATTATGACAAATATTTATATGAGACGGTTTCATGTATGAAATTAGTTTTATTGAGAGAGTAAATTGTGTAATATTATGGATGGGCGGGCCGGAGCAAGGATATTTTGTCTCTCAAACCCATCTCATATCGTAAGACGGTCTCACAACATACTCTCTATAAATTATTGAGTACTACTTTATTCGTTTTTTTTTTAATCTACAAAAATTGTCATTTTAGTTATCTCACTTTAATTTACAAAAATCTCAAAATAAAAATATTTTAATAGTACTTTTTAAATAGTTGGGCTCACTTATCATGCACAAATCAATTACTCCCTCCGTTTCATGTGAATTGAGACCAAAACAAAGGGCACAATAATTAAGAGAAAGTAGTGAATGTGTGGTAGAAAATGAAGAGAGAGAATGAGTGGGGTAAATAGTAGTGTTGGTTGGATAAAATGAGTGGTGGAAAATGAAGAGAGAGAATTAGTGGGGTTAAATGGATGGGGTTGGGTGAATATAAAACATTAAAAAACTTGTTATTTTGGGCAGTCTCAATTGAGGTGAAACAGACGAAAAGGAAAATAAGTCTCAATTTACATGAAACGGAGGGAGTATATATTTACTATTCTCTACCACAATTTTTCTCTCCACTCAACTATCTACGCTCACAATACACTAATGGTTAATTATTTTCTTAATTTTTGTGTTAACTCATTTTTGTAAATTAAAGTGTGACGGAGAGAGTATATTCCGCCGTCCCAATTTAAACTTCAAAATACTTTTGGGTTCAAGAATTAAGAGAAAGGTGATGAGTTGTGAGTGTATATGATTTGTAAGGTGAGAGAAAATGGGGTAAAAAATAGTTAGTGGATAATTATTGTGAGTATGATATATAGGACCCATAAATAAAGAAGTACTGTATAAAAATTTATTTTTTAAGTTTTGAAATTGAAATGAGATGCCCAAAATGAAAATTTTTAAAGTTTAAAATAGGACGGAGACATTACTCTTCTCTACCTGAGTTTGTTGTACTTTACTACTTTACTACTTTACTCTCCTATATGGCTATATATAGCCCCTTGTGGCCACCATTTACTGATTCCTTTCTTCAGTCCGCTCTCGATCGATACTGCGGTCAAAATTCGCTGTCGTGGAGTGCTAACTCTGATTGCCGGACGCCGCCGTTTATTAGCCGAATTAGGAAGAATGTCGGGGAAAGGGGCGAAAGGGTTGATCATGGGGAAGAACGCAGCCAAAGACAAGGACAAGGACAAGGACAAGAAGAAACCCACCTCTCGCTCTTCTCGTGCCGGTCTCCAGGTTCCTCTTTTCCCCTTCTCTATCTCTGTCAATTCATTGAAATCGATTTTCACATTTAAAACGAGGGTTTTGCAGTTACAGTTGTTCCTAGCTCTGTTTTTTTTTTTTTTTTAGTCTTTTCTTGAGCTCTGCGCAATTAAGCAGCAATTGGCATTTTGTTTCATTGATAGTAACTGAAACTTGAAATTTAGAAATAGTTCTACTTGAAGGGTAGTGAATTTGAAAATTCGTTTGTTATGAGGTGGAATAAAATATGGCTTTAAGATGATACTCCCTCCATCACATAATAAATGTCAACATTTGAATTGTCAACGTTTTAAAATATTTTATACCCAAAGTTGTTTCATTTTACCGTCGTCCCACCAAGGTTCTAAAAAGCGCTAAGCGGTCGCTAGGCGCCACAGTTAGGCCTAGTGCCTAGGCGGGCTTAGACGGGTCTAGGCGGGCCGAGAATTCAGACATAGTTATAATATTCTAGGCGAGACCTAGGCGTTTCATGAAGGCGGGGCCTAGGCGAGCGTCTTTTAGAACACTGGGTACCACAAAGAATGGTGTCGTTTTATGCCCAAATTTGTTATAATACGACACCATTGTTTGTACTACGATGGTAAAAGTGGAAAAAAATAAAGTTTGATGGTAAGAGTAAAACACGTATCAAAGTACGATGAACAAAAAGGGACTTTTCCCATTTATATAAGTTCGCTAAGTTTGGATAGTGCGAATGAACTGTCGATTCCAGCGAGGACATCAGTACCCGCAGTGGTATCAAAGCTGCAATTAGCCCACTCCTTGATTGTGCCTCTTTGATAGAGAAGTGTATATCTAGAGTGAATGTCCCTTTTGACTTTTGAGCATGGACATTGGTTGTGCATTGCTTAGACAATGGTAAAATTGCATCAAGACTATTTTCTTATTTGGAAACGCGACATTTATTTTGGGACGGACTAAAAGGAAAGTGTGGTATTTATTATGGAACAGAGGGAGCAATTGTTATTGATAGCCAGGTTTGGCTCTATAAGCAGTTGATGTCATTGCTGTGTCTGAATGCGACCCCTCGGTGCCGGAAGTTTCTGTATTCGTTTTTGTATTTTGCTTTTCTTAATTATAGGCCAGGTATTTTGCTTGCGCAGTTTCAGGGTATCTAGAACTTTTTGTGGGTTTTGTGCTACCTCTTCATTAGTATAATATCGAGCGTCATTCTTAACAGTGTAATATCCAAAACCTACTGGTAAGTTGTGATGGGTGAAATTTGAGTTGGATATACGCCAATTTGTATGCGTAGAGAAAACGTTGAAGTATGGAACTTATACTAAAACGTACGTTGCGAAACGAAAGCACGGTCAGAGTGGATATATTAAAAAAAATCTGTTCAATTCATGACGCCAATGAATTATATAATCCATACTTATTCACTCTTTATGGACTCTACTTACATGAGAGACACTCAGATTGAGAAAGTTCACTTCTTTACACACCCCCACAGTCCTGAGTTGGATAGAATGAAATGGTGATATCTTGTTTAACATGGTCACCTGATCCAATCATCACTGATCAACAGCAATACTAACACTGGATAGAAAAGAATGAGTCCAAATCCTCTGTGCCACTTCGTGTACCACTTCATGTGCCACAAGTGATCTAATGGCTCACAGTTATTGAGATTGGTATTATTGTAATATTATGCAAACATGTGAACGATTAGATTATAAGTGGTACATGGAGTGACACACAAAAGTGGTACAGGAGATCTCAATTCGAAAAGAATGGTTGACAACGCGCTTACTTGTGGTATGGCACTAGGCCACTAAGGTACCAACTCGTGGGGAAGTATGGTAGCATGGGCTTTTAGGGTTTAGTTAATGTTTTCATTACTGTGAGTTCTCTGTGTTGAAGGCTCATTAGGGTTATATATGTAATTATTTGTGATATTTACCTATCTCTCACTTAATTTTCCAAATTGCCAAAGTCAGGTGTGTTGGTTAAAGACGTAATGAATAACGATCTCTCTGAAATTTACTTGAAACTTTTTTGGCCTTACAACTATTTTCTTACATTCAATAAGTTTCCAAATTTACCCTCTGGATTGTCTACCTTTCATATAAAAATACCAACATCCTCCGTCCCAAAATGATAGACCCGTTTGACTTTTCAATCATTTTAGGTTACATTGTAAGTTTTGAAAATTATGTGATTTAGATGCCTTCATTTTGGAAATGAGACCAACTTTCCGGGACAAGCAAAAAGGGGAAATGGGACTATCATTTTGGGACGGAGGGAGTATCAACAAAATATTTTCAGTTTTGGCATCTTGACCTCGCCTGTTATAATGAAACTGAAGGCACATTATCTCTCCTTTTTTTTGTTATATATCATCCTTTTTCTAGATTTAGAAAGGCCTGCTGAAACCAACATAAATATTGCTTCTTATTTTGCTGCCAATATGTTAGAATTAAGACTCATCTTCTTTTTTATGGGCATGTTATCATCTGCAGTTTCCAGTTGGTCGAATCCATCGTTTACTAAAACAGAGGACCACAGCAAACGGGCGTGTGGGAGCCACTGCAGCTGTTTATTCAGCAGCAATCTTGGAATACCTGACAGCAGAGGTTCTCGAACTGGCTGGAAATGCGAGCAAAGATCTTAAAGTCAAACGTATAACCCCAAGGCATTTGCAGCTCGCAATCCGAGGTGATGAAGAACTTGATACCCTCATTAAAGGAACCATAGCTGGTGGTGGTGTCATCCCTCACATCCATAAATCACTCATCAACAAATCATCTAAGGAATAGGTTTTTCAAAGTTGACTTTTGGTGTTGTCTAGTTTATTTTGACTTCTCTTTTCGTTCTGAGACTAGAAATCTGATTTAGTTTGTGTTGAACTTTTGTGTATCTAAATGGTTGACTATTTAATGGTAGGTTCATATGAAGTTGTGCTGGATGTTGTTTTGGGTTTGATGGATTCTGGTTGCACTTAGAGACTGCAGAACCTTTACACACACACACATCCGTTTGTCCCAAAACAAACTTCCTATTTTATTTCGCAAAAAGGAAAATATTCCCTCCCGTTTCTCTCTCTTACACAATCACAACAACTATCCGTTGGAACAAATTGATGAAACCCTGAATGCCACGCTCAGTTTAGAATGAGATAGAGGAAGAGATGAAGCGGAAGCGTTAGGAATAAATACATGTTGAATCCATCGTCTTGATCTTGAAGAGAGAAACGAGATGAAGAACAACTATTTAGGGAAGTGCTCTTCTAAATGATGAATGTCTTTTATTTTCTCAAGCACTTCTTAACAATAATGAAGAGAATATTTAGAGAGAGAAATAAAAAAAATGTAGTGTCTAAAAAGGGATGATGGTGATCCCTTTATATACTAGACAAAGCGGCACTTCATTTAGGGACCACGCCTATTCAATTCCTAAGCAATGTTAATTTACCATTTTGCCCATCAAAAAATAGATAAATTACATTTCAGGGATTTTACACATTGACTATTGTTGACTACACTTTATATTAAAATTATAGACATGATTTTATATATGGAATTGACAAATAACTTGTGTTGCAATCCACAAAAGGTCTAACAATCTCCCACTTGGGTTGCAAAACAAATATCTTCCTTTTAAATCACGAATATAACATAAATGACAACCCGAATGTGCACTTTGTTGTCATCTACAACAATCTCGTCCATTAGTCATATAAGTAAAGGACTAAAGGGGCAGTCGTTGTAATTGATTCGCAACTAAACCCACTATAATCACATATACAAATCTACTAAATGACATAGATCAAAAGTATAGATGTGTAGCATGAAACTTAATGAATATATACATATTCTTCCAACTAGTCCAACTTAATCAAATGAGATCAAACTTTAATAATAATAGAACAATAAAATTGAAGAAAACAACATAAACTCTCACTATATTAAATGTTATCAAAAGTTGTTACACCCATATGAGCAACATGCTCGTGAAACACTAGAGGTGACAACGCCTTAGTAAACGGATCCGCTAACATAGAGTTTGTACCAATAAGTTGTATTTTTATTTGTTCCTTTTGTACTCTTTCTCTTACAACAAGAAATTTAATGTCTATATGCTTAGACTTTGAGGAACTCTTGTTATTATTGGAGTACAAAACCGCTGCCCTATTGTCACAATATAGCTTAATAGGTCTTTCGACGCTATCGACAATACGCAGTCCCTTAATGAATTTACGCAGCCAAATAGCTTGATTGGATGCCTCGAAACATGCAACAAACTCGGCTTCCATGGTAGAGGAAGTAACGAGTGTCTGTTTGGCACTTCTCCAAGAAACTGCTCCACCGGCTAATGTGAAGACATACCCAGACGTTGATTTACGGCTGTCTTGGCATCCAGCAAAGTCAGAATCGGAATACCCAACGATCTCAAGATGATCCGACTTTGAATATGTAAGCATGTAGTCCTTGGTGTTTTGTAAATACCGCATCACTCTTTTGGCTGCGACCCAATGTTCTCTCCCCGGATTGCTTTGGTATCGACCAAGCATCCCAATAATAAAAGCTAAGTCTGGACGAGTATAGACTTGAGCATACATTAAGCTTCCTACTGCTGATGCGTAAGGGATGTTTTCCATATACTTGGTTTCAAAATTGTTTTTGGGACATTGATTGAGACTGAATTTATCTCCTTTAGAGACAGGGGTGTCATGTGGTTTACAGTTTTGCATGCTAAACCTTTGTAATACCTTCTCTATATAGGCCTTTTGTGATAATCCTAAAGTACCTCGTGAGCGATCACGGTGTATTTGGATTCCTAATACAAAAGATGCCTCACCAAGATCTTTCATTTCAATTTTGTTTGAAAGAAATTTCTTAGTTTCTTTTAGAAGGTTCATATCATTACTAGCAAGCAAAATATCATCCACATATAAGACTAAGAATATAAATTTACTCCCACTGAACTTATGGTATATACAATCTTCACCAAGATTCGTTTCAAAACCAAAAGAAAGAGTTACTTGGTTAAATTTGAGATACCATTGACGAGAAGCTTGCTTGAGCCCATAAATGGATTTCTTAAGTTTACAAACTAAATGATTAGTTTGTTCCAAATCATCCACCATTTTTGGTTTCTTCATATAGATGGTTTCCTTAATGTCTCCATTGAGAAAAGCTGTCTTAACATCCATTTGATGAAGCTCAAGATCATAATGTGCTACTAATGCCATAATGATCCTAAAGGAGTTTTTATAAGATACCGGAGAGAATGTTTCTTTGTAATCAATACCTTCCTTTTGAGTGAAACCTTTAGCAACAAGACGAGCCTTATGTCTTTCCACATTACCTTGTGAATCCCTTTTGGTTTTAAATATCCATTTACAACCAATAGGTTTCACATCCTTAGGTAATGTGACAAGATCCCAAACGTCATTGTCTTTCATAGATTTCAATTCTTCATTAATGACATTGATCCACTTATGAGAATTAGGACTATTAATGGCTTGATGGAAGGTGAGAGGCTCATCTCCCACTAAGCCTAAGTGTCTTTCATTCTCGGCTAGATACACCTCATAAATAATCATCCGAAATGACACTTCTTCTTACTCTATTTGATCTTCTTAAAGGCACCGGTTCTTCCTCATTTTGAGGTTGTTGAATTTCCTCATTTTGATCAACATTTTCATGTTGTTCAATATTTATAGGGGAGTCAATATTTTGAATTTGTTCCTCTTGAATTTCAGGTACAAGTACTTGATTTTCAATTGGAACTACTAAGGGAAGAGGTATAGAAATGGATTCCTCCTCTTCCTTAAATTCAAAATTATTATTCCTAATTTCCCCTCTAAACTCAACATCCTCAAAGAACCTAGCATTTCCCGTTTCAAAAAACGTTCTAGTTTTCGGGTTGTAAAATTTATAGCCCCTTGATCTCTCGGCATACCCTACAAAGTAGCAACTAACTGTCTTAGCGTCCAGTTTTCCTTCGTTAGGCCTATAAGGCCTAGCTTCTGCTGGACAACCCCAAACATGAAGATGATTTAAGGACGGTTTCTTATTCGTCCATAATTCATAAGGGATTTTATTGTTAGTAGCCTTAGAGGGAGCCCTATCGAGAAGATACGTAGCGGTTTTTAAAGCATCGCCCCATAATAAGTGAGGTAAAGAAGTACAAGAAACCATACTCCTTACCATATCCTTAAGGGTTCTATTACGTCTCTCAGCTACACCATTCATGCTAGGCGTACCCGGCATAGTGTAGTGAGGGACAATCCCACACTCTTCAAGATAGCGAGCAAAAGGACCCGGACGTTGTTCTCCCGAACCGTCATTCCGACCATAGTACTCCCCACCACGATCAGATCTAACGTTCTTAATAGTCTTCCCAAGTTGATTTTCAACTTCGGCCTTAAAAGACTTGAAAACGTCCAAAGATTGAGATTTATCATGAAGTAAATAAATGTATCCATATCGAGAGTAGTCGTCTATGAACGTAATAAAGTATTGTTGACCATTCCAAGAAGGAGTAGGAAATGACCCACAAATATCCGTATGTATTAGTTCTAAGACGCTTGATGCTCTCGAGGATAGTTTCCTTTTCGTGTTTGTAAATTTTCCTTTTTAGGCACTCAATGCAAAAGTCCTTTTCAGGAACATCAAGTTTATTTATGATTCCTTCTGACACAAGCTTATCAATTCTCCTTTTGGAGATATGACCCAAACGCCTATGCCATAAGGTATAAGATTTTTCACTTGAAAACTTTCGCTTTTTAGATTTAGTTTCATTATTATGGGACTCATTTATTGTTTGAATAGTGTCAAGCAAATAGAGATTGTCACTACTCGATAAAGTACTAGTACCAACAATAACGGAATTAAAATAAAGATCACATCTTTTATTACCAAACGAACAAGAGTAACCCTCTTTGTCCAAAATAGTGATAGATATCAAATTCCTTCTAAACGAAGGTACAATAAAAGTATTATTCAATACAAAATAATATCCAGTACTCAATAATAACCTAAAAGTCCCTATGCCTATTACTTCAACCGGGTTCCTAGCTCCCATATAGATAAATCTTTCATCTTCACTGGGTCTTCGGTAATTCAGGCAACCCTGCATAGACATACTAATGTGAGTTGTTGCACCAGAATCCAACCACCATGTATATGTAGGAATTGAAACTAAATTAGCTTCAGTACAAACAAGACCAAACGATATACCTTTCTTAGCACGCCATGCGTGATACTTAGGGCAGTCATACTTCATGTGCGTAGGGTCCTTGCAAAAGAAGCACTTCTTTTCTTACGATCATCAGATGATCCTTTAGGCTTCTTATTGCTTGTTACCGCAATTTCCTTCCCTCTTCTCTTAGTCCCATGAGAAGAGGTGGATGCTAAATGAGCACCTTCAATTTTAGGTTGCTTCAACCTATCTTCCTCTTGTGTCACATGTGAGATTAATTCATTAATATCCCACTTGTCTTTCTGACAATTATAGGTCACCTCAAAGTGACCAAACTGAGGAGGAAGAGAAATCAACACTAAATGGACGAGAAGATCTTCCGATATCTCTAACTTAAGTCCTTTTAGATTAGTTGATAAGTGAAGCATTTCTAAAATACGCTCCCTTAAGTTCCCGGTACCCTTGTACTTCATGGAAACAAGCTTTCTTAAACAAGAACTTGTTTCCGACTTTTCGCTTTTGGCAAAGCGCCGTTCAATGGTCTCAAGAAAGGTTTTAGCATCAACGTCCTCGGGGACACTGTTAAGAAATGCCTCCGGGACGACATTCTTCATGATCATAAGACTTACGCGATTAGAGCGTTTCCACTTCTCTGAGTTCAAGCGGTCCTCAGCGGTGCTATCTTCACTAAGAGGAAGAGGAATAGGCTCCCTAAATGCGAGGTCTATGTCCATGCAGCCCAAGACCATAGTTATTTTATTTTTCCAAGTTTTAAAGTTTGTCCCATTAAGCATCGGAATTGTATTCATCGCAGCTGTAATTGACGAAGCATTAAGTAAATCTGTTGGTAGTTTAGAGAACAAGAATGAATACAAAACAATAATAAGTAACTACATTATGAATAAAAAGATTAATTATATCAAATGAAATCCATATCAAGACAATTAACATGACATCAAGACAAATTTTTGGATTGCGAATTGATTCATAAATAATTGACTTAGATGACAAGTAATTTGAACAATATTTTAATCAAATGCTTAATCTTCATTTGGGTAGTCTTAAGCATTTGAGAAAACAACTTAATGTTCATCTTATTTGTCATCACATGAATATTTAAGTCTAGTCAAATATCAAGATCTTCTTTGGAAAATTCAAGACATTTACATATTAACTCAAATATTCAACACTTTACAATTTTTGGGTTTAAATAACGTTAATCACTTAGGCGATAATATTATTTAAACAATGAATAAAATTGTCAAAGCATATAATTAATCAAAAAAAAAAAATGTTTGAATAATGTATGTTTTGTTAAAAAAAAATAAAAAAAAAATAAAAAAAAATATGACCCAAATAGCATAAGATGCCCAAACGGCACATCTTAAATTGATGTCTTTTAATAGCCAAAAAGCAACGGACATGACAATCATTGTACCAAGTTCATTAAATTAATGAACCGACACATGATTTCTATCAATTCCATGTTCAAAAAAAAAAAAAAAAATCATTTTAATGGAATAATTCGGCAAAGACTAATCCACAAAAAAATGACAATAATTACGGGTCAAGCAAGTAGATCGACATGGTATGTACTTAAAACATAAAACCATGCTATTTAGGATAATCTTGCCAAAAAAAAAAATGGAATTAAGTAAGTAGATCCACATGGTATGTACTTAAAACATAAAACCATGTTATGAAGGGATAGTCAAATGTGAACCATTGAGTTTAATTAACAAAACATTTTTCAAACCATTTTCTTAAATTCAGATGATGATTATCAGTACTCTAGAATGAATTAGAGTCCCTAATCAACATCAAAAATTAATGATTCAACAGGAAAAAAAAATGAATCAAAAGAAGCGTTTTAAGGCTTTCTAAAAGAACTCAATCTCAAACAAAATGAGCGGGGCTCTGATACCAATTGTTGGAACAAAATGATGAAACCCTGAATGCCACGCTCAGTTTAGAATGAGATAGAGGAAGAGATGAAGCGGAAGCGTTAGGAATAAATACCTGTTGAATCCATCGTCTTGATCTTGAAGAGAAAAACGAGATGCAGAACAACTATTTAGGGAAGTGCTCTTCTAAATGATGAATGCCTTTTATTTTCTCAAACACTTCTTAACAATAATGAAGAGAATATTTAGAGAGAGAAATAAAAAAAATGTAGTGTCTAAAAAGGGATGATGGTGATCCCTTTATATACTAGACAAAGAGGCACTTCATTTAGGGACCACACCTATTCAATTCCTAAGCAATGTTAATTTACCATTTTGCCCATCAAAAAATAGATAAATTACATTTCAGGGATTCTACACATTGACTATTGTTGACTACACTTTATATTAAAATTATAGACATGATTTTATATATGGAATTGACAAATAACTCGTGTTGCAATCCACAAAAGGTGTAACACTATCCACTTATTATTCTATACCCCACTCACACTACCTACTTTTCCAACATCTTTCCTTAATTCCCGTTCCTAAAATAAAATGAGAAGTTTGTTTTGAACGGAGGGAGAGTATATTGTTAAGATTATGTGCACCCTACATATACACTCCTTCCGTCCCAATTTAAATTTTAAAAAACTTTTGGGTTCAAGAATTAAGAAAAATGTGATGTGTTGTGAGTGTAGATGGTTTGGTAGGAGAGAGAAAGTGGGGTAGGAAATACTCTTTCTGTCTCATACTTATTGCTACCAAATGAGAATGCATGAGGATTAAGAAAATATTTTGGAAAAGTAAGTATTGTGAGTGGGTAGATGAGAGAAAATAAGTTAGTGGATAGTTGTTGTGAGTTAATAAGAGAGATAAAAGTGAATATTTTGGGTAAGTAGCAATAAGTATGGGACGGAGGGAGTAGTTAGTGGGTAATTGTTGTGAGTATGACGTGTGGGGCCCACAAATAAAGAAGTATAAAAAACTTTCCTTTTTAGGTTTTGAAGTTTAAAATTAACACCAAAAATGGAAATTTTTGAAGTTTAAAACTAGACGGATATGGCCCTACCCCGTTCCTGGACCTGCACATGGTGAGAGCTCTTATGCTAAGGCTTGGCTACTCCTGCAACGATTGGCTCTCAGGTCGTCCACGTCTCTCTTATCTCTCCTCGTACTGTCAGAGATCAATTTGTTAATTGTGGGTCCCACTCGCTTCAAAAACTATCTCGTCCGTTGAGCAAGAGAGGTGGCAAAATCGACACAGCTCACAGCAGGAAGCAGGAGCAAAGCTCCGCTAGAGCGATGTTAAATCCCTTATTGCACAATGTTGCTGGTCTCACTTAACATTAAAACCAAAAGTATGAGAATGTGACCATAGCAATTAAAAGAAGAGCTGAAAATCTCTACTACTAGTAGTAAAAATGTTCAAGAAAGGCTAATCATTCCATGTTTGAAGCCTAAATCTAATACTACCACAAAGATGTATAAATATCATGCAACCATACTGGAAGTTAGATCATGGATAAACGGTCCAACTTCAGCTTTCCCAAACAAAACTTCAGCAATTGGCAGAGTTGAGAAGATGAGTGCAAGTGCAGTTACCATTTTGCCCTTCAAGTAGACGTTTGGCTTGGAACGTCGATAGGTGTTATACTTGGTACTTCCACCGGAAAACTGTCAATCTCGTCCATCCATGGATTCTTCTCCTTTCCTGGCTTCACCGTCCTCAAAGCCTTCCAAACTGCACTGTTGCACTTAAACCCTGACCCGAAAGCAATCTGCCATACTCTATCTCCTCTTCTCATTCTCCCCTTAGCTTCTGAATAAGCCAATTCATACCACAACGAGCTCGATGAGGTATTACCAAATCGATACAAAGTCATTCTAGATGGTTCCATATGCCAATTAGAAAGCTTCAAATTCTTCTCGATCTCATCAAGAACCGCTCTTCCTCCCGCGTGAATGCAGAAATGCTCAAATGCTAGTTTAAAATCCGGAATGTACGGCCGTAATTTCATCTTGAAAAGCTTCCTCCCAATCAACGTAGCAAAAAACAGCAATTGTTCAGACATAGGAAGTACAAGGGGACCCATTGTAGTAATATTAGTCTTCAAAGCATCACCAGCCACAGCCATTAAATCTTTTGACAGAGTAACTCCAATTTTGCCTTCAGAGTCCTCTTCTTGAGTCACACAAGTAAAACACTTCTCGTCAGAAGCCTTATTGGTCCGCACGGTGTGGAGCAACATATATTTAGATCTCCGTCTTTCTGAAAATTTATTAGAAAGTAATATCGCAGCCCCACCCATTCTGAACAAGCAATTTGAAAGAAGCTTTGACCGATCATTTCCGAAATACCAGTTCAAAGTGATGTTCTCCATGCTAACAACCAATGCATACGTGCCTGGATGGACTTGAAGAAGCTTCTTAGCAAGATCAATCGATATTAGGCCTGCACTACAACCCATCCCACCTAGATTGTAGCTAACTATATTTCCTCGAAGTTTGTAATGATTTATAACCATGGCTGATAAAGATGGGGTTGGATTGAACAAGCTGCAATTTACAACCAGAATCCCTATATCTTTTGGCTTTATCGAAGTCTTGGCTAAAAGCTCATCAATGGCACCAAACATTACAGTCTCGGCCTCACTTCTTGCTTCTTTCATACATGGATTTGGAGGCACGTTGAGGACGGACTGAGGAAGGTAGGTTCTCTCTCCAAGACCGGATCTTTGTAGAATCTTGCGTTGGAAAGTAAGACTTTGCTCTGTGAAAGCACCGGTTAGTCCGGAACGTTCCATAAATATCTTTTTTGTGCATATTTGGGATTCGTCAGGCTTGTAGCATGAGAAATCTACAAGGTAGACAGGGCGGGGCCGAGTAACAATGTAGATTGTGGATACAAAAACTAGGAGCGTTGAACAAAAGACAACGGAGATTAGGTTATATTGAAGGTTATCCCAAAGATCATAGAGATCTTGGACAGAGAATGTTGAAAGTTGTGCAGCAAAGAGAACTACAAGAGGGGTAAGGAAGAGGAACATTCCATGGGTGATGAGGTAATGATATCCAAGCTTAACATATTTTAACTTGATGTTTTTTTTGAAATCTGGGAGATTTCGCGATGATTCAGATAATAAAGGTTCATTTGGTTTGGATTCCGACATTTTCCCTGCTAAGAAAATTTTAGACACTTGTTAGGTGCAACAGAAAAAGAAGTATAATATCAAAATTGCAGAAACAAGAACTGCTACAGAACCAAATTCTGGATACACAAAGTTTACACTTGGATTAGTTTAGACTAGTGTGCATTTATAGAATAGTTTATGTCCAATTTTCGAAGGCTCAAAATTATTATTTTTAAATCACAAGAAAGTAGGGAAAACAAAAAGTAACGTAGAAAAGAAAAGAAAAGAAAAGAAAAGAAAACTTTGGATTATGATTTATTAGCATTTCCTAGGAACATATCAAAGTAAATGCAACATTAAGTTAAGATTTAAACATGTCGAAGCTGCCTAGGAAGGAAAAACGAAACCGAATTTACAAACATAAGTAATACGGAAGTCACAAAAAACTCTTACAAAATCTCACAAGCAGTGTCGTCAGTATGTGATTGGATATTGTGTTTGTAGGCCTCTCAACTCATTAATTCAACACCCAATCAAATTTCCAACTCTTTTTGGGACTAAGATTATGTGAGATTGTTTTGTGCCCCTAGCATTGCTCAATAAACATTTCCAGTTATAGTTCATCTCCTGTCTTGCCAAACATCTTGATAAACATTTCTTACAGAAAGAATTCAAGTTTCAAGGACGATCGAACGAATTTCAATCCATGTAACCCAAGGAAAATAAGTCACAATGAACTCGGGTAGAAGATTATGAAAAAGTGCTTGTAATCCTAAGCAACCTAAAAGTATCACCATAGAAACAAAGATTTCAATGTATGATTATTATTCTACTCCCTCCTTCCTAAAATGATCTTCACGTTTGACTATTCAAACTTTTTAAGGATATAAACACTTGCTTCACTAGCCATGTTATGTTTATGCACATTTAAGCTAAAATTATAGAAATGGGAAAAACTTTTTGGGACAATGAAAAATGGCAAATGAGAAGATTATTTCGGGACAGAGGGAGTATACATTAACAAATGAGACATCAAATGCATTGCATCAAGCAGAAATAAAGCTGTATTTCTACTTGAGAACTAGCTTCTCTTTGTAAATAGTTGAACATACCCAAATTTTGCAAAACTTCAAGTACCAAAATTCAAAAGTCAGAAGAGCAATCTAAGGATAAAAACCAACTTCTCTTCTAAACAGTTGAACATACCAAAGATTTTCAACACCAAAGACGAAAATTCAAGATCAGAACTTCAATTTGAATGTACAAATGGCCTGCAAAACGCCAATCAATTAAACCCCAGATAAAAATTTATTAGAAAGATGAACAAAACAACAAATCTTTCATCTATTACAAATATGAATCTTCAATTTCTTATAGTATAAAAATAGGACAACACCAAGACAGGGTAACATTGAATATACCGACGAATTAAAACACCATAATTCCAACTTGCAAGGAATAAGACAAATTTGGAAAATCAATTACACAACTTTATGCATAAAACAGATATAAACCCAGATCAGAAATCTAACCTCGGGAGGGTCACCGCCTGCTGCCGGCGAGAACTCTGGATTTAGAGAAAAGTCAAACACGGAAACGGATAAACAGCCTGCAGAGCGAGCGAGAAAATTGGGAAGAAAGGTGTGAGAATTCGGAAAAGGGGGTAATTCAATTGCAAAGCGAAATGGGTGTGTGGGGGAAAATTAATCAACACGGGAATCCATCAATTTTCATGGCGGAGAAATCTCGTACGTGCGTGGGAGAGAGAGGCGGCGGCGCCTATCGGCTTTGAAAGTTGGGTTAATTGCAATTTAGTCCCTAAAGTACCATACCACCCTTCCAAGCGAACCCCGATGTGTTATTTTTGTCAAATCGGGTCTTGATGTTTTTAAAACTCGCCAGTTAAGGCCTTTTTGACGGATTTCGTTAGAAAGTTAGTTATGTAGCATGTGCCATGCACGTGACTAACGGAATTTGGTGACTTTGAATTGCTATTAAGTTTTAAAGGTTATAAATGACATAGTCTAAAAATAAGGGGAAGGAACAAAAATATATAACTTATATCTCCCACTTTTCCCTCTCCCAAAAATCACTATGCCGTCATCTCTCTTTCTCTCCCTATCTCTCCCTATCTCTCTCTCTGTTTATCGCCATCGCCGGCGAACGAACGCCGCCTCACGCCGGCGATTACCTTACCCGCCGTCATCTATCCCTCTCAGTTCGTCATCTCTGCACTCTTTCTTCGTCTACCACCAACCCACCACCACCACCACTACCATCAACACCACCACCACAATTCCACCCCAATTACGAGTCCATAATTATCAACACCACTACCAACACATAAATCAACTTGAAATATGGATTCGAACCCAAATCAAACACCGAAACTAAGCCCAGCCAACTAAATTTCTGGGAAAAAACAGAGAGCTGACCAAAGAAGGCCGCCAGACAATTGCAACGACGAAGGTCGCAATACCTGGGCTTGTGTGAAGCTCAAATTCGATTTTCACATCAAAATCAAGAAACCCAGATTCATTATACTCAGATTCATTTTGCTTGAACCCCGAATTCAATTTCTAAACCAAAATCCCTAAATTCATTTTTTGTTTTTTTTGAATCAAGAAATCCCAGATCGTTTTTGAATCAAGAATCCAAGATTCATTTTTTGTTTTTTTGTGGCCTGATTAATTTCCCGTTTAGAGCAGGGGCTTGTTTAGGATATGATCGGAGATGGCTTGCTGGTGTCCAGAGTTCGATGTTGGTCGTGAGTGGTGCAGATCTGGCGTCATTACAAAGGAGATGAGCTGATACGGGTTGTGGCCAAGAGGTGTGTTGGAAAGGGGGAATTGAGCTGAGGATTGGGTGATGGTTGACGGAGCTGGTAGTGACTTCAGCCGTCGATTTAGAAGAAGAGGTCCGGTGATAGAGAGAAAAACGGGGGGAGGATTTGGTTTTTTTCCGAACTCGGGCACACTCTCACTTTCTGTCATTCAATCTAACACTAGGGAAAATGAGTTTTGTTAAATCAGGTAACTGGTGTTACATTTTTAATATATCTTATGGGTTTGATTTTGAATTACAGTTGTTCTTGATTTCTTGTTGCTTTGGTGGTGGTTATTGGTGGCGGTTGTGGTATTAGACGGAAGTGATGGCAGTGGTGGTGGGTGGTGATGATTTTATGTATTAAATTTGATGGGGTTGGTGGTGGTGCAGTGGTGGTGGTGCAGCGTGGTAGCGGCAGTGATTGGAATGGATACTCTCGGTTCAACGAACCCAAGCACTAGAGAGAAAAAAAAAAACCATGGAATTTTCAGTGAATAATTCAATAAGTTTTTGGCAATTATTAATAGATAATTATTTATTAAAAAAAAGGTGCATTATATCCAATTAAGATTATTTTTTGAAATTAACTGATTTTAAATAATAATAAAAAAATTACTCCCTCTGTCACTAAATGAGTGTCCAAATTTTATTTTAAGGGACATCTGAAAATCTCAACTCTTTGTACAATTTGGTGGCAAAGATTCATATATTATCTTGTAATCTTATTTCCAAACATTTAGTTTTGCAAGTATAAAGTGACCGGTGAAAAAAAATTCGAAAAAATATATTTAGGTACAAAGTTGTGTTATAAAAAAAAACACTCATTTTGGGACAAAGATTTCTTGAAAATGGACACTCATTTAGGGACAGAGGGAGTATTTTTTTGCCATGAAAAGAATAAAATTATACATTTCTTTATTGCTTATATATTAATACTTTTTAATCCTTTAAGTTTCAAAATTTTCACTTAACCCCTTAATAGCTAATATCAATTCAAAGTCACCCAATTCCGTTAGTTACGTGCATGGCACATGCTACATAACTGATTTTTTAAAGAAATCCGTCAAAAAGGCCTTAACTGGCGAGTTTTAAAAACATCAAGACCCGATTTAACAAAAATAACACATCGGGGTTCGCTTGGAAGGGTGATATGGTACTTCAGGGTCTAAATTGCAATTAACCCTTGAAAGTTTGAAGAAAATGTGAGGAGCGAAAATGATTTTGGCTTTTGCGTTATCGGTTTGGCTTGGCCCAATTTGTGACGAGAAATTGGTGGCAACTGGCAAGTATTACGATTTTTCAAATATGATTGTTTCACAAACTAGTTTTAACGGCAGTTGTTTTTACGTTGCTTCTAGAAATAGTTGATAGTTCTTCTTCTTCCTAAAACAATTTCAAATTGGATTCCCCGTAGCTTTTTAATACTCCCTCCGTCCCAGCACAAGTAAGATTAAAGGAGTGAGCACAATAATCTATATATATATATAATATAAGAGAGTTTTATGAGTTCTCACATTAAGCCATATGAAATTCCATTTCATAATTCCATGTAGGATTTTACTTATCACCATCCAATAAGCTTGTGACAATTATGTTGATATTGCATCATAGTTCAAATTTCAAATTTCCTAAAGTATAGCAACTAAAAATAGTCTTCAATTAAGTCATTTTAAATTAAAAAGAATATGAATAGTTATTTTAAATATCATTTTCTTATGTAACAACTTTACTACAATTTTGTCATGATATAATTAGATTAGATAAAAATATTAACAAGTCAAATATTATAATGGTATTTATTTTGGGATAAAAATATTTATTAAAAATAAAATTTAGTGGGTGTGAAAAACATTGTCAAGTCGAAAATAAAATCATCCACAAATTAATAAAACAAACTTAAAATATACTCTCTTTGTCCCAAAATAGTTTACAAGAATTAAAGAGAGATTATATATTCGACAAAATTGTGAGTGTTAAAGTGGTTGTGAGTATGATGATTTAAGAGTGAGATTCACGATTTAAGAGTGAGAGTATAACATGTGGAGTAGGGTGATTTTTTATTTTTGAATATATTAGGAAAATGATACTTACCAATGGGACGCCTTAAAAAGAAATTAGTGCAAATTATTTTGGGATAGATGGAGTATACATATGAGCGAACCCATATAAAATCACCCTCCACACTAACCATTTCGTTCCTTTATCATTTAGGTCAGTTAGAAAATTTTGATATAAAAAAACTCATTCTTTTATCTTGTATTTTATCCTAACAATTAAAAATGTAAGCATCAACTTTTGAGCTCAGTTTTGTAGAAGATTTCAGATGAGGGCTTGATGAGTGATCCTTTAAATACATAAGTAATCTGGACATAGCAACAATTAAGGGCAAAAATCTATATATATATATATATTAAAGTTGGTGAGGAGGGCTATAGATTTGCCATGTGGACATCCATAAGTTAAAGCTTCTTTTTTGTGAAGCCACATCATCTCCACCTCAAATTATGTGTGGCTTTTGGTATTCTCATTCTTAGCTAATACCATTAGGTAATAATAATAGTTATTCTATGAGTTAACTATTACTATTAATAGTATTAGTTAACTATAATAGTTAACATACAAGTTAACTATTACTATTAATAGTATTAGTTAACTATAATAGTTAACATACAAGTTAACTATTACTATTAATAGTATTAGTTAACAATAATAGTTACTATATAAGTTAACTATTAGTATTTATAGTATTAGTTAACTATAATAGTTACAATATAAGTTTGTTTTTACTATTAATAGTATTAGTTAACCATAATAGTGATTATATATACACATATATATATATATACATATATCTTAATTATTAATGTTAATAGTATTACTTAATTCTAATAGTTACTATATAAGTTTATTATTATTATTATTATTATTATTATTATTATTATTATTATTATTATTATTATTATTATTATTATTATTAATGTTAGTTAGTCATGATAATTAGTATATATATTAACTATTACTATTAATAGTATTAGTTACTATTAATAGTATTAATTAAGTATAATTATTATTTTTTAAGTTAATTATTATTATTATTAATTAATCATAATAATAGTTATTTCTTTCGTCCTAAATTAAATGTCGTGTTTTATCCCAAAATGAATTATCTTTTAAAATTTTACCTTCAAACATACTATTAAAGTTGGTGACTTTTCAAATACATACTAAGTAGGTGACTTTTTATTTATTAGCTAATAATATTAGTTACTATATAAGGTAAATATTATAGTAACTATTATTAATAATGAAAATTGTTATTATAATAATTAAAAATTATAATTACTGCAATAAATAACTGATAATAATTAATAATTATATTTAACTCTTATATAAATTAAAAATTACTACTAATAATATTAGTTAATTATAATAATTACTATATATGTTACTTATTACTATTAACAATATTAGTTAATCATAATAGTTACTATGCAAGTTAACTATTACTTAATTAGAAATTTATTATTCTACTGACACATTAGATATACATCAGACTTTCATAGTTACTAATCATAATGTGTGTATATAATATAAAATTATTTATTTTCAAAGATAATAGCTAATATTATTAATTTATTGTTATAATATAAAATTATTTAGTGTCAAAGACAATAGCTAATAAATATTTTACAACAAAAGCTAAAAAAAATATATATCACAATTGTCTAAAATTTATAAGTTTAAACGTTTTGATTCATATACAATATACTTATATTACAAAAAAAAAATAATTATGTTGCTTTATTAAATAAAAGGATAGACAAGCAAAATACAAACATTAGCAAATTAGTTTCCCGTGCATAGCACGGGTTACCCACTAGTAATATATGATTCCCGAGGAAGGACAAATGGGAGAAGGAATTGGTGATGTTGGGAGTTAAAGCGATATAAGTGCATTTAAGACATGTTTAGATATTGTGGTTCGCCGCATTGGTGATGTAGGATATATTTTATTTAAGAGAAAGAGATGTGGGTTGGGGAAAGTCGTGGCTAATGACTTGACTGCAGGTTTTTGGAAGGTGAGTATTGTTTAGAAACTATTAATAGTTTATATTTAAACTATTTATTTAAGTGAACAATATCTAAGCTTCCCGCGTTCAAAAAAAAAAAAAAAAAAAAAAAACTATCTAAGCTTCCTAATCTCAAAATTTACACTTTTACATCATCATATTTATGGTATTTATTCTTTAGATTAATTTCATTTGTTAGAAGTATGTATCATCATTTATAATTCTTAAATAATTAGCTTTTTTATGCTCCGTCGAGTATCGACGGCCTAATTACTAGTTAAGAGAAAAGTAGTATATGTGTGGTAGAAAATGAAGAGAGAAAATGAGAGGGGTAAATAGTAGTGTTGGTCGAATAAATTGAGTGGTGGAAAATGAAAAGAGAGAATGAGTGGGGTTAAATGGTGTGGTTAGTTGAATATAAATATATTAAAACATTTTCATTTTAGGCAGTCTCAATTGTTTTGGGACGGCTTAAAAAGGAAAAGAAGTTCTACTTATGCTGTTGCTGGAACGAAAGGAGTATATTTTAGACATTCAATACGACTTTTTCCATCTCGTCCCTCCATTAACTCGCTTGCAATCTCGATCCCACATTGCCCAACATCCCTACCTTAAGACTGCATTGGCCGTAAATCCTATTGGATAAATTCCACAAGGACCCTAGGCCCAGATCAAAAGGTTATAAAAACCCACTTCATTTGCTTAAGCCCACCTACACCCAAAAGCCAGATCAAAATCCCATCAAAACCCAATGACTCCTTGACCTAGTCAACTTTAATCCCGAAATACCAAAACTACCCTCCACCCAAAACAAACCCTAAACTTCTCTCCCCTCCCCTCATTCACTACTCTCGCGCCGTCATCACCAGATCTTCCTCCACTGGTGCCCACCTCATCCTCCCCATCCAGAAAAGTCTCCGACCGAACCGTCAAGCTCTTCGCCATCGATCCCGAAGGACAGAAGCACGAGATCATCGGCCTTACCGGTCAAACCCTTCTCAGAGCCCTAACCAACCACAACCTAATCGATCCGGATTCTCACCGGCTCGATGACATCGATGCCTGCTTGTCGGAGTGCGAGGTTAGCATAGCTCAGGAGTGGCTCGAGAAATTACCACCGACATCCTACGACGAGCAATATGTTTTGAAGAGGAATTTGAGGAATAGGGTTTTGAATAAGCACGCCAGGCCATTTTTTTAACATCTTCACTTGCACCGCCGCCGCAAATAGGGCTGGAGCTAGGCCATTTTTTTAACATCTTCTGAATCAACACCCCACTCCCCTTCTCATCTATTCCCCCATTCTGATTGTTCTCATGCTATTAATCTGATTTTTTTCTAAGGGATTTTGATTTTTGTTAATGTTATTTGAAGATTTCTTTCCTTCAATTTATGCCCAGATATCGACTTTACAATTTTTTTTTTTGCTTGTTTTTCATTTCAATTTATGGTCAAATCTGCACTCAGTAGTGTTAATGGTGCTGTTGTAGTGGCAGTTGTGGGAATTGTGGTATTTCGATGGTGTTGGACGGTGGCGGAAATGGTTGTGGTGGTGGATGTTAGACGATGATGGTAATGGTTAGGTGGTGGCTTCTTGAAAATGCATTTGAAATTGTTAATTATTAAAAAGATATCTGATTTAATTATGTTTACTTCATTGTGAAAAAAAAATATATTAAAAAGTAATAAAAAGATTAAATTGGTTATTTTTGAAAAATAAATAATAGTTAATGCTAAAATCTAAAACAAAATAATAATAAAAAAAATACTCCCTATGTCCCACCACAAGTGAGACTTCTTTTCTTTTTTGGCCGTCCCACTAAAAGTGAGACTGCCATAAATGGAAATGTTTCAACCCCAAAAATCATGCAGGAAATGATTAGATTGACTCTTATACTCTAATTATAAGAGTAAAACTGGTCTTATACGTTAGTTATAATAGTTTGACCGAATTTGACCAAAAAATATTATTTATTTTTTTATTAAAAGTTGGAAAAAGTGAACAAAAATTGACTCTTATACTCTAATTATAAGAGTAGAGTTGGTCTTATACGTTAGTTATAGGAGTTTGACCGGATTTGATCAATTTTTTTAATTATTATTAAAAGTTGGAAAAAGTGAAAAAATTGACTCTTATAGTCTAATTATAAGAGTTGAACTGGTCTTATACGTCAGTTATAAGAGTTTGACCGTATTTAACCAAAAAATATTATTTATTTTTTATTAAAAGCTGGAAAAAGTGAAAAAAAATGAGTCTTATTATCTAATTATAAGAGTAGAACTTGTCTTATACGTCAGTTATGAGAGTTTGACCGGATTTGACCAAAAAAAAATTTTTTTTTTAATTAAAAGTTGGAAAAAGTGAAAAAAATTTGACACTTATACTCTAATTATAAGAGTAGAACTTCTCTTATACGTTAGTTATAAGAGTTTGACCGGATTTGACCAAAATATATTATTTATTTATTTATTAAAAGTTGGAAAAATGAAAACATTGACTCTTATAGTCTAATTATAAGAGTAGAACTGGTCTTATACGTCAGTTATAAGAGTTTGACCGGATTTGACCAAAAAATATTTTTTATTTTTTTATTAAAAGTTAAAAAAGTGAAAAGACTTGACACTTATACTGTAATTATAAGAGTAGAGCTGGTCTTATATGTTAGTTATGAGAGTTTGACGGGATTGGACCAAAAAATATTTTTTTTTTATTAAAAGTTGGAAAAAGTGAAAAAAATGACACTTATACTCTAATTATAAGAGTAGAGCTGATCTTATACGTTAGTTATAAGAGTTTGACCGGATTTGACCAAAATATATTATTTATTTTTTATTAAAAGCTGGAAAAAGTGAATAAAAATTGACTCTTATAGTCTAATTATAAGAGTAGAACTGGTCTTATACGTCAGTTATGAGAGTTTGGCCGGATTTGACCAAAAAATAAGTTTTTTTATTAAAAGCTGGAAAAAGTGAAAAAAACGAGTCTTATAATCTAATTATAAGAGTAGAACTTGTCTTATACGTCAGTTATGAGAGTTTGACCGGATTTGACCAAAAAATATTATTTTTTTTTATTAAAAGTTGGAAAAAGAGAAAAAAAATTGACACTTATACTCTAATTATAAGAGTAGAACTTGTCTTATACGTTATTTATGAGAGTTTGACAGGATTTGACCAAAAAATATTATTTATTTATTTTATTAAAAGTTGGAAAAAGTGAAAAAAATGAGTCTTATAATCTAATTATAAGAGTAGAACTTGTCTTATACGTCATTTATGAGAGTTTGACCGGATTTGACCAAAAAAATATTTTTTATTTTTTTATTAAAAGTTGAAAAATGTGAAAAAATGAGTCTTGTAATCTAATTATAAGAGTAGAACTTGTCTTTTACGTCAGTTATGAGAGTTTAACCGGATTTGACCAAAAAAAATTATTTAATTTTTTTATTAAAAGTTGGAAAAAGTGAAAAAAATAACTCTTATACTGTAATTATAAGAGTAGAACTGGGCTGAGGGATCCGAGCCGGAATGTGGGCCTAATTGGTGAGGCAGGAGTGGGCTGGGATGTGGGCTTGGGCAGTGATGATATTTTTGCCCTTAACTAGCTCTGGGTTTAATTGAAATTTTCATCTCAGCTTGGGTTCTTATGGGTTTATGATCTAGTTTAGGGGGCCTAGGGTCCAAAGCTCAAATCCTATTTGCCACTCAAAATCAAATACTCCATCCGCCCCAAAATGATCTTCTCATTTGTCATTCTTGTTGTCCCAAAAAATTCTTCACATTTCTACAATTTAGGCTTAAAAGTGCATTAACAAAATATGGCTAGCAAAGCAAATATTCATATCCTTAAAAAGTTTGAATAGTCAAACGCGAAGATAATTTTGGGACGGAGGGAGTATTTGAATACTTCTTCCCCACTCAAATAAGGAGTGTCATAAAAATAAATGCCATGTTTTCAATAAAAAAAAAAGTAAATATAGATAGATAATGTATAAACAAGCAAATCATATTTTTTTTAAAAAAAAAAAAAAAACAAAAAAAAAAAAACAAAAAACTCAGAAAGTCTACTATAACAATTACATAAATAAAACTGAGGTATTATATAAAAACTTATTGAATAAGTATAATTTTACATCACCTTATCAATTCAATATAGCTTTACATCACATGATCGTGTTTGCAATGCATGACGTTTTACATACCGTTTATAGCTAGAGTTAAATAAATAATCGGTCTTGATTTGGAGAAATCGACCTGACAATTTGGAATTTTTTTTCAAATAATAGGGTTTGGAATTTTTATCTACCAAAGTACTACCAAAATTCAACTATGTACCAAAATGACACTTTTTTATGAAAACTTCACTGGCAATTACGTTTTTAAGATGAAAACTCCATTGCCAATGCCGTTTTTTGGTTGCAACGTTGACTGGTCATGGCTTGGTTAATTGGCTTAGTTAATTTTGGTGTTTGGTTGTTAATTAAGGATAAAGGTGAAGTTGTTATTGGCAATAACGACTTCACTTTAGGGTTATTTCAAATGATTCTAAAAACTTCACTGCCAGTGAAGTTTTCAGTTCATTCTAAAAACTTCACTGCCAATGGAGTTTTCAGTTCATTCTACAAATAGCAATTGAGATTTCAGTTCATTCTAAGCCCACTGCCCCCTTTCCTTTCCTTTCGTTATTTTCCAACTCTCTTCTTCTCTCTCGACATTCATACACCCCCAAGTGCTCAAGTACTAAAAAAAAAAATTGCAAATTTCTCCAGGTGAAGATTCAAAGCATTTAAGGTATATTTTAATCTTTCTTATATGTTTTAATTTGTTTAATATAATTATTAGAGTTATTAGATGGTTTTTTTGTATATGTATTGTTAATAAATTAGGATTTTGACAGTCGAATTCATTTGTTTAGGAGTAAATATGAGTGGAGTTCCACTTATTTTCATGTGCTACTGGGGAGGAGATGATGAAAACCCGTTTGAAGGTAGTCATTTTGAAGAGGGGCCGAAATGTGTGCTTAAAGCAAAAACTCGATGGAGGTACAAAAAATTGATTAAGAAATTATATAAGAAAATTGGGGTAGATCGAACCAATGTTAAGTTGAAAGTTATTTGTAGATATCCTCATTTTGTCGGCAATGGGTTTGCAAATTACATGTCGTTACCAGTCGAGGATGATATGTGTATGGAAGTCATGTTTGATGTTTCTGCTCAATTCGATGGGATGAGTAGCTTGCAGTTGTATGTTGTCATGAATTTTGTTGATAATGTACCTTCTAATGAGTTTGAAACAGGAGAGGAGCCGATACAAAATGAGTATTTTCATGACACGGATAACTTTCAGTTTGGTTCTTCAAGTTACTACCCTGAGAGAGATGTTGATGAGTTTGAAACACATGTGGAAGAGGAAGAGGAAGAAGAGGAAATGGAAGTGGGAGAGGAAGAAGAGGTAGAGGAACGTGAAGATGATGATGATGTAGATTATGAAGCTCATTTGCTTGAAAATGAAGAGGGTGATTTTGGATATGAAGATTGTGAGAGTCCAACTGATGTTAGCGACAATGATGGTGATGATGGGGAAGGTGATGATTCTGGAGCACACATGATTACTTTTAATGAGCCGCATAATCAACTGTATGAGAGAGGAGACTATCAATTTTACCGTGATATTGGGGAAGGATCAGAGATTTATGATGATAGTCAATATAAGTTTGCAGAATGGAATGCGGAGTCGGATGAAATTGCCAAAGGTATCCGCTTCTCAAAGAAGATTGAAGTGCAATATGAAATGAAGAAGTATCATATTAAGAAAAATCTGCGGTTCAGGGTGAAAAGGAGCACAACCCGAAAATGGACTATTGAGTGTTTGGTGAAAGAGTTTCCCTGTAATTTTTATGTGAATGTGAGCATGAAGAATGGTGGGTATTGGGAAGTAACTAAGTACAACGGTCCACATTCTTGCTTGGCATCAGATGTTACCGGAGATCATCCCAACTTAGATGCTCAGTTTATAGGACGAGAAGTTATGGAATTCATCAAGGCCGATCCTGAGTACAAGATTGCGCTTGTTAAGGCAGCAATAAAAGCAATGCACGGTAAGGATATTTCATATCGGAAGGCATGGTGTGGTAAACAAAAAGCGATCGCTCAAGCATTTGGGGACTGGGACGAATCTTACAAAAAGATGCCACGTTTGTTAGCAGCTATTCAAAAGTGGAACCCTGGCACCATTGTGGAGTATTCTAATCGTCCTCATGTTGGTCCTCCAGGTATGTTTGACCGTGTGTTCTGGGCATTTGACCCTTGTTTGGAAGCATTCTCTCATTGTCGCCCTGTCATTTCTGTTGATGGCACTTTCTTGCATGGAAGATATAAAGGGGTAATACTTATTGCTATGGGTGCTGATGCGAATGATAGTTTGCTTCCACTTGCTTTTGCTATTGTTGAAAAAGAGGACACAGAAAACTGGTGTTGGTTCTTACATCTTGTTATCAAGCATGTTATTAAGGGTCGAGAAGTTTGTTTGATATCCGATCGCCATAGTGGCATCCTTGCCACGGTTGGACATAATTCATGGCCACGAACTGTTGTGCACAGGTGGTGCATGTTGCATTTGCGAGCAAATTTCCTTTACGCTCACAATGGTGTAGGCTTAAAAGATCTTTTTTGGCGTGCTGTTAGCGCCACACAGGAAAGGAAGATGAAAAATTTTATGGCTCAGATTCGTATAATCAATCCCGAGGCAATTAAATGGTTTGAGTTGTTGGATGCTAAAAAGTGGTCAATGGCGCATGATTCTGGATATAGGTACGGCATTAAGACTACCAATTTGTCTGAAGTTTTTAATGGTGTCATGAAAGGAGCACGGGGGATGCCTATTTCAGCAATTGTTGAGACTGTATTCTATAGATGTGTGGAATACTTTCAGAATAGACTCTCGGGATCAATAAGGGCATTAGGGGGGTATCCTGGTAACCCCAACATAAATGCGAGACTACTATTCAGTCAAAGGGTTCACAATAAATACGACTTCAACTTGAAGAAGGCTGGCTATCATCATGTTAGAAGGTTTAACAATACGCAGATGGGAGTTTATCAAGTGACAACTGGAAAACGCGGTGAAAGAGGTGGAAGGGTTCAAGTCGTGGAGTTGGGTCCTCGAACATGCACTTGTGGCAAATGGGTGGAATATCATTACCCTTGTTCGCATGTTCTTGCGTGCTTCAAAGCCCATCATGTCGATGGTTTAAATTTCATTGATTACTTTTACAGTCTTGAGGCGTACTACAATACATGGAGAGGCACTTTTAATCCGATCCATGACGAGGCTTATTGGGATGTAGATGGTCGTGTCCCAAGTTTTTATCCTAACCAGATGCATCGACGTGATAAGAAGCAAGGAAGACCTAAATCAAGGCGAATTAGAAATTGCATGGATTGGCAAGTGGAGAAAAGGAAGTTTCGGTGCGGGATATGTAAGAGAGAAGGTCACACTAAAAGAAGGTGTCCAACTATCAGGGAGGAAAATTAAATGTTATTTTCAAGTCATGGAATTTAGTACTTGTGCAGACACCCCGCCTTGGACCTCTCACCCCGATTGCATACATAGTATTTTTATTTAACTTGTTTCTGTTAATTTATGTTACTTCTGTTAAGTTCCTAACTGATTCCGTTAGTTTTGGACTGAACTGCATAGCAGAATTAACTTTCTAGTCCATTCTGTCAAAATTGCCTTTTCAAAGCCGCGCGCCTCCGCCTTTTGAGGTCAGAAGCGCGCGCCTTCCGATGGTACATCCGGAAGCGCGCGCCTCTGGGGCGTCAGTTACAGATTTTCTCCCAAGAATCCCTCTCTTGCTTATTTTGCATGGATTTCACCCGGGAAATATTTATTTGTGACCGCGAATTGGCACCAAAAACATCCCCTTTCAACTATAAAAACCCCTCCAATCCATCATTGGAGGGGATCTCTTCTCTACTTCTTTTTGGACCTTGGACTTCTTTTTGGACCTCATTTTTTAGACTTGGAACTTTCTCTCTACACAAATTCTATATCATTTTCCCTACACAAATTCTCCCAACAAGAGTTTTTACACAACAAAACTCTACACAACAACATCATTTTCAAGTCCAAGTTTGAAGTCTTCTTTCTAAAGGTACAAGTCTTCTTCTTTTATTCTATTCATGTTCTAGTCAATGTATGCAATCCCCATCAATGGGACATGACCAACATGACTACTTCACATATTGAAGCTAGTTAAGGTTATCTCCCTACATTTTAATCTTAACTTTAATTCACCATGTTAATTTCTCTTCATCTCTTAATGTAATTCTTTAACATTATTTGTTACATGTAATCTTTATCATTAAATAAATAAAAGCAATTCTATTTTATTTCCCATTTTCTTCTCATCACAATTGTTAGCACATTTCTATTTAATAAATTGAAGGACATTTAGCATTAGAACACCAATAGTAGCAAGACCCGCATAAGCGGGGCGGAGTGGGTGTTTAAGTACTTCCCACTCCGTCACCTAACCACCGAACCCTTCTCTCCCGAATCTCTGGTTTTGTACATAAATTAGGCTATTTCTAGGTTTTTCTTATGTTCCTTTAAAAACATAGGTGGCGACTCTAAACAATCTAAAACAAGTTAGACATCCTAGGATAATTCACCGCTCTAGCCAAGCCGTGGTTCCCCGGGGTATCTACAGTGGCGACTCCGCTGGGGAATGATAGAGGGTTAAACTTGCGTTTTCATCTTTGGTGTTCTTTTATTCTGTTTTCTGGGCATTCTGGTAAAAAGGGTAGGAAGCGCGCGCCTCCGGCCTTCTTGGCTTAAAGCGCGCGCGTCAGACCCTTATTACCAGAATCGCCCGCCTCCTTTCTTGTCCTTCAATTCCATGTTTCTGTGCTAACAAATTCTGCAGGGGAAAGTTTTCTTAATTAAGGGTCAAGGCAATCCCTTGAACCCACTGATTTGCAGGTTCTCACCCAGAAGCGGGCGCCTCTGCCCTGCTTCCTCTCACGCGCGCGCCTTCCGCATAGGCAACACAATGCGCGCGCTTCTGGGCGCATTCTCGGAACAGAACAGTGCACAGAAACAGAACAGAATGACAGTGTGTGGGCACCGGGCCTGCATACAATTTCTTTTACTTTCTGTTTATTTTTATCGGTCACACGGGTGATTCGAAAGTTGTAATTATGTGCTTATTTGTTTTTTTTATTTATTTCTTTTGAAAAAAATTAAAATGTTTTGTCACATGTTAGACCTCACACTACATGCACATATTCTTATCAACTGCTCACTATCGAGTCGCACAAGTCCAACCCCAAACCCGTCGAGGCCCGTCCTAGAAAGTTTCAAGCTCCACTCGACCTTGGCTCTTTCGAAGCGGTAAACCTCAGCCCGTGGCGTAGTTCATGACTACATGCCGGGGGTGACCTTTGAGCCTCATTTTCAAGCCGAGCACAAGCCACACAATTCTAGTCTAGGGTCTAACACTCCGTGACTCAAGTCGGTTTCCATGTGTCGGGATTTTCCTAAACTAATGTCTTCAAATCATACATGCCAATTTGTTGCTATGGACGAAATAAAACTCCGTCCCCAAAAGTGGCTATTTTGGACGAAAATAAAAATCCGTCCCCGCATGTATGATTTACTACATTAATTTAGTTTAATCCCGACACATGTAGGGCTCACAAGCGTGGTGGAATCCGATGAGTATATGGGACCGCGAGAAGGTCTATATACTAGTGTGACGATTCCACTATTTTTTCTAGAAACCCAAAAAAAAGGACTCCGTCCTTCCGACTTTGTAAATAAAAAAAAAGAGTCATTTTTCTTTATGTGGTTGAGTCTTTTCTTGTTTGTGGGTGAAATCATTTTACTCAAAAGGTGTTTGTGGGGCCATCCTAAGATCGACCGTGTTCTCTCCATAGGTCTAATGGCTTCAAATGGCAACGACAACGGCATTCCCGTATCCAACGAAGGGTTATTCCGCATGGTGGAAGCATTGAAAGGGCAAGTCGATACACTAGCCGAGAATGTCCGCCGCAAGGATGATTTATGGCGAACCAGTTACGAGCATGTGAAAATGGCCCACAAGAAAGAAGTTGCTAAACTCAAGAACCAATTGAAAGGGCTCACGGGTGAAAGAAAGGTCCAAAGCATTGATACCGGTTTGGTCAACACTCTCATGTCCTACATTGACCAAAGGCTTAGTGGGCTAAATTTGCACAAGGGCCCAAACACCGATCTTCATCAAGCTTCTCTCCTCAAGAACACAATGGAGGCTCTTCCCAAAAAATTCAAGATGCCCGATATTGGCAAGTTCAAAGGCACCTCTTGCCCCGACGCTCATGTCGACTCCTACATTTGGGCCATGCTACCAAAGAAAGTGTCTCCTCAAATAATGGCACAATGCTTCCCGCTTACTCTCGAGGGGGTCGCAAAAGATTGGTATATGGGTCTTCCAGTTTCCACCCGCCTCAATTGGGATGCCGCTATGCTTGCCTTCAAGTCACAATACCAAGGCAACTCCATGTTCCGTCCCACCAAGAAAGAATTGGAGAGCACCGTGCAAATGGTTGATGAATCATTTGGGGGCTTCTATCGCCGTTGGAACGACAAGCTAGCCGAGATGGTTGATAGGCCTTCCAAGAAAGAACAAATGGACATCTTCTTGAAGTGTTTGAAAATGGACTACCGCGCTCATCTTAGTGGGGCTTTTCACTCCGATTTTTCAAGCATGTATGATGCGGGGTTTAGAATTGACAATTTTCTCCGAGAAGTGGCCGAGTCCTCCTATGACACAAGCTTCAACGACAAAGGGTTCCCAAGCAATGACATGGAAGAATGTAGTGACATGGAAGGCTACAACGACATGGGGGATGACGACAACAATCTCCGTTCCTCTTTCTCTACCTAGAAATAGGATAAAAAAAAGAGTCAAAAGTCCTCTAATGTGTGCATTAATGTTTTCTCTCGTCCAATGATAAATTTTGAGTCAATCATTAAATAAAAGTCGTTCTTGTCCTCATACACTCTTCCAAGTTGTTCAATTAATTCTTGGCAAAATGATGAAAAAATGTCTAAACAAGTTTTGGAATGAAGGCCATCGCTTGAGCGCCTAGGGGCTAAACATCGACGACGGCATCAACAACGAAGACATCAACAATGACGAAATCAAGACAAAGAAAGGTGGAGCAACAATCATGAAGCAAAGTTTTCAAAAGGGGATTAAAAAAAAAAAAGCTCGCTAGGTTGAAATCATCAAATCAACCTAGGCAAAAGTTAGAGCACAAAAAAAAAAAAAAAAAATCCCCCTCAATCAAAGAAGATCAACATCATCATCCACCAACAAAGGACGAAGCTACGAAGCAACAATTCCATCACGAAGAATGGAGAATCCACAAGAACTACGGTGACCTGAGCCTCTACACTGGAGGAACGTAGGCAACCTGCGGGTCCGGTCTCATGCAAGAAAGAAGATATGTTTAGCCCTAGCGCGTTATGGTGATTGGCCTTCATCTCGAACTTGTCAAGACATCTTTGTACGATTCATTTGCCAATGAATTAATCACCAAAAAGATTGAACAACTTTCTTAGATTTGAAATCATTTCGCGCTCCTTGTCGAGTCTAGGGACTTCTATTCTTTCTGCATACTCCCAATTCCTTGCAATCAAATTGGGGCTTTCCTTCTCTTCTCTCTTAATGACTCACTTTCCTTTGTGAGTCATTCAATTCAATAAAAAATAAATAATACATGTCAATACTAGGGACACTTCCCTAGTCGAGTCAATGTCACTCATCTTTAGTGACAAAAGGTTTTCACCGCAAAATCACATGTCTCTCATCCTCAGCTAGAGTCAATGCACACTTCCTCCTTAATCGAGTCAAAAATGAAGACGCAAAAGAGATGCCCGCTAGATTGAAAACCCGAAAGGGCGGTCTAGGCAAAAAACAGGGTGCGTCATAAAAAAAAATGAGAGAGTGAGAGAGAGAAGGGAAAGAGAAATGGAGATCTCAAGCCTCTAAAGAAGACAACTGCATGAGCTCTACATTGGATCTCCTCAGCAAGTCAATCCCCCACCGAATCAACTTTGGGATTGCAAAAGGCTCGACAAGATATGGCACCATCAAAGGTTGTTTTGGGTTATTGGCATCATTCTCCAGCAGTGTGCACTTTTGGGTTCATGGAAAGAAGGCCCGTGGTAGCCAAGACCCATCCGAGAACGAGCCCATCATAAAAGGGCACGAGGTTGCACAAATAATCCCTAGCTAGTCAATTGGCTTGGGCAGCAAATAGCAACAACATGTGTCTCAGTTTTCAAGGCTTCTTCAAGTATGTGCTTCTAAAGTACGCCGAAAGGCTCCCGAGAAATGGAGTAGCTCTTGCCATATCCTCTCATGTTTATTCCCTCACACGAGGATGAGTCACTCTTGCTTTGCTCAACAAATGGTGATGCCCTAGGGGCTATGTGACTCAAGGACAAGGACTTCTTTTGCTTCATTTGGCAATCAATACGCTCTAGGGGCTATGCTCAAGAAAGATGTGTGAGACTATCCTCAAAGTCCCTCTAAAGGGATGTCAAAAATCCCTCTTGTCACGTGTGCCCGTGCTCGTTCCCCCAATCAAGGATGGACCTTTCTCGCAATCAATGATGGCATTAAAGGCTCCCTCGGCAAAGAGGAATTAACTCCCCAGCAGTATCCCCAGCCAAGTCATGTGCAACATTGGAAGCTTCCTCAATTCGGCACCGAAGGTCTCAACGGGCTTCGCAATCTACAATCTTTTGGGCTACGGCATTACAGTAATTCAAGCAAAGGGAAGTATTAGGGCTTCGCGACCGACAGTCTTTTGGGCAACAATACTCTAGCAAGTGCAATGTAGAGTAGTCTTATGGCTCCATGAAAGAGATCAAGCTTCAAAGGGTCTCTCAACACTTCAAGTCTAAGGCCTCTTGGTTTTAAATGAAGACTCCGATGTTATGACTGAAGTTGATGATTTTTGTTAGAACTCACAGCGAGATTTTGAAGAAAGTCTTAGAGAAAAGGAAAAAGATTCATATAGCGGGAAATGCCACGGCCAATCCCAATGTTTCTGCAATTCAGCACCCCCTTCTCCAAGATCAAAAGCACAAGGTGCAGCTCAGATAAAGTTGGGCCACAGCACTAGTTGCATCCGAAGATCCGTCATTAGTTCAACTCAAGAAGAGTCAAGCAAGCATACTCATTTGAGACTTTATCACGCCAAGACCTTATCCTCCGTGACCTCGACGGCACCGCAAGACATTACTGCATCCTTTGACATAAGCCCTCAGCCATTTGGGTATCGACCACAATGAGGCCATTCATCTCCCCAGTAAGAGCAAGAAGGAGATCTCTATCAAGAATTCTACCAAACGGTACATCCGCTCTCAATGCCGAGCCAATCACGAGATAATTTGGGGCTTTACAATGAAAGGTCTTCACATCCCGCCATCTACAAGACCACGACACTTGGGGCTTTGAAATCTCTCGAAGCTTGGCATCAACAACCTCCTCTTGGGGCTTGCTCACTACAACAACAAAGGGCGATTTACTCGAATGGGCCAAAAGCTGATTTATCTTGGAGCTATGCAAGTCCCTCAAAATTTGGCATCAAAGGCATTCTAGGGGCTTTACAATCAGCAACCCCTCATCTCGGCATCAAAAGCCTTTTTGAAGCCCCATAATCGACAAATCTTTTGGGGCTAGACATCAATCTTCGTTGGGCACACCGGCGACAACAGAATTCAAGCGAGGCAATCCGGACTTCGACTGAACATGACTTGATCTTGGGTTGGCTTCACAAGCACACAATGGTTAAAATGGTTCACCCACGAACTAAAAAAAAAAAAAAAATCTTTTCCTCACATATGTGCATATTCTTTCCTTTCTAATCTAAAAAAAAAAAAAAAAAAAAAAAAAAAGATTTTTCTTTTTCTTTCTCCTTCTATGTGCAAAATTATGTGCTTTACTTTGCTTTGCTTTAAGCTTCTCCCCCAGCGTTCTCCATCATCCTTGAACTACGCTGGTCTGATTCTCTTAAAGGGATACGTAGGCAGCCTTTTGGCACGACCAACCCATCATCCAGAGTACCATCTCGCCAACCCAACATCAAGGGCATTCTCTCATCAACATCCAAAGCATGGACATTCTTCATCGAAGCCACAACATCAGAAATCCATCCCAAATCAAGCGGCCATGGTAAGTGAAGGTATGAACATCATTCACGCTTTCTTCAAATCACACCGCACACAAAATCAATTTCTCCATTCTTGCAAAATCTCTCTCTCAAGCAATCTCTGCTTTTCAAATCACAACGCACCACACGCACAATTTCACACTTCACACAAGCACGTATATTTGCAAAACACACACATAACAGGTACCACAGCAAATGCGGCTTCAAACAGCATACAGCAAGTGCGGCTTCAAACAGCAAGCAAATGCGGCTTCAAACAGCATACAGCAAGTGCGGCTTCAAACAGCAAGCAAGTGCGGCTTCAAACAGCAGAAAACAAGCAAGTGCGGCTTCAAACAGCAGAAACAGTAAATGCGGCTCCGAACAGCAATTTTGGTCCATTGTGAACCACTGAAATCACCATACCTCTTCCATCAGCAAAAGTCGCTCACACAGGGAGCGCATTTCTATCCTTTGTAATTTCAAATTCCTGCTTTACCGAGTCTTTGTTTTCTCTTATCGATGTCCTCGGCGGTTGTCTTTCTTTCGTCGACGCGTTTTGCCTCGCAATCCATGTCGCCGAGGGGCTCTGTAGACACCCCGCCTTGGACCTCTCACCCCGATTGCATACATAGTATTTTTATTTAACTTGTTTCTGTTAATTTCTGTTACTTTTGTTAAGTTCCTAACTGATTCCGTTAGTTTTGGACTGAACTGCATAACAGAATTAACTTTCTAGTCCATTCTGTCAAAATTGCCTTTTCAAAGCCGCACGCCTCCGCCTTTTGAGGTCAGAAGCGCGCGCCTTCCGATGGTACATCCGGAAGCGCGCGCCTCTGGGGCGTCAGTTACAGATTTTTTCCCAAGAATCCCTCTCTTGCTTATTTTGCATGGATTTCACCCGGGAAATATTTATTTGTGACCGCGAATTGGCACCAAAAACATCCCCTTTCAACTATAAAAACCCCTCCAATCCATCATTGGAGGGGATCTCTTCTCTACTTTTTTTTGGACCTTGGACTTCTTTTTGGACCTCATTTTTTAGACTTGGAACTTTCTCTCTACACAAATTCTATATCATTTTCCCTACACAAATTCTCCCAACAAGAGTTTTTACACAACAAAACTCTACACAAATCTCTACACAACAACATCATTTTCAAGTCCAAGTTTGAAGTCTTCTTTCTAAAGGTACAAGTCTTCTTCTTTTATTCTATTCATGTTCTAGTCAATGTATGCAATCCCCATCAATGGGACATGACCAACATGACTACTTCACATATTGAAGCTAGTTAAGGTTATCTCCCTACATTTTAATCTTAACTTTAATTCACCATGTTAATTTCTCTTCATCTCTTAATGTAATTCTTTAACATTATTTGTTACATGTAATCTTTATCATTAAATAAATAAAAGCAATTCTATTTTATTTCCCATTTTCTTCTCATCACAATTGTTAGCACATTTCTATTTAATAAATTGAAGGACATTTAGCATTAGAACACCAATAGTAGCAAGACCCGCATAAGCGGGGCGGAGTGGGTGTTTAAGTACTTCCCACTCCGTCACCTAACCCCCGAACCCTTCTCTCCCGAATCTCTGGTTTTGTACATAAATTAGGCTATTTCTAGGTTTTTCTTATGTTCCTTTAAAAACATAGGTGGCGACTCTAAACAATCTAAAACAAGTTAGACATCCTAGGATAATTCACCGCTCTAGCCAAGCCGTGGTTCCTCGGGGTATCTACAACTTGTAATATGTTTAAGTATTCGTGAATGTTATTTTCAAAATACCCATTTAATTCATAAACAATACAAATACTACATGTCCAAATATGTAGTGATGGTTACAGATCAAAATATATAGTGACCACATCCCGGTCACATAGGAAATCCATCACGGATATGCAGATGGGGTGTAATTATTAGGAGGATTACGTGTCCTAGAACCTTTCCTAGGCAAAAGGTGAGACAATACACGACCCACTCGTGATGTGGAAGGTTGATGTGATGACGATGGTACCCGAGCAGGATCTATGTTAGTCGTATCGCCACCAAAAGGTGGAATCTCCGGAAACGACGATCGAGGTAGACTAAAGCGTAGCCTTCGACTCTCACTCGCTGGCTGTGGAGTTGGAGTATAATCCATTTGAAAGCTTCGCCTTCCACTCCCACTCCCAGAACCATATGATGTAAAACCCATCCCTGAAGGTCGAGTTGGAGTATAATCCATCTGAGTGATACCGCTCTGGGGAGGAATCGTATAGGTGTTTCCTCCCTGGGAAAAGGAGTCAGAGTCTCTAAAGGTGTTTGGATCCTCGGCATTGTCCTCCTCATTTTCTGCCTCCTCTGTATCATCTTCCTCATTATGTAACCCCATATCCGGCTGTATCTCTTGATCGTCCTGCACGTGTCGAGCATGTCTTCGAACCCGATTCCGCCTTTGTGGCACCTCTTCAACACGATCTTCTGGTGGTGGTGGAGCTTCGGCGGCATCCAATCGTTTCAGCTCATTAGTAGCTGCTAAGGATTCTGTGATGAGACGACGAGTAAGAAATAGGTATTCTGAGGCTCGGTCGTTTAGGCCTCCCATAGCTATGACATTCTTATTGGATTGGTACGCGCGATGAAGGTTTTGAATCTGTCAAAGTCAATTAAAGAGAATATAATTATGACGATAAAATGGTAAAACAAAAAATTGGTTAAAATAAGTGTTGTGTAGTATTTAGCTTACCAAACCCTCGTAGCGACTAGAATGTGCAGTGTACCCCTCCTCCTCTACATCATTTGGGTGTTGGATCAATAGTCGAGTAATTCGTCTGTACCATAACATATACTGATGGGTGTAATATACATCCTCGACACCATACTGCCCACCAACCACCGAAAGATTCCGCTGGTTCCACAATCCTATGTACTGTTCGTGGAAGGCCACCCAATCAACCTCTGGCATGTTGGTGTTGGTGCCCTAGGCACGTTTGTTAAACGTTGTATAAGTTATCATTTTATTCATAATAATAAAGAGATAATAAGATTATTATTATGGCTCGTGTTTGCTTATAATAATCTCCGTCCCTAGAGCTTGTTAAGCACTAGTATAAAGGCTAAATGATCATGGGATGATCATGTTAGATTTATGGGTACTTGTTTGGAACAAGGTACTGGACATGACCCGCGGTATGAGATTTATGTCATGGTCGATGTCATATATAAATCTCATATTAGTTATGTCATTTGAATCCTTAGACATGAAGTTATTATAGTCTTCCACTTGATGAACATTATGTTTGACATATTCAAACGCTGCCTTAACACGGTAGTTATAAAGGGTATGATTGGCATGATTGGATTCACGTAGGGAAGAATAATAAGCCAAATGGATTTTTCCCTCTTCGGAGAGATGTCAAGCTTGGGCCCCTCGAAGGAATGATGTTGGTGAAATGTTTGGCCAAACTCAAATGGATTGATTGGATCAATGTCATTTGGATTATCAACATATTCGGGATCGAGAAAAGTATTGAACAATACAAGTTGACTTGTTGACCATGACTTGTGTTCAATGACATCGTGGACAAAGGGATTATGACATGTTCTAAAAGGAATGCGAACTTGTATCTAGTTACACTATTTGGGTAGGTATGACGGTTTGCTAGAACCTAATCATATCTTATGGGTTCATGTTTGAACCCATTGCCAACTTAGTGTAATCCTAGAGGGTCACACACAAATAGAACGAATCGTAAAGGACTAAATGGGAATTATGGAAAAATATCAGTGTTTGGCTCTGGCACGGTCGTGCGCCTTAAAATGGCACGGTCGTGCCATAAATCCAAACCAAGGCAAACCTGTCGACATGATTGGCACGACCGTGCCAAATTACCAAGCACGACCGTGCCGAAAATGGGCGGCTGGGGAATTCGCGCGGACTAGATGGCACGACCGTGCCAGATTGTAGGGCACGACCGTGCCAGACAAGTCGGGCAGAATTCCTTGTTGCCTAATTTGGTGACGGGATTTAGGTTTCCTAAGTCCTTAAGGGTTAAGGATTAGGACCTATTTAAGGATCCTTTCAGCAGTCATTAAGCACATGATTATGAGTGCCTCCAAAGGGTTTTGGGAGGTTATTTTCTTGTTCTAAGATCCCACAAGTGAAGAACAAGAATATTCATAATTCCGTATAGTTCTTACAATTGTGAAAGCGTGTTTCATAATTTGGTCTAGCAACCAAGATCAAGTGTTCTTGATATTCGTTCGTGGTGTGGATACCGCTAGAGGGTGAAACTTATCATCTTCATAGTTCGTGATTCTTGCTTTGTTCATGATCAAGATTTCAAGCCTCCATCGAATTCAAGGTTGCAAAATCAAAGGCATCAAGGGTTAGTATTCTAGTATTCATTATGTTGTATTTGACTTAATCATATGAATGGATCTATGGGCTTTGGGTTTTATAAATTTTAAATGCTTAATTCCGCTGCGCATGTTACTACGAAACCCAACATGGCCGACCTTGCCGATCAAGTCCATGTAGGTGCTTACTCGTGTCACATGGCGCATGTATAGGTTGTAACATCCCGAACTGCCTCATAACGCGATCAGGAAGGTGCCACTCAACCCTCTCAAAACAAATAAGGGGCGCCTTTGTTCTCCATATACCCTGTCCTTGCAAGCAATAATCTGGAACTTGGACACCTTCGTATGGCCGCCACACAACCTGACTCTCAGTCAGAGACGTAAGTTGATCTCGGTATCCATGCAGGTTGTGACCGGTAACACGTGAAAACGACAAGGGACCGAGCCACCTACATATGGAGCAATTGACATAAAAAGTAGTAAATAAAAAACCTCATAAAAAAACAACATATTTTGTTTGTGCAGTTAATGAAGTAATTTTAGAATACCTGGCACCATATGGCAAGAATGTACCCTGTTGAAGTATGGCATCTCCCCGTGTCCTTTTTGGTCGTGTACACAACAACCTTTCCCAAGCCCAAAGCTGCAACCAATAAAGATAAAATAACTGTCACGTACAACAAATATTTTATTCACTAGTATAATACAATATAATTAAATATAATTGACATACCTGTACTAGTGTTAAGAATCCAGCACAACATTTCGAATTGGGGTTCGTCGATACACATAGCTCCCGATACAAAAAGGCTAAAGCCGCACTACCCCAACTGTAATTCTTAATCGTGCCTATGTCCCTAAGCAGTGGGAGGTACATCAACTTAACCAAAGAATTGATGGTATCCGGCATCACAAATGACCCTAGGCATAACAAAACATAAGCCCGAGTATACATGTCAATCAAGGGGGGGGGGGCATCCTCGGGAAGCGCTGCGAACAAAGGGAATTGTTCCATAATCCACTTAATCGATAATCTACCACCTTTCAAGTCTTCTTGAAGTGGTTGAATCCCAAGTAACTCTACGCATAACTGAATCCATCCCTGTTTTGTCTTGGTGGTTTCAGAACTTATCACAGCGTCCCCGTCTATTGGAAGGCCGCATAACATGCCAACATCCTCCAACGTGATCGTCATCTCCCCAACTGGCAAATGAAATGTATGGGTCTCTGGACGCCATCGCTCAATCAAAGCCTCTATCAAAGGCCAATCATATTTTAAATGGCCTAGTCTATATGTACCGTAAAACCCCACATCTAATAGTTTTTGTTGTATCCTAATATCCAATTCCTTGGGCAGATCCGGACCACGCCTACATCTAAAAGTCTCAACTTCTGCTTGAGCCTAAATATAATGAGATCGGTGGGATGTCTGTAATGTAAGTACAGTGGGATCCAACGGCCCGGGATCAACGAAGGTTCTTTGTTCATGTTGGTCCATCTAAAACACACAACAAAATAAATTAAGTGGCATTTTTGTAATCTTTCTAACAAATAAACACAATAATTTAACATATATTACCAAATTAAAAGTTAACATACATACACATAAACACAAACTAATTTAAAAAAAAAAAACAATTAAAGAGAATTAATACTATCCTTATGATTTCAAAAATGTTACTACGAGTAACGATTTCACCAAAATTTTAAATTAAACATCAATTAAAAAAAGGTGCAAATTCCATTGAATTTCTAACACAAACGAGGCTGCTCCGTTAAATTTATAACAGAAACGTGTGAATCCCGTTAAATTTCTAACAATAGATAACAATTTAGCACATATTGCCAAATTAACAGTTAACATACATACACATAAACAGAAACTAATTTAACAGAAAACGTTACTATCTTGTTAATTTTCTGACAAAAAGAGGCTGCTACATTAAATATATAACAGAAACATGTGAATCTCGTTAAATTTCTGACATTACAGTTAACTTTTTGACAGAAAATGGTATTTTTGTGATCTTTCTAACAAATAAACTAAACCTAGTATTAAATTACTTCAAAATCACAAAAACGTTACTACAAATAACGACTTCAAAATCACAAACACAAAAAAAAATAAAAAAAACGTATGAATAATACAAAAAAAAAAAAGCGCATACTAACCTTATGAATGATACTCAAAAACGCTACTATGAGTAACGACTTCTCCAATTTTTGGGAAAATTTTCTCTTCTCTTTAACAGCTCAACAATGGCAGTTTTTTTTCTTCTTTTTTTTCGTGTGTGTTGAAGAGGGGAAAGTGTTAGGGTTTAATGGAGAAAGAATGGGTGGGGTGGGTGGGAAGTCGCTGTCGTCAGAAAACGTGAATGGCATTCACGTTTTCACTTTCCCAGAAATTGTTAATGCCATTAACGTTTTTCCTTCAGCCCATGTGCCTTTGTCCTTTTCCTACTAACCCAAATTTTAATTAACTAATCCTCATTTTAACAAAACCGGGATTAATTAACTAACCGGGTCAACGTGGACAACAATAAAACGTGACTGGTATTCACGTTTTTGCTCTAAAAACGTGATTGCCAGTGAAGTTTTCATAAAAAAGTGTCATTTTGGTACATAGTTGAATTTGGGTGGTACTTTTGTACATAAATATTCCTAACCCTATTATTTGAAAAAAAAATCGACAATTTGGGGTAGTAATGACAAAATTGTTGAAATTCACTATTATTTCTATTGGCAGGACTGACACTTCTCGCCCGTCCCCTTATCACGAGCATCATTTTTGTCTCCATCTCGGCGGTTATTGTAGCCCTTGTTCTGATACTTATTCCCAGCACCTTCTTTCCCACGATTATCATCACTGGCTTTTCGCTTGTTACCCCCATCTCGGTTCCATCCTCCGGAACTTCCTTTCCATCCAGTCGATTCCTTTTCAATGGCTTTCTTCTTTTCCTCTTTCTTGCTGCGGTAATTATCAGATTCTTTCTCTACCAACCTTGCCCGATCCACAATGTCACTGTATGTTGGCAGCATTAAAGGTGTAATCCTGAACCTTATGCGGTCACTCAATCCCGCTTCAAACTTACGGGCTTTCTGCCCCTCGTTATCAAAGAAAGTCGGAGCGAATTCCAGCAGCTCTGTGAACTTAGCGCAGTAATCATCTACGGTCATGCTACCCTGAGTCAGCATCAGGAACTCCGCTACTTTCTCATTGCGGACACTTGCGGGGTAATACTTCTCATAAAACACCGTCTTAAACCTGTTCCACGTGAAGGCCTCATCTCCACGCGCAGCTGATGCTCTCTTTTCGGCTTCCCACCATTTAAGAGCCTTTCCTTTAAACATGAACGTTGCGAATACCACCTGTTGTTCTGTTGTGCAAGTCAACGTCTCAAAAATCTTCTCCATATCTTTTATCCAATCCTCTGGCTTATCTTTTGGCTCTCCAGAGAATGACTCTGGGTTTCTTTTCTGAAACAACTCAAGAGGATCTCTTTGTGTCACTTGTTGAGGTTGTGGTTGCTGCTGCTGAGCTGCCAATCCTTGCACTACTTGGCCGATTCCAGCCATTGTCTGAGCTAATGTCTGCAGTAAATTAGTCATGTTGGGATCTTGTCCACCATCGTTTCCGGCATTGCTCCTTCTGTTGTTCCTCGACATCTGAGGATAACAGGATATCTATTAATACTGCGAGTACAAAACGTTTTACACGCTCTCGCGTACTTTATACTTTTACTTTCACAACATACACTGAGGTCGCCTTACTAGGCTTGTTATCTAATAAAGGTCATTCACTTAGACCTATGGTCGTTTACTAAGCCAACACTTTCTCATTATGGTAAATTTTACTACATTTCTTGGGTCTCATTATACCCTTATCTTTATTATTTCTTTCTATAAATCGTGATTTACTTTCATAGGTCATTTCACTAGACCATACTTTCGGTTATATTTGCCCGTCTTCCCCGACCAATCATACATTCATTTCAAAAGATTTCTTTGGTTCTTCTTTGCCTTGGCCATTTCATTAGGCCGCTTATGCTTGTTTCAATCATTCTACTCTGACCGAAACTAACTTTCACTTGGCTGTTTCACTAAGCCAATTTCATTCATGATCTTTTCATTTGACCACTATTTCTTTGTTTTAATTAGTTCGTTTGCCACAATTTTAAAAACAAAACAATTGACAAGACTATATGCTAACATAACTTCAATAACTTTATTAAAAGAATTTTGGAATCCAAACAAAACGAGAGTTCTACTAAAAGAATCCAACTGACTAAGCTAGCTATTAATACTAAGAATAAAATAACTCTAAATTTCGTTCCTCAATCACGGCCTACATTCTTCCTAGGCCTTCCACTAGGGACCCTTGGTGCACTCTTTGAGCCTCTTGGCCTTCCTCTCGGCCTACGAACCGGTGCTTCCTCCAGTTCTTCCTCATCTTCGATCACAATTGGGGCGGCCTCGTTGCCCTCCACTATGACCTCTATCTCTACAGCTTCTTCCTCTTCTAGTTCCTCAATCTCCTCATTGGCTCCCATTTCCCCCACATTGGGTGCTTCCTCAAGTTCTGGGACTTTGTAGTAATTTCTATAATATTCTTCCCTTATCGAGGCTTCATACACGTCCTGCTTATTCACAGCCTCTTTTAGCTTCTCCACTTCATCTACCGCTTTATGCCACCTTTCCCTAGTATACATCCATCGCTCAAATGTAGAGTCTGTTTTCTTCTTTTCATGTTTAAGCTGCTTCTTGAGCTTTCTGACAATCCATGCATGCCTCAGAGCTGCCCTTTCCTTTGGTGTCTTATGCCTCAAATTCTTCATCATTTTGTCCTTAAGTCCGTCCATTTCCTATAATTTGGACACAATCAACGTTAGAATCACATACTTAAAGTCAAATAACCGTCATCTTAAGCATATAAAAGAAAGACATAAAAAGGACGTTTCTTATCTTAGGTTCTTTCCCAAAATAGTAAGTTTCCTTATTTGGAAAGTTCCTCAATTTAGAAAGTTTCCTAATTTAGAAAGTTTCTTCAAAAGTACAATCTTCCTTATCAGAGTTCTAAAGCCCAATCTATGTTAAGTACTATTTATCCTCATAGTCTTAACTTCTTTCTATAGTCTCCCATGTAAACCTAAACCGGAGCTCTGATTACCAACTGTAACACCCCGAATTTCGGAGTAATATAATATAATATCCTTTAATAAAATCCATCCCCAAACGCGGGAAAACAACGGTCTTAAACAATAATTCAAACATCAACGGCTAGTATCTCTAACCACTATTCAAAATAAATAACGGAAGCGAATTTAACTGTCTTTTAAAACTCCAACGGCTAGACATAACCAACATTCAAAATAAACATTCATAACAATCCATTCTGACTACTACTAAAACTTCTTAAACTTCGTCATCAAGGGCCTTCATTATCACCTCAACTTTTCCTCTTTTGTCCTCCGAAACCTTCTCCTATTTATATCCTGGAGAACAAATATTATGGAAGGGGTGAGCGAACAATGCTCAGTAAGTTCATACGGGATCTCTCCGGGTTCTAAGGAGAGATGACCGGAAGAACGAACAACAATAATATTTTCAAAGATAAGCTTTCATTAAATATCAAGTTAACCGCTAAGATTCAAACAGTTAACGATGACCTTTTTCAAAAGAAGTGTGGCATTTACTTTCAAATCCGTCAATTCCAAGATAACGTCACCATTTCAGGTGCAATGCCTGATTAGGGCATTTAAGTAAGATTTATCATGATAATCAACTACTTCAATAAGCAGTATAAAAGTCTAGTTCTTTTTCATTTCAAACTAGATTAACCTACTTAGTCCTTTTCATATCAGACTAAGCGAACGTCTATACCACATTGAGATATAGCGAAGTAAGCGAATGTCTATACCACATTAAGATATAGCAAAGTAAGCGAATGTCTATACCACATTAAGATATAGCAAAGTAAGCGAATGTCTATACCACATTAAGATATAGCAAAGTTTCAACTTAGTGTTCAAGGTACTAGAACACCATACAATTTCAAAGATATTTTGGTACCCATTGCTTTAAAACATGTCAAAGGGTAAGAGTCATTCAAAGACGTTCACAACTTTTAAGAATACTAATGTTACCGCCACTAGGTAACTACTCATGAAAGAATATAAAGTAATCCTACATTAAAGGATTGAGACATTCAAGAACTAAGGAACGTAATCCCTTACCTTGACTTTGCGTTCTTCACTTAGCAAAATCACGTGCACAATCTACAAACATGTAAATGAGGATTTCTTAGGAACATGAATCACTTTAATTCCCCGTCCCCATTATACTTTATTTTACTTTCTTAGCTTCACGAGTTCATCTTCTTAAACTCTTGGTTAGGGTTCGTTCTACCCATTATTGGTATTCCCAAAATACCCCTTTCGGATTACTAAAATATCCCTAGGGTTACATTAATTCCATTCTCAATTACACGTTCTAGGGTTACATTATTCTCTCCCAAAACGCTATTCGCAGATTACTATTCACAGTGCACTATTCACAGTACACTATTCACACACTATTTACACCTTTTCAGCACACACAAAGAACCTAATACACACACACACTCACTCTGTACTAACCTTAGAAAACACACACAAACACCTACACACCTACTGCACACACACTGTACACACACACCTGCACACACCACGCACACAATACACACACACACTTCTGCACACACACACGCACACACACACTGCCGCCACTCACCCACACCGGCGGCAGCCCACACACACACATGCATACACATTCTTTCATAATTCCTCAAAATTGCTTTTAGTCCCAATTTTTATAAACCCTAGTTCATATTGTAGGGTTAGGGTTCTAGTTCAATACCCCCTCCCCAAATCACTAAGCCAAAAATAGCACGAAGGATTCGAAACTAGGGCGTAGGATGTTTACCTTAATCTGATTTCCTTTCTCTTTTCTTCTTCCTTCTTTTTCTTTCTCGCGCCTCTGCTCTCTCTCCTTTCTTTTCCCGCAGCTGCGCACTCTCTATTCCCGATCTCTCTTTTATTTCTTTGCGGTGGAATAAATTAGTCTAGGGTAATGAGAGTATATATATATATATATTAGAGTTCCCAACTTCCCTAATTAAAAGGATTACAAACTTTCTAATGGGTTTTGACTTCAATTGGGCCCGGGTTAAATCTAATACCTCTACTTAATTGACCAAGCCCAACGAAAGAAAAGAATTTTTTTACCATTTAAAATAATAAGGCCATAAGACCGGGTATTACAAATACTCCCTCCGTCCCATTTAGAGCTTCACCATTTTGGTGATGACACGCAAATTATGACAAGTGACTAGTGTAAAAAGGATCGTGAGAGGGAATAAGTTAGTGAGTATGACATGTGGGGCCTCCAATTTAAATATGTGAGAGGAGAAAGTTAGTGAGTATGACAAGTGGGCCCCATAATTTAAGTATGTGAGAGGAAGAAGTGAGTGAGTATGACAAGTGGGGCCTAATTTTTTTTTTTACCATTTTAGGAAATGGTGAAGCTTTTAACGAGACACCCATTTGGATAATTGGTGAAGCTTCAAATGGCACGGAGGGAGTATATCCCATATCTAGACTAATTTAGAATTCGATTTTTACAGATCTCTCTATACTCCCTCCGTCCCAGTTCACTTGAGACTTTTTGACCAAAACTGGTCAACTTAAGGTCGGTTTGACCAACACTTTATAGAAATATTTATGTTCCAAAAAAAAAATTAAAAATTGTTATTGAGAGGATTTTTAATGGTGATCATTTTACATTTATTTTTATTTTTATTTGGATCATAAATATTTTTATAAAGTGTTGGTTAAACCGACCTTAAGTTGACCAGTTTTGGTCAAAAAGTCTCAAGTGAGCTGGGACAGAGGGAGTATATGTTTGTGTATGAAATAGTGCCAACAAGGCGTCCACGCTGGTAATGTAGCCATGAGGGCTACACACTTCTCCGGCAGAATGGCACACCACCCCACGGGCCTCCCTTCCACCACTGCCTGTCTAACATGAACCCTACTTTTTCCGTTAACTTTCCCTCTATTTAAATAATACTCCATTTTATCATAAAATATTCAGAGTCACCATTTTACAATTAATATTTTCATATTCTTACAAACATGCTTCATCTTTCAATGATTATGAGCTCCATGTACAATGACGATGATGTTCATGCAGTACTTAATCATGGTTATGTTTGGCCAGCTCCAGATGTATCCATGGAAGAAGATAAGGATGACGACGACGACGATGACCAAGATGGAAAAATTGCTCCTGCAGCTTGAAATTTTTGATTATTATACCTCAAACCCTAAATCCCTAATTTATTGCCTTTATATAATTATATGAAAAGGGCATTCATGTTTCTTTTTCTTTTTATTCTTGATTTTGTATGTCGCTCGCCGCTCGGGAATCTGATTATAAGTTACTCCAAGTTAGGTTTCTAAACTATGTTTGGGGCATTGTATGAGAAATATTTGTACTAGTATGTGTTGGTTATGAGATAATATGTATATTTAGGGTTCCTTTAATAGAAATGGTGGATATTATTTGTACAACACTCATCGTCTCTTTTTGTTTGGTCATATTTGACTTTTAATAGTTAAAACATAAGTAAAATTTTGATCAATTATAACTCCCTTGTCGCGGGATAAATGTCTTGCTTTTTATTTTCGTTTGTCCCAAAATAAATGTCGTCTTACTAAAAAAAGGGTATGAAGTTCGGTGATCTTTCTATACTACTCATTTTAATACGCACATGCATTGTAATGATGTAGGAGATATACTACCCATTTTAATAGGCACAAGCATTGCAATGCCATAGAAGGTATCACTATACCCAAATGAAAAGATTGGGGCAATTATGGAAACACAATTAAAAGCTTAACAACATAAACTTGTCAACTATGACATTTATTCCCAGACAGAGGGAGTAATACTTTTAGCACTTTTTTAAAACCCTAGATTGTATTTCTTTAGTCTCAAAATAAATATCCAAAAGAGGTCAAATTTATTTTTGGCTAAGAACAATTTTTTTTTATTTTTTTATTTTTTATATATTTATTTCGAGCCAGATGTAGATGTGAGTAAGTATTAGGTATGTGCTAGTTCATTTACAAGGTATGTGCTAGTTCATTTACAAGGTATGTGCTAGTTCATTTACAAAACAATCTCATTCTTGTACATGGTATTTTCAGTGCAATTGATTCAATTCATATCATGATAAAAGTGCATGTAATAACAGTAAATTAAATCATGGTTATTCTTCTATATCAAACCAGCACTTTTTTTTTATGGCATTGAGTCACCAAAGGTTTTTTGATGAATGCAGAGCAAAGGAGTAGAACTCCTTGTTTATATGCTTGTTATTAAGGTAGTATTCTTCACCAGGTTGTTTTTGCCAAAATCTTGTGTAAAACGTGTTTTACAAAACGCCCAAGAAAAACGTGTTTTTAAAAAACGTGGTGACATTTTTGTAAATATGCGGAACTTCTTTAAAAAAAAAAACGCGCGGTGCTATTTTTGTAAATAATCGGAACTTCTCAAACGGTTCTGGATATCAATATAAAGCATTCTGGATATTTTTTTGAAGCACATAGAAGAAGGTCATGGCCAACAAACCTTCTGGATACCAACATCAAATTGTTCTGGATATATATATAAAGTCATCTGGATATGAGTTTCAAGCATATTTTAAGAAAGTCTTGGCTAAAAAAAATTCTGGTTATCAACCTCAAAAGATTCTGGACATCAATAATAAAGACTTCTGGATATGATTTTAATGATATTTGAACAAAGTCATGGCCAACAAACCCTTTGGGTATCAAGCTTAATTAAGAGGTTTTGTATAGAAATAATAAAAGTTTCTGGATAGTGTTTTTCATTTTGCAAGTGAGAAAAAAATGATTTTTTTAGTGCAAGTAAGAGTGTATTTTTTTAGCATCAATTCTAGTGTTTTTGATAGCCACTTGTAGTGTTTTTGATAGTCAGATAGCATTTTGAAAGAATCTTTAAAGCTGAAAAGAACTTTTGAGACTGATAGCCAGAACCTTTGAATCTGATATCCAGATGGATTTTTTTTTTAAGGAAATATGAAGAAAAACTGAAGACATTGGGCTTTGCCCTTTGATTCCGCGTTTAAAATCGCCAAATGACGTCGTTTAGACCCTCAAATTGTCATTTAAAGTTTTTTCCAGCAAAACGCGTCTTTTTTTTTTTTTTTTTTTTTTTTTTTTGCAAAACACGTTTTTCTAATCACTTGGTAAAACGCGTTTTACGGGAGACCAACACAGTTGTTTTTTGCTGCAGACGCCTTAAATTTATTAGTCTAAAAAAACTAATTTCACTTAATTTTAATGATCAAATTAATTTAATTTTAATAATAAATCAGTACAAATATAATTATCCTCGTAAAACAATACAAATTCTTTTGATTAAGTATTAAAAAAAAATACTATGAGTAACAATTTTTAGAATTGTGTTTGTACTTGGAATTTGAGTACAAAAGAAGGGCAAATTATAATTTAGGGCCTAATGTCTACGAGACGGTTGCAGTTTGGGGCCTGATGTGCAAAATTTAGGGAAATAGGGCCTGACTTGACACTTTGTTCGCAAAATAGGGGTTTTTAACGGTTTTCGTTAGAAAAGTCAGTTAAGTCACATGTGATTGACGAAATGGATCGATATGAAATGAGAATTAGTTCTTAAGGGGTTAAATATAAATACTTAAACTTAAAGTCACAAAATATGAATTTTCAAGTTTTAAATTAAAATTTTGAAAAAAAATAACTAATATATTAAAAAAATTATTTTAATTATTTTTAAATATAAATAAATAAATTATTTTTGACAAATTATTTTTGACAATTGTTTTCTCAGATCTAAATAAAAATATTTATATAAAATTTTAAAATAAAACAAACAAATTATGAATTTTCTTTGATTTTTTTTTTTCAGATTTAGATCTTCGCTTCCAACCTCCCATTTTCGTCATCTCTCTCGTCTCAAAACACCATTGACCACCATATCCATCAATTTAGATGGACAAAACTTATCAATTTTCTTTGAAAAAAAAATATTCTGGAAGGGAAATGATTATTTATTTAAAAAAAATTAAATAAAAAATTAAATATATTAGATATTTTATTTAAATATTTTAATTTAAAATTTGAAAACTTATATTTTGCGACTTGAAATTTAAGTATTTATATTTTACCCCTTAAGCACTAATTCTCATTTCAAATTGACCTATTTCGTCAATCACGTGCAAATCACATGTGACTTAACTAACTTTTCTAACAAAAAACGTTAAAAAGCCCCATTCTACAACGAAAATGTCAAGTCAGACCCTAAATCGCCAAATTTTAGACGTCAGGCCCTAAACTGCAACCGCCTCGTAGACATTAGGCCCTAAATTGTAATTTGCCCTCAAAAGAATTATATAGGCGGTAAAACTCTCCCACGCCATCGCATTTCTAGGACTCGAATTCCATCATTGGTTGTGAATACAAAAAGTGTAATTAATAAAAGGATCAAATAAATTATTTTATAATTCGCAGTCGATTAAGATCACAAATCTTGTTCTTGATACTTAATGCATGATCTTACATCATAGTGCATTTGAAAACACTTAGTAATTACTCAATTTATTTGAAGTTAGTTTGATGTCAGTGTAGTCAGCAAATTCAAAGTATATACTCTTTTTCTCCCGGAATAAATATCATATAAATGATTGACAAGGTCAATATTTTTGAACTTTTAATTATTTTTCTTTAATTGCTCTAATCTATTCATGTAGTTGGAGTAGTTTTCCTTCCCATGATATTGGATTAGTTGTGTCTATTAACATGGTAATATAGGAAAATCACCATAATTCATATCCTTATTTTTAGTAATGCGATTTTTATTTTGAGACAAACCAAAATGAAAAGTAGGACGTTTATTCCGAGAAAGAGAGATGGAGTACTTACTTGTGCTTAACACAATGCAAGAGTATTTGTAATCTTATATCATAATGTATCTTAGTACTAATACTTACATTATCTCCCACAACACTATAATAATCCAAAATACAACTTGTTTTAGCTCTTCCAACAAGACTCTTTATCTTTTTGCTTCAAATTGGTGCAGCTCTATCCTCTTGTCTCAGTTGATTCAAGAAATAGAATTGCGGCATCGTTTTTTTTTTTAAACATTCTGTTTTCTATATATAAAAAGATTTTACCATATAAAATATATAATACCTAGTACCACTATTATTATACATGTGTAATGATTTAAAAACAGTGGGAGTAACATATTTTCTCTAAATATTTATACTCTTACCGTCTCAAAATAAACATCTAAAAAATATTCAAATTATTCTTGATATCATTCATTCAAAGAAGAACAAATTTGAAATTACTTTAATCTTTAGATATTGATTTATTTTTAAATTTTCGAGGGAGTAGTTTTTTTTTTTTTTTCTTTCAAAAAAGTGTTCTTAAAGTGGGTTGACCATTAAGCCATTAGTCAACTAATAATGCTACATGTCATCACACTAGCTCCTATGTAGGGATGGCAATTTGACCGAACCCGATCCGTATCGAAGGGAAATCGATCCGAAAATTTCGGATATGGTTTGTATTTTTAAAAATCCGATCGGGTTCGGATCGGATTCGGTAGAACCCCCTGGTCCGATCCGATCCGACCCGAACCTATTAAATTTATAAGTTTTTACTAATACCTCCCCTCATCATGTTATAGAAATACACACACCCCCTCCCTATATAACAAAAAATCTAGGTTTAAGATTTTATTTACCCTTTCAGTCTCTCTCGCCGACTTCCCTATTCTCTCTCCCATCGCGACGTTCGTCTCTCTCTCTCTCTCTCTCTCTATGCGCAGTTGTCTTGCCGGTGTCTCTTGCTCTCCTTCTCCTCGTCTCTCTCTATTTGATGTTGCCCAAATCTACCAAAAATCCGTCAAACCCAGATCGCCCTTCCATTGACCAGATCCAGCATCGTCACCCGCGCCGTCTCCGTCGCCGCCCACTACAACATCCTCGCCAAATCCGTCTCTGTTGCCGTTGCTCGTCGTCTCCTACTCCATCTCTCCTATGTCAAGTAAGCACATAAAATTCTTTACTTATCTCTATAATGAGCTACAAATTATCATGAAATTGGGGTTATGTGAAATCAATTTGTGGGTGGTGGTTGATTGATTTGAATTAGGGTTTAATGGGAAATGGGAATTAGGATTGTTCGTTCGTGATGGAAGAGATTACCATTTTTTTTTTTACTGCCTCAGCTCAGATCCGATCGGATCGGGGATCGGATCAGTCGGGTTCGGAGCAGTTCGGGTTCAGAATAGGGGTTCTAGTGTTCGGATCGGATTCGGATCAGGCCTGATCCGATCCGAACCCGACCCGTTGCCATCCCTACTCCTATGTCCACCCCATATATATCACTCTAATAAATAGTCCACATTATAAGATTCCAACATACTAACGTCATCTAGTGACAACATCCCCTTGGTTTACGAGTCCAAATCCTCTGTATCATTTTGTGTGCCACTACATGTGCCACAAGTGATCTAATAACTCACAATTATTAAGAGTGTTATTGTTGTAATATTATGCAAACGTGTGAACGGTTAGATCAGAAGTGGTACATGGAATGGCACACAAAAGTGGTAAAGGAGATCTCGACTCTTGGTTTACATACAATAAGAAGATCCCTTTCTTTTCTTAGGGCAACTCCACAATAAGAAGATCCCTTTCTTTTCTTAGGGCAACTCCAACAAAGTTTTGATACCCATGTGAAAGTTGTAAGATCCCCAATAGTAAAAAGTGTTAGTATTAAATTTTGGTGTAGTCCTAGCAAAGGTAGCAAATTTGCTACCTTGTTAAGGACCATCACGTGAGATGAATTTTTTAAATATTCACATTTTCAAATCTAACATTTTATAGAAAAATAATTAATTAAAACAATGATCATATTTTGATATTATTTATTATATTAAAAATATTAATAATTTTTTTCACTATAAAAAATTAATTTGATACCAAAAATTTAATACCTATGATTGGAGATGATTTTTTAATACCCATATGAATAGTGCTCATGGGTATCAAAATTTGGTTTTTATACCCCTGAAGTAAGGACTACCATTGGAGTTGTCCTTAGACTATGAGCAATGGGGGTATGAAATGGTGTATGAAAGTGGGGGGAGGTGTATGAAACCATTGTGGGGGTGTATGAAACTTGGGGGGTTGAAATGGGTGTATGAAAAAATTCATACGGGTTGATTTTTGGGGAGGGTCTGCCGTCGAGTCCACGTGGCGACGTATCATTGGACCGCAAAAGGCGCGTGGTCCACACGGCCCGACAGGGCGCGTGTGGGCGCGCCCGGCGGTTTTTTTTTTTTTTTTTTTTTCTTTTTCGACACGTGTAAGCACATGATTGGTCCCATGGATTTTCGGATTTAATTTTTTAACTCAATTATTTGAGCTGAATTATCACCTAGTAATTTTTTTTATTTTTTTTTTTGCCAAAATTCAGCATTTTTTTTTCTCTATAAAATGATGCAAGTTTCATTAGATTTGGACACCAAAAAAAAAAACTATCTTTTCTCAATTTTCCTTCTCCATTTTAGCCTACATTTAAAAAAATTCATCATCTTTTGAGTGAAATGGATCCCAATAATAATCCTTTCAACACTCAAAATTCCCAAAATTTTTCACCATTCAACTACAATCCTAATGATTTTAACTTGGAGAACCAATCTTCCAACCAACCCCGTCCCCAAAATGTTTCAAATCCTTTTTTTCCACCCAATTTTATGCCTTCAGGTGTCCCAAATTTCATGCCTTCAGGTGTGCAAAATTGGAATCCATATGCTTATCCTATGCAATTTCAACCACCTCAGCCCCATTATTATCCTAATAATCCTCAAATGCCAAGGATGAGAAATGAAATTTCTGGAAATTCTCAACCATTAGAATTTCCAGAATTTTCAACACAACTGGGTGAGGGTAGCATTAGCGCACCTATGGAATATACTCCCCCTGAAGAATGTCCTACATCAATGAATCCATTCATAGTTCCTTTTGATGTCGAAGCCTACAGAAGGAAACTTGAATGGGAGGAGGAGTTTATCGTCAAACCACTTTTGCAACAAGAGGAACCAAAAAAAGAAAAAAACATTTCAAAAGAGACCATGCTTTTCACAATAAGAGTCTGATTGACGACTACTTTGCTGAAAATGCTACCTATGAAGATTTCTTCCGCCGACGATATCGGATGCGGAAACATGTATTCCTTCGAATCGTCACGGATCTATCAAACCATGACAACTACTTCACACAAAGATACGATGCTACTGGCAAAGAAGGCCTATCTCCATTAGCAAAATGTACCACGGCGATGAGAATGTTAGCATATGGTATGTCCGCCGATGCTATCGATGAATACATAAAGATAGGAGGCACTACAGCGTTGGAGACGTTACGTCGATTTTGCAAAGGGGTCATTCAATTGTATGAGCAAGAGTACTTGCGAGCCCCAATTGAAGATGACCTGCGAAGTATACTTGAAGTTAGTGAGCAGCGGGGATTTCCAGGGATGATCGGGAGCGTTGATTGCATGCACTGGGAATGGAAAAATTGTCCAACTGCTTGGGAAGGTCAGTTTACTAGAGGTGATAAGGGAACCACGAGTGTTATACTTGAAGCAGTTGCCACTCATGATTTGTGGATCTGGCATTCCTTTTTCGGATGTCCGGGCACATTGAACGATATAAATGTGCTCGATCGATCGCCATTGTTCGATGATGTTAAACAAGGAAAAGCTCCACGGGTTAATTTCTATGTGAATCAACGTCAATATAATATGGCGTATTATCTTGCTGACGGTATATACCCTTCTTATCCGACTTTCGTCAAATCAGTTAGACTTCCTCAAAGTGAGGAAGATAAGCTATTTGCGAATTTTCAAGAGGGATGTCGAAAGGATATAGAACGTGCATTCGGAGTGCTCCAAGCTCGATTTAAAATCATTCGAGAACCAGCTCGAATGTGGGAGATAGACGACTTGGCTATCATCATGAGGTCATGTATCATATTACATAATATGATTGTTGAGGATGAACGGCATACTTATTCTCAAAATTGGAAAGACTTTCAACCCGAGGCAAGAGGGTCTACTTCACAACAACCCGAGGCAAGTGGGTCTAGTACACAACAACCATTCTCGACTGAGGTACTACCTGCATTTGCAGAGCATGTGCGTACTAGATCGGAAATGCGTGATTCAAGAGTTCATCAACAATTGCAGAAGGATCTAGTCAAGCACATATGGGCAAAATTCGGAAACCATATGTGATTTAATAATTTTATTGTCTTTCATTAATTATGTCGCGAGCTAAGTGTATTGTAACTTTTCTTATTTTGAATAATAATTATCGTCATTTATCTAATTATTTAATTGCCAAAAAGAATTAATTTAGTGTAAAATATTATTTTAATTATAAATAATAATAATAATTATTATTTTTTACTAATCATAAAAATAAAGAATATATAAAAAAATAAAAATAATATAAAGTAGTGGGGTATAGAATGATGAGTGGGAGGGAGATGAATTTTTTTTTCCAACTAACCATTGTAGGGGGGTTGTATGAAAGGGGTGTATGAAAGATGAGGTGGATAGGATAAAGTGTTAAAAGTGGGTGTTGAATTTTTTTTGGTGTATGAAACCATTGCTCATAGTCTTAGATAAACTATAAAGTGGTTGCTTCTTTAAAAAAAGAAAAAAAAAATGATTGCTCTCACAATGCAAGTATTTCTTACCACAAAACACACTTTTATACTTTTTGAGGGTTCCATATGGAGATGGGCGTTTCGGGCTTAGGCCCGCGGATGACCCGTCGTCCGCAAGCCCGTGGCCCGCGAAGCCCGTATCCGTGAGCCCGCACAAAAAAACCCGATCCTTAGTCCGTATAATAAGCGGAAGGGGCCGGACTTCACTATTTGCAAACGGACCGGGTTAAGCCCGCGGGTTTGAAAAACCCGTTTGGCCCGTGCCCCTTTGAAAACTTTTTTTTTTTTTATGATTTTTTTTTCAAAAATACCATTATTTCACTAATTAAATGGACTATATTTAATGCTCTAATAATTTTATTCATTAAATGGAGTATGTTTAATGTATTTAATAATTTTATTCATTAAATATATAAACTTATTTCATTATTTTAATTTTATTTAAAAATATACTAATATTATTAGGCCATAATTATTTTTACATAAATTAAATTGTAAGGTCTTTAATACTTTTTATATTTTTTTATTATTTTTCTATATTTTCCCATATTTTTGATTAAGGGCGAGCTGGACTAAAAACTTTGTGGCGGGCCAGACCGAGTTTGACCCGCGGGCTCAAACAACACAGGCGGACTCAAGCCCGTTTACCCGCAGGTTTAATAAAAAAAAGGGCCAGGCCGGACCGGGTTACCCTTATGCCCATCTCCAGTTCCATATCACCGTGCATCATGCCCACAAATCCTACACAGCACCCAAATTAAAAGATGCTTAAAACTTGCACTCTTTACTTGTACACCAGTTGTACCAAGGCCCACCAAGCTGACATGTCACTTGGATTTCTTACGTGGGTGGACCACAAGAGTGCCACATCACTCACAACAAGCCATGCACACCCTGTGCCCATAAGTCCACACATTCATCATACAAGACATGTGCCAACATTCTGTCACATATTCAAATGCAATCTACACCACTTAAACAACCCTAATCTGTCATCTTTTAGCTAGCCCTAATTCTCATTCACTATTCCTATATAGTACTCTACCGTCCCAACCCAAAATGCTCTTTTCATTTGCTATGTTTCATTATCCCCAAAAAGTTCTTTTCGTTTTTACAATCTAACCTTTAAAAGTGCACAAACAAAACATGGCTAATGAAGTAAGTGTTCATCCTTAAAAAGTTTGAATAGTAAAAAAGGACGATCATTTTGGGACGGAGGGAGTATGTACTAGTTCATGATAGAGTTATAACATTAATCAAGGATAACAACACCACCACCTTTTTGTTGGTCCTAATCTTAGTATACTTATTTGATAAGATTTTATGGATGCTAATGGAATGTTTTAATAGTGGTGCATGGATTTAGATGTTGTCTTATATATTAAGTTATTATAAACGACTATTAATATTGCAGATAATGTACTATACGTTTTCTTTTGCAAGGAATAATTTTGTGGGATCAGTAAGTCAATGGTGCAGCATTTTGTATGTTGATAAAGATGGAGATTATGGTAGACATGTATATATAATACTCCCTCCCGTCCCATTCGAATTAGGACAACTCAAAAATGGAAGCATTTTATTTAACGGGACTCACATTCACACTCACAACAATTTTCCACTCATTATCCTCTACCCCACTTTCTCTCTCATACTTCACTTTTCATACTCACAACACCTACTCCACTAACAATTTTTCCTTAATCCCCGTTCCCAACCTAAAAATTTTAAATTCGGGCGGGACGGGTGTATAATCTATACTCCCTCCGTCCCATAACAATGGGCACACTTTGATTTTTTTGGTCAATTAGGTCAATCTTTGACCATAATTTTATGAATATCTAGATATCTCTATACAATTCTAAAAATTGTTAATGATAGTATTTCTAATAGTGAAGCAATAACAATTTTTAGAATTTCATAGAAATATTTAGATATTCATAAAATGATGGTCAAAGATTGATTCAGTTGACCAAAAAAGTCAAACTGTGTCCATTGTAATGGGAAGGAGGGAGTATATACCCACAGTGGTCTCGTGGCAGGACTTTATTAAACTTGATCAATGCAAAAAAAAAAAAAAAAAAGTGTCACACTTATCATGCACGGAGTGTAGATTAGTAATTTATTCATGACTCCGGTAATTTATTAACTTCGGAAGTATTAAATCAAATGGGATGGTGGCGCAGTTGGCTAGCGCGTAGGTCTCATAGCTTCTGAGTTATCCTGAGGTCGAGAGTTCGAGCCTCTCTCACCCCATATCTTTTTTTTATTTATCCAATAAAAAAGAAATATTCACAACTGTAGGGAAGAGATGGAAGACTATTATTATTAATACAAGTTGTCTTGTGACATTATAATAATGAGTCTTAGCTCACACGACATAGACTCTTGCCTTCCTTCAGGAAAGGTTTGGATTCGATTTCCACATCCCCTTGTAATAAATAAAAGAGGTGGTCTCCCATGAGAACAAGGGGATCCGTCTCATGCATGAGACGGGTCGCCCCATGACCCATGGGCCGAACCCGCCACGTGGCAACCCACCATTGGCCGAATTTTTTTATTTTTATTTTGGTTTTTTTTGAGTTTTTATATTTTTTTTTCGGCTTTTCAGTGGTTTAGCAAAAAATAATAGTTACCATCTCTTAAAGTAACATTGTTCATAAGTAAACGTAATACTTGTTTTAAAAAAACAAAAGCTCGTTTTTACCCATTTGAAAAGTAATAACTTATGTATATGAATGTAATAGTAAGTTTATACAAGTAAATGTAACACTTTGATTGACGAAATTGTAACAGATTTCTATAGATAATGTAATACTTTTACATGTATCATGATAAATTTGACCCCATTGTAACTTATTGTTTGAAAACAAATAGATATCTATACATATGTATTACAATTATTTACAAATACTATTACATATAAATAACACGTTTGTTACATTTTAGTTATAATAAGTATTACTTTTGGCAAACGAAGAAAACATAGGAATAACACTATTACTTTAAGAGATGGTAACTATTACTTTAAGAGATGGTAACTATTACTTTTCACAAACCGAAAAAAAACCAAAAAAAAAAATATAAAAATTTCAAAAAAAGCAAAAAAAAAAAAAAAAAAAAAAAAAAAAATTGGGGCCAATGAGGGGCTGCCACGTGGCAGGGTCCCCCCATGGGTCCTGGAGCAGGGTTGTGGGTCGGGTAATGGGTCAAAAAATGACCCGTCTCACCCATGAGACGGGTTAGAGTGTTCTCACACAAGTTTTTGTCTAAATAAAAAACACCCGTGAGGGTATATAGTTAAACAAAACAAATGTCTAAACACCCGTGAGGGTATATAGTTAAACAAAACAAATGTCTTCAAGAAAAAAAAAACGAGCTCTTCAAATGGAACATATAGAGCATAAATCAGTAGAGGTATGTGAATATTGCATCATGGTCAGCTGATAGCAAAGTAACAAACAGAAGACGTATTGAAGCGAGTCAAAATAAAGTAGAATCTGATGCAATCAAAGTAAATGTAGATATTACCATCATACGCGCAACATCAATCGATGATTGTCGTACTGCAAAAGCTAATGTTCAGTTCTAGGCTTTGACAGCATCTCACTAGGAACAAGGCTGTGAGTTTTCTCTTGAGCACAGACTTTTCCGACAAACTTGGGTCAGTTTACCTGGGTGTTAATTAAGAATACATTGTAATTTGATCTTTGTTAAAAGGAGAATTTTGTAACTTCCTTCAAAATGAGCACTCATTTAGGGACAGAGGGCGTATTATAGAATGTAGTGAGAAGTTTCATGACACTAGTCAACGTAGTTTCATATAATTAGAAGATAAATAATTTATGCTCCAATAGTCAAGGCAATGGACCAGCATGGTCATTAGACTACTTTGCTGTAAGTACTAATGTAATTCATCCATGACATCATGGTCATGAGATGACTCTGCTTCTATGAAATTGCAAACAGATTATGTCAACAGTCAGCAACGCCATTATTACAAAAATATTCCCTCAGTCCCATATTGCAATCATCTTTTTTGGCTTGTTCCAAATGAAAGTCGTGTTTCTATAAAGGAAATAGTCTTGGTGCAGTTTTACCATGGTACAAGCAATATACAAATAAGTAAAGCACAATCCTAAATAAGTTCGACAAGTTAACTGCAAAAACTTAATATGAGACTAGGGGAGTAGGAAAAGTAAAAGGTCACTTAAGAAGTAGCAACTAAATAGCCAAATGAAATGCTAAAGCGATAACAAATTCGATCATATTCTAACTTTGATGGTCAGAATCTCCATCAACCATACTTTTTGAGAGTTCCTACCACTAAAAGATGCTTCACAACTTGTATTCTAAAATACTTGTACACTGGTTGTACCAAGGCACACCAAGCTGACCTGTCAGTGGATTTCTTAGTTGTCCGGACCACAAAAGCTCCACATCACTAGCAACAAGTTGTGCACACCCTGAACCCCTTAAGTCCACACTTTCGTCATGGAAAAACTTGTGCCAAGATGAGGGAAACAGCTTCTGCACCTTTTCATGACTATATATATATATATATATATACATATATATATATATATATATATATATACATATATATATATATATATATATACCACTTCTCACTACCATATTCAAATGCAATCTACACCACTTAAACCCTAGTCTTTCTTTCATCCTTGACTCCTAATTCACAAACTAGTCCTGATTTTCATTGATCACGAAAGGGAATTCCTCAAACCCCCTAAGAAAATGTCTCTTATTTCAAAGAACATTGGGTCAACATGGTTCAAGAAGCATGCTGATGGGGATGACGGATATGATTATGCCCCGGCTGCCTGTCTTGAAGGAGATGGCGATGGAGATGGTGATGATGGAGATTACGACTATGCCCCTGCTGCAGCCTTAGAGGGGGATGATGACGATGATGGTGGCTATGATTATGCCCCAGCAGCATGAAAGGACAACATTCTGATGGTAGTACTATACGTTCATGGTAGAGTAGCTTCAAGGTGACAGACTTAGTCAGAAAGTGGGAAGGCTACTATATTACTAAATTGACACTAATGAGGATGACTCCAAAATTTTGTTAGCACAACTCTGTATAAGATTTAAGATTATATGAATGCTAATGGGAAGTTTTGATTATGGTGTCGCTTAATTTCTTTTTATTGACATGATGGTGCAGCAGATTCTATGATGATAATGATAAATGGGAATTTATTATAAATCAAGGCAATGATTCTTGAAGAGAATGTTCTGTTGTCTGCTCATGGTGTCATGCGCATTTAATCATTAACACGCAATAATTTATAGTAACCTATTACTCCCTCCGTCCCATAAAGATAGTCCCTTTTTTTTCGTTGTTATTACGAAGGAACTTTGAGCAATTATAAAGACTAATTATAATTATGTTAATGTGAATCTAAAAATTGGAATTAATAGTATTTATAATGGTGTATCAAGAACAATTTCAAAAATTTCATTAGAATAATTAAAACTAGCTTTAATTATTGCTCAAAGTTCCTTCGTAATTACCATGAAAATAGGGGGACTATCATTCTGGGACAGAGGGAGTATTTATATGCAGCATAAGGCCCTAATCAACAATAACTTATGATCCCTCCCAACAAGGCATTTTACCATTGTTACTATCATTTCTATTAATAGAACCCACATCCCTACCTTCCCCAGAAAATAAACAAAATGTAACCCAAAAAAAGAAAATAAACAAAATGTCGAAATGAACTCATCTATTGGCTATCATGTCGAAAAGGAGGAGATTCATTGCTCGTACGATTCTATTATAGTAAAACACTCTAAATTAATACATGCTTTTGATCCTGGCGATTGTTAAACTAGCTTACCTCATTAAACTTCTGAAAATGTCTGCATGCTAGCTCTTTGGCTGTCTTTGTCAAGAGATCATGTAAAATGAGTGACAACCATACCATATGCAAGTTTTGACCTGCAGATTGTGAAATGATCCATTTAACTGTACATCTTCAGAAGGATATGGTAGAATAAGCAAAATTTCCACGGTTTATATTTAATCTTCAAATTCTAATTTTTAATTGCTGGTATCATGTTCCACATAGGAAACTGTACGTGGATTTATATGGTTACTTTCTAATACTACCTCTGTTTCAGCTCAATGTGTACCGTTACTGTTCATTTGGTCAATTCAGTTGAACTTTGACCATAATTTTATGATGTTATGAATAGTATCGATAACATTTTTTAGCCTTGCATAGAGATATCTAAATTTTAATAAAATTATGGTCAAAATTCAATTGAATTGACCAAAAAAGTCAAACTGTGAACATGAGTTGGGATGGAGGTAGCATTAAGTTTACACCATGCTCATCTTAAAGAAACATTTGAACATTCTGCTATTTCATCAAAGACATCTTATGCCCACGGAAAAAAAGTGCTTTGTAATCCAATCTGTCAGCAAAATCCTTAAATTAGAAAATAGTACTACTTCTGTCCCGGAATAAATGTCACATATGGTCAACTAAGTTAAACTTTGTCCATTTTTTAATGCAATTTTTTTTTATCTTCATTGAATTTCAAAAATAGTTATGAATAGTGTTTATATTGATATATCAATAACCATTTTCAAAATAGTATAAAAATGCTCAGATTTTCATAAGTTTTTGGTCAAAATTCAACTTAGTTGACCACAAGTGACATTTATTCCGGGACAGATAATACTCCTTTGTTGTTTGATTATTATCCTTATTTTATCAGAATGCCCAAATATCTCATGGGATTATAATTTTAGTGTATGATTTACATTCCTCATATTTTCTACACCACAAAAGACGCCATCCACAATGTCTTTCTGAGTATTTTTATCTCCAACAGGCAGAAAATCTCACACTTTTTCTCTGGCTCAAAAGATGCTTCACCAGTTGCTTTCAACTTGTACACTAGTTGTACCAAAGCACTCCGTGCTGACCTGTGACTTGATTTTCCAGGGTGACTGGACCATGTAGGTGTCAAGCGCGCATCATGTATATTAACCCATATGCACACCCTTAAGCCATAACTCCACACTTATCTCGTGGAAAGACTCGTGTTAAAACGAGTCCAACAAGCTTCTCTTACCTTTTTTTGACCGATATACTGTCCTTTCACTCCAACGTAAACTCCAGTCCAAAAGATGCTCAAACACTTTGTGGTTGTACAATGTTGTACCAACACACGTCATGCCAACTAGTCGATTGAATTTCCTATGTGTCTGGACTACATTGGCGACACGTCAGCAAGATTTACGTTACACGCACCTTGCACCCATTACTACACACTTCCCTAGTTGGGAAGGCTTGTGTCAAAATGAGCCCAAATTGCTTTTACACATTTTCATACCATATACATACACCTACTCAACCGCTATCTACAACACATACTCCCATATTTTAGCCCTCGAGGAAAATAACCTAGCCCTAATTTTCTTTCATCCACTAACTAATTTTTCCGTGTAAAAATGACTCTCATTTCCAATAACATTGGTCCAAGGTTAAAGAGACACACTGATGGAGGTGACATGTATTATTTATGGTATGTGTAGTAAAATAAACGTTGAAAGAGTTGAACAAGAGGGGTGGTGGCGCAGTTGGCTAGCGCGTAGGTCTCATAGCTTCTGAGTTATCCTGAGGTCGAGAGTTCGAGCCTCTCTCACCCCATCTCTTTTTTTTTATTTATCCAATAAAAAGAAATATTCACACTAATCACTGATAAAAGCAAATTGTTATGATATATTATTGTGTGGATGTCCTTTGAACCGGAAGTTTACAAGATAATCTTTCGCGAAGCTTACTAGGGAAGCTTTGTAAATATCTTCAGCGAAGCTTACTAGAGAAGCTTTGTAAATATCTTTAGTGAAGCTTATTAGGGAAGCTTTGTAAATATCTTTAGAGAAGCTTACAGAGGAAGCCAATTTCCTCCTATAAATAGTAAGCTCTAGTTTTCATTTCAATACACCTCAGAAGTTCTTAACTTCTATCTTTCTCTCTTGTATACTCTATAATAGTCTTGAAATAAAATATTCTCTATTAAGATTTTGCTCTTAATTCTCCAGTTTTATAATACGTTATCAGCACGACTTCGTTCTAGTTCCACATCCTGAGCTATAGTTACCAAAGTAGGTACGGTATTGGTAAGATCTACCTAGTCTCATTTCAAGTTATTTCAAAATATTATAATGTCAAATCTCACAAAAATTGACTTTGTAGCTCTTAATATTACGGGTAAGAACTACTTATCATGGATCTTAGATGCAGAAATTCATCTAGATGCCAAGGGTCTGGGAGAAACCATCAAAAACGGAAATACTGCCTCTATGCAAGAACGTGCTAAGGCAATGATTTTTCTCCGACACCATGTCCATGAAGAATTAAAAACAGAATACCTCACCGTGAAAGATCCACTTGTATTTTGGGACAATTTGAAAGAAAGGTATGATCATCAAAGATTTGTTGTTCTCCCAAAAGCACACTACGAGTGGATTCATTTATGTTTGCAGGATTTTAAAACCGTAAGTGAATATAATTCCGCGATGTTTAAAATTACATCACAGTTAAAACTATGTGGGGAAGAAATTACTGATAATGATATGCTAGAAAAAACGTTCTCCACATTTCATGCCTCGAATATGCTCCTGCAGCAGCAATATCGAGAAAAAGGTTTTAGAAGGTATTCTGAATTAATCTCATGCCTTCTTGTGGCTGAGCAAAATAATGAGATCTTATTGAAAAATCATGAAGCCCGCCCTACTGGCTCTACTCCGTTCCCTGAAGTGAACGCGAGTATATATGATAATAATGGGCGAGGCCGAGGACGTGGTCGTGGACGGGGCCGTGGACGTGGTCGCGGCTGTGGTCGGGGAAGATTTTATAATCAGTATCATAATAATAATCACCCCAATAATGATGGAAATATATCTCGCCACCTGAAGTGGAATAGAGAAGATAATAAAGAAAAATCATCAGCTAGACAAACTGAGCAACCGATAAAAGTTGAGAATTTATGTTATCGGTGTGGAATGAAAGGTCATTGGGCCCGTACCTGTCGTACGCCAAAACATCTTGTTAAACTGTATCAAGCATCAATGCTGAATAAAGGGAAAGATGTCGAAACAAATTTTGTCTATGAAAATGATGATGTGAATCAAGACCCATCTACAAGTACACATCTGGATATATCAGATTTTCTCAATCCAGAGGGGGATGATTACATGCTTGATGGTGGAGAGACCCAAATAAATTAAATATCTAGATTGTAATATTTTACTTAAGTGTGTTTTATTTCAGTATGTTTGTAACATATTTAACTTTTGTTTGTAATATAAGTATTGTCTTATATTTTATTCCTTTTATTTTTCTTGAAGAAAATGGCTAGCAGAGATGATGATGTGTGTCTTGCAGACAGTGCATCAACACATACTATACTCAAAAATAAAAAGTACTTCTCTCAAGTGATAGTGAATGATGCTAATGTTAGTACAATATGTGCTAGTACAAAGATAATTGATGGCTCCGGAAGTGCTAACATAGTACTACCAAGAGGAACAAAAATCAGTATAAAAAATGCATTACTCTCAACTAAGTCTCAAAGAAATTTACTATGCTTTAAAGATATTCGTGAAAATGGATATCATATTGAGACTGCTAATGATGGGGAGATGGAATATTTATACATTACAAAGACTGAATCAGGTAACAAAAGTGTGGTAGAAAAGTTACCTGTATTTTCCTCTGGACTGTACTATACAAAGATTAGCACCGTTGAAGTACATATGACAGTACACCATAAATTTACTGATATGAATGGTTTTATTATATGGCATGACCGGTTGGGGCATCCCGGTTCTAATATGATGCGAAGAATTATGGAAAATTCACATGGGCATCCATTGAAAAACCAGAAGATTTTTCAATCTAAAGAATTCTTATGTGCTGCTTGCTCTCAAGGAAAATTGATAATTAAGCCATCACCAGCAAAAGTTGGAGTTGAATCTCCAAAATTTTTAGAGCGAATTCAAGGTGATATATGTGGACCAATTGATCCACAGTGTGGACCATTTAGATATTTTATGGTTTTAGTAGATGCATCTACTAGATGGTCACACGTAAGTTTATTATCAACTCGCAACCTGGCGTTTGCGAGATTACTCGCTCAAATAATTCGATTACGATCACAATTTCCAGATTATGCGATCAAGACAATTCGCCTTGATAATGCTGGTGAATTTACATCAGAGGCTTTTAATAACTATTGTACATCTATTGGAATAGATGTTGAACATCCAGTTGCTTATGTTCACACACAAAATGGTTTAGCTGAAGCATTTATTAAACGAGTTCAGTTAATAGCTAGACCATTGCTTATGAGAGCAAAGCTACCTGTCGTAGCTTGGGGACATGCTGTGTTACATGCAGCAGCACTTATACGCATCATGTCATCGAGTTATCATAAGTTCTCCCCATTACAATTGGCTTATGGTCAGGAGCCAAATATTTCCCATCTAAGAATTTTTGGGTGTGCGGTATATGTTCCAATTGCTCCACCACAACGCACCAAGATGGGACCCCAACGAAGATTGGGGATATATGTTGGGTATGATTCTCCTTCAATTATAAGATATCTTGAACCATTAACAGGAGATCTATTTACGGCACGTTTTGCCGACTGTCATTTTGATGAAAAAATATTCCCAACATCAGGGGGGAAAATAATAAGCTGGAAAAGGAAATCAAGTGGAATACGTTGCAATATCATGTTGATCCTCGTACAAAGCAATGTGAACTAGAAGTTCGAAAAATAATCCACTTGCAAGAAATAGCGAATCAATTGCCAGACGCATTTACTGACCTAAAAAGAGTGACAAAGTCACATGTTCCAGCTGTAAATGCTCCAATACGGATTGATGTCCCGATTGGACTATCCGTTCATGAATCTAAACCACGCCTGAAGCGTGGAAGGCCTATCGGTTCCAAAGACAAAAATCCTCGAAAGAAAAAAGGAGCAAATTGTGAGAAAAACCCCGTCGAGGTAAACGAATCTCCTGAAGAGATACATGACAAATCTGATCAAATACTTCTAGAAGAAGTTCAGGTACCTGAAATCATTGAGAATGATGAGATCTCGATCAGTTATGTCAATACTGGAAAAAGATGGAACCGAGAGGAAACAATTGTCGACAATATTTTTGCATATAATATAGCGCTTAATGTTATGGAAAATAACGAGGATCATGAACCAAGGTGTATCGACGAGTGTCGATACAGAAATGATTGGCCAAAATGGAAAGACGCAATTCAAGCAGAATTAAACTCACTTGAGAAGCGTGAGGTTTTCGGGCCTGTAGTCCATACACCTGAAGGTGTAAAACCAGTAGGGTACAAATGGGTCTTTGTGCGAAAACGAAATGAAGAAGGCAAAGTAATAAGATATAAAGCACGTCTTGTTGCACAAGGATTTTCGCAAAGACATGGAATTGATTATGAGGAGACATATTATCCTGTGGTGGATGCAATTACATTTCGCTATCTCATTAGTCTGGCAATACATGAAAAGCTTGATATGCGTTTAATGGATGTTGTCACTGCATATTTGTATGGCAGACTTGACAATGATATTTATATGAGAATCCCAGAAGGATTCAAGATGTCTGATGCATGCAATTCAAACTCCCGGGAAGTTTGTTCTATTAAATTACAAAGATCTTTGTATGGTTTAAAACAATCAGGACGGATGTGGTATAACCGTCTTAGTGAATACTTGGCAAAGGAAGGATACACGAATGATCCTATTTGTCCATGTATTTTCATTAGAAAGTCGGCTTCAGGATTTGAAATAATTGCTGTTTATGTTGATGATCTCAATATTATTGGAAGTCCAGAAGAACTTTCAATAGCTGTTAATTACTTGAAGAAAGAATTTGAGATGAAAGATCTGGGAAAGACAAAGTTTTGTCTTGGCCTACAAATCGAGTACCTTAAACAAGGTATACTTGTCCATCAATCAACTTATACAGAAAAAGTCCTGAAACGTTTCTATATGGACAAAGCACATCCATTGAGTACTGGTTGTTCGATCACTTGATGTGAAAAAGGACGTGTTTCGGCCTCGAGAAAATAATGAAAAAGTCCTTGGTCCAGAAGTACCATATCTTAGTGCAATTGGTGCATTAATGTACCTCGCTAATAATACAAGACCTGATATTGCCTTCTCGGTAAATTTATTAGCAAGACATAGTTCCAATCCAACCCGAAGACATTGGAATGGAATAAAGCACATATTTCGTTATCTCCGAGGAACTACTGAGATGGGCTTATTTTATTCATATAATTGTGGATCACAGCTTATTGGCTATGCAGATGCAGGTTATTTATCTGATCCCCATAAGGCTCGATCTCAGACAGGTTATTTATTTACAACTGGATCTACAGCTATATCATGGCGTTCCACGAAACAGACGTTAGTCGCCACTTCATCAAATCATGCTGAAATTATAGCAATCCACGAAGCAAGCCGTGAATGTGTTTGGCTAAGATCAATGATTAAACACATACGAGGGACGTGTGGATTGGCTTTGGATGCGAAAAGTTCAACAACACTATTTGAAGACAATACAGCATGTATAACTCAACTCAAGGGTGGATATATCAAAGGAGACAGAACAAAGCACATATCACCAAAGTTTTTCTTCACTCATGATCTTCAGAAAAATGGTGAAATTGATATTCAACAAGTTTGTTCAAATGACAATCTTGCGGACTTGCTTACGAAGTCATTACCAACTCCAAGATTTGAGAAATTAGTGCATGATATTGGAATGAGGCGACTAAGAGATATTGAGTAATGTTTTATTCAGGGGGAGTATCCAGAAGATACTAAGATTACATTGTACTCTTTTTCTTTCGTGCGGGGTTATTTTTCCCACTGGGTTTTGTTACCCACCAAGGTTTTAACGAGGCAATGAGTGTTGATTGAAAAGATTTTGCGTTGTACTCTTTTCCTTCGAGATTATTTTTCCCACAGGGTTTTTGCTCAGAAGGTTTTTAATGAGGCAACACGTGATATCTTAGCAGCGGACATCCAAGGGGGAGTGTTATGATATATTATTGTGTGGATGTCCTTTGAACCGGAAGTTTACAAGATAATCTTTCGCGAAGCTTACTAGGGAAGCTTTGTAAATATCTTCAGCGAAGCTTACTAGAGAAGCTTTGTAAATATCTTTAGTGAAGCTTATTAGGGAAGCTTTGTAAATATCTTTAGAGAAGCTTACAGAGGAAGCCAATTTCCTCCTATAAATAGTAGGCTGTAGTTTTCATTTCAATACACCTCAGAAGTTCTTAACTTCTATCTTTCTCTCTTGTATACTCTATAATAGTCTTGAAATAAAATATTCTCTATTAAGATTTTGCTCTTAATTCTCCAGTTTTATAATACAAATCATTTTTTTTTGTCTATTACTCTCTCCGTCCCAAAATGATCTTCTCATTTGCCATTTTTCATTGTCCCAAAAAGTTCTTCCCATTTCTACAATCTAGGCTTAAATGTGCATAAACACAACATGGCCAGTGAAGGAAGTGTTCATATCCTTAAAAAGTTTGAATGGTCAAATGTGAAGATCATTTTGGGACGGGGAGGGAGCATTAGAAATAGAAATGAGGATTTATGCTTTATGAATATGAATCAAAAGTTTTCCCTGTGGTGGGATCTATAAGCTGACTTGTGAGGTTATATTAATGTAATTATAGTTAACAAATACACATGTTTGTATATGTTAATGAATGATTACTAACAACGACCACCCTGCAGGGTATATTATTAAAAAGATTTTGACTTCAGAAAACAAGGTCTTCAAATGGAACAGAGAGAGCATAAATAAGTATGTTGAGTTTTGAAGATATTATATCATGTTCATAGAGCATAGTAGTAATAAACAAAATAAGTATTGAAGCGGGATCACGAAAAGTAGAATCTGAAGCAATCAAGGTAAATGTAAAACTTACCATCATACACCCGACGTTTGTCAAGGATCTTCATGCTGCAAATGCAAATGCAAATGTTCAGGTCAAGGCTTGAGAACATCTCACTAGGAATAGAAGGCCATGAGTTTTCTCTTGATCAGTTGACTTTGTTCCTATCTATCAACTGCAAAAAAGATTATGTCAATGGTCAGCAACACCATTTAAAGTGAAAAACATCATGAAACAGTAAAGTTTAGTAGGAAATAAACAGTTCCTAATTCCCTGAGATATACTATTAGCAAGTAAATAGCCCAAATGGGATGCTTAAACGATAACAAATTCGATCATATTCTAACTATCACGGTCAAATTTTCAATGAATGATACTTTCTCTATGCCCCCGAATATCGTATGCACTTTCCTCTGCCCCAACCACGCACCCAAAAGATGCTTAACAACTTGCAGTCTATACTTGTACACTAGTTGTACCAAGGCAGAGTAAGCTGACCTGTCACTTGGATTTCTTAGGTGGCCGAACCACAAAAGCTCCACATCACTTGCAACAAGTTATGCACACACCGAAGCCCTTAAGTCCACACTTTGTCATTGAAAAACTTGTGCCAAGATGAGGGCAACAGCTTCTGCACCTTTTGATCGCCGTATATAAACCACTTCTCACTCCCACATTCAAATGCAATATACACCACTTAAACAAACCCCTAGTCTTTCTTTCATCATAGACTCCTAATTCACAAACTAGTCCTGATTTTGCACTGATCACGAAAGGGAATTCCTCAAGCCCCCTAAGAAAAATGTCTCTTATTTCAAAGAACATTGGGTCATCATGGTTCAAGAAGCATGCTGATGGAGATGATGGATATGATTATGCCCCGGCTGCCTGTCTTGAAGGAGATGGCGATGGAGATGGGGATGATGGAGATTACGACTATGCCCCTGCTGCAGCCTTAGAGGGGGATGATGACGATGATGGTGCCTATGATTATGCTCCAGCAGCATGAAACAAAAACATTCAGATGGTATTCATAGAACTATATATGTATTCATGGTAGAGTAGCTTCAAGTGATAGACTTAGTCAGAAGGTTGGAAGGCTATTATATTACTAAATTGACACTAATGAGGATGACTCCAAAATTTTGTTAGCCCAACTCTTAGTATAAGATTTGATAGTATATGAATGCTAATGGGAAGTTTTGATTATGGTGTCTCTTAATATCTTTTTTATTGATATGATGGTGCACGCGCATATTCTAGGATGATAGGGGGATTTATTATAAATCAAGACAATGTTTCTCGAAGAGAATGTTCTGTTGTCTTCTTGTGTTCTCATTTGCACTTAATCGTTAGCAAGCAATAATTAAGAGTAACCTACTACCTTTTGTCCCTAAATGAATGTCCATTTTTCCGAAAATTTTGTCTCATAATGAATGACTTTTTTGAAGAAAAGAAAAAAAACTCGTTTGAGCTCTATCTCAAGCAACATCGATTATATCAGGGATTCAATCCACACCAATGAAAGATCTCACTCTCCACGTGCCAATATTGAAATAGATAAAGTCATCAATTAATCAGAAACCCATTTTGTTAAAAAAACAAAAAAAAAGCGTTAAAAAAAAAAAAAAAAGATAACGCACAATTAGAGAATGAATTAGTTGAAATTCCTTCATGGATTCTCTGTGTAGAAAGGAAGTAACCATTTTGCCATAAAATCCTGAATATGTCAGCTGTCAACTTAGAGTAAAACAATTAGAGAATGAATTAGTTGCGTTCAACGTACTAAGAATATTCTATGAGATACTGTTAACCATGTTGAAACCGAATGCGGAAACTGATCTTGCACTTCCACACACCCACACGAACAAAGTAACAAATGAGACACGAGAATTTACGTGGTTCGGAGAAATCCTCCTACGTCCACGGGTGGCAACCAAAATCACTATAAGGTGATTACAAATTGTTTACAAAGTGATCTCTCACTACAAATGTGCCTCTCTCTCTCACAAAGTGTTTAACACTCCAAATGATTTCTCACAACTTGCCACAATGCTAGTAAGCATCCTACCAAAGCCTATTTATAAGCACAAACCATCCAAGGATAAGGATGTATCAAGAGAGAGATGGAACACCAAAGTGTTTCTTGGGAAACACCAAAAGCCATCATACATTCACCATGTGGATAATGATGAATGTCCAAAAGGATAATGATATCAAGATTATACCATGCTCATCTTAAAGAAATATTAAGTATTCTGCTATTTCATCATATGCACACAGAAAAAAAAAAAAGTGCTTTTTAATGATCCTATCTGTCAGCAAAATCCTTAAATTAGAAAATAATACTCCTATATTGTATTTGATTATTATTAGTATTATTATTAATTTACCAGAAGGCTCAAACATCTCATATTTTCTACTCCACAAAGACGCCATCCACAATGCCTTTTTGAGTATTTTTGTCTCCAACAGGCAGAAAATCTCACACTTTTTCTCTGGCTCAAAAGATGCTTCACCAGTTGCTTTCAACTTGTACACTAGTTGTACCAAAGCACTCCGTTGTGACCTGTGACTTGATTTTCCAGGGTGACTGGACCATGTAGGTGTCAAGCGCGCGTCATGTATATTAACCCATATGCACACCCTTAAGCCATAACTCCACACTTATTTTGTGGCAAGACCTGTGTTATAAAACGAGTCCAACAAGCTGCTCTTACCTTTTCTTGACCGCATATATTGTCTTTAATATCGCTCCCATGTAAAATCTGGTCCAAAAGATGCTCAACACTTTCTGTTTGTACTTGTACAATAGTTGTACCAACACACGCCGTGAAAGCTAGTCACTTATATTTCCTATGTGTCTGGGCCACATTGGCGCCACGTTAGCAAGATTTACGTTTCGCGCACCTTGCACCCATTACTACGCACTTCCCTAGTTGGGCCTTGTGCCAAAATGAGCCAAAATTGTTTTTACACATTTTCATACCATATACTTCCCTATGTCCTACCCGAAATAGGATTTTAGGTCCTGACACGAATATTAAGGAATACTGATATTTTATTGAAAATAGTGGTTTGAAAAATAGGTGTTGTGAGTATGAAGGAGAAACAAAGTGGGTAGAGAATAATAAGAGAAAAGCTGTTGTGAGTATAAAAAGTGGGTCCCACTAATAGAAAAGTAGCAAAAACTTTCCATTTTGGGATGTTCTATTTCGGATGGGACACCCAAAATGGCAAAACGTCCTATTTCATCCACCAACTGATTTTTCTATATAAAATGACTCATCTGGAAGAACATTGGTTGAAGGTTAAAGACGCACACTGATGGAGATGACATGTATTGATTCATGGTGTAGGTAGTAAGATAAATACAGAAAGTATTTAAACAAGGGGGGTGGTGGCGCAGTTGGCTAGCGCGTAGGTCTCATAGCTTCTGAGTTATCCTGAGGTCGAGAGTTCGAGCCTCTCTCACCCCATATCTTTTTTTATTTACCAATCAAAATAATTTTTGGTAGTGCTAGAGAAGAGATGGAAGACTATTATATTTATAATAATTAACACTGATCACTGATAAAAACAAATCTTTTTTGGTTATTATTAATTAGTACTCCTATAAGATATGAGGATTTATGCTTTATGAACATGAATAAAAAGTTTTTTTTTTTTACTGTGATGGGATATATAAGCTGAATACTGAGGTTATATTAAGGAACTAATCATAGTTGACATATATACATGTTTGTGTATGTTAATGAATGATTACTAACAACGACCAACCCCCAGGGCATATTATTAAAATGTTTTTGACTTCAGAAAATAAAACAAGCTCTTCAAATGGAACAGGTATGTTTCAAAAAAAAAAAAAAAGGAACAGATAGAGCATAAATAAGCATGATGAGTTATGAAGATATTGTATCACGGTCAGAGAGATAGTAATAAACGAAATAAATATTTAAGCGAGATCAAGAAAAGTAGAATATAGATGTTACCAACAACTGACATTTGTCAAGGATCTTAATGCTGCAAATGCAAATGTTCAGTTCAAGGCTTGAGAACATCTCACTAGGAATAGAAGGCCATGAGTTTTCTCTTGATCAGTTTACCTGGGTGATGACGCCCTAGGATTCTGGGGTCACGGAGGTAGAACTCCAATATAGCTGTCTCTTGATCCTGATCACAACACAAACAACCGTTAAGACCAAGGCCGGGTTGGAATCCGGCTTAGGCCCTCGGGTGTGAGAGTAAGATCTCTGAGGAAAACCTAAGTAGAAAGCTTGTGAAAGCCTTGTGTGTGTGAATAGGATAGAGCACATACCTGCCCCTTTGGGGCGGATAGGAGTATTTATATGAGTAGAAGGAGGTGGTAGGTTTAAGGTACTAACCGCCCTTGTACCGGACGGACACGCGGCAGGTCCTCATTGGTTCGGCCAGGGGAGTGGCTGGGAACGTGGCGTGTTGTCAGGGAATCATGGTTCCACCACCAACCGTTATGGTATGTCATGTACGAACAGGTAACGTCTGTGGTACGTTTGTGACAGCTGGCTGCTGCGGGCTCCGGGCAGGAGGTTGAGTGATCGACACGGGACCCTCAGGATAGCGGGAGGCAGAGCTATCTCGGCCATGGTTATCAGGGAGCCCGGAGTTCTCGGGCTTGCTCGCTTGCGGGTTCATCTGGTTCGGTTTAGTCGAACTCGCTTGTACTGGCTTTGAACCGGGTCCGGTCCGGTCTATGATGCTCGGTCTCATCAGTGGCCCCTAACTCCGAGGGTCAGCTTATTTATGAGCGGCGCAAGGAGTTACATCTCTACGGCTCGGTCCGGGCATACTGTAGTAAACACGGGCACGGAATATCATGGGGCGGGAGTCTTACGATGGTAGTTGACGATAGGACAGTGGGCCCCTTGTGTCAGGCTAGTGGCGTAGTTATCAGCCCCTTGACGTGACCAAGGACACGCTCATTAAATGCGAACCGTCATCGGAGTTCGAAAAAGCTGGTTCCCGCCTCTTCATTTTCGGGTCGTATGCCGGTTCAAAACCGGATCTGGGACAAGACCCGACCCGTATTGGGGGTATAAATAACCCTAACTGACTTCGTTCAAACACTTTCGCCATTTTCAGAATACTTGCCTTTGCTTTCCTTTGCCGCCTCTGCTTGCAATCTTTCGTGATTCCGCTTTCGGCGCTTCTTCTCTCAGCCGATCATTCAGGTAGTGCTTCTATTTTCTTTTGCTCGTTGTTAATTTCTTGGTTCGTTCGTCCTGGGTACTTAGAGGCCTTCCTTATTGTCTTTTTGGGGTAAGCCCTTAGCACCGGTTTCTCGGATTCGGGGAAAGAGTCCTTAGGTTTTTGATTAAATACCTAGCCCCTTTCTCTGGAGCCTCGGGTCCTTGCCTTTCTCAGAATTTCCGGGTCCATTTTTTTTTCTAACAGGGATAATGACGAACTGGACATGGGGCGCAATCTCCGTCCTGACCTTTTTGGTTGTTGTCGACGAACGGGAGGGATTTATCGATATCTGATAAATGCCTGGAAAAGGCTTTCTTTGGATGCCTTCAAGACCATAGGAGTAGTCTATAACTGGGATTCCTGATTCTACCCCTGCTGTGGGAAACAGGTCCTCGGGTTCATTATGACTCAGGGAGGATGAGAGTTCTGGGGGGTGAGGAGCAACTGGGCACTTTTGTTAGGGCTGTTTTAACTCGATTCCCTGATAATGTAGATATGGCCGGGAACGCTAGGCGATTAGTGAGGCAGGGTGGAAACCGTGTGTCCTCGACTGGTCCGAATCCCTTGACTTGGATGGATACTCCTTTGAATGATGACTTGCTCAGTACCGAGCAATCGCAGGATATCCCGGCGGCCCCGTGCGTTGTGGAACTGTCTAGCGGGGACGAGGAATTGGAACCGATCGTTGAAGGTGACAGTTTCTTGCTGGAATATCACGCTTCGGATGCCGGGGAGGAGATCAACATTGGTCGCGGGCTTATCGACGAGCCCGTATCTTCCGGGACTCCCACGGACTCTCGCGGGCCAGATGAGAGGCTGGCCCCTGATGCTGCCTGAAAGTTGAGTTTGAGGCGCTCGCCGGTCAAGATAGTGAGTTCTTTCCTGAAGGGCCGGACAACCGTGCGTTCAGTCAGATGGGGGCGTCTACCTCAGGTGCGGCCTTAGCGGATGAGGGCGAGGGTGATTCTGACGATGAGTTCCGGTCTCAGTATCATGTCGACCCAAAGGTTTATCTTGTGAGTGGTCTAGGTGAGTACGCATCGCCTACCGGAGGCTCCAAAATGACTTCTACCTTGGTCCGCGCAGAGAACTTAGCTTGTGTCTTTTATCCAGTGCAGTTTGAAAATGGGCTTCGCCTCCCTCTTGACCCGTTTATTTGCGAATTTCTGAACTTCGCTCAGTGTCTGCCTATGGACCTGACTCCCAATGCCATTCGCTATTTGGTGTCTTTCATCGTGGTTAGCCGCGTCCACGGGTTTGAGCCCTCATTGTCTGCCCTCCATATTTACTTTACTCATCAGATAACTGCGAGCTGCCTTAGTTTGAAGACAAAACCGCGCTCCAAGAAGATTTTTTCTGCCGCCTCTAACAAATTTGACCAGTGGCAAAGGTATCCTCTTGTGATCCAGAACCGACTGGGTTGGCCTTTTCCCCATCCTGAGAACATATCTCCTATCTCGGTTTCTCGAAAAAACTTTCCGGATCCGGAAGAGGGCCGCGAGTTAAGCGAGGCCATGGAGTCTTATCTTGCTCGCCACGCAAGGAAGGTCATGGGGGAAGATGGGACAGTGGAAGCCGTGGTCCCTCAGGTCTTTGATGTGCAGGCCATCATAGATGATGAGGACCTTTTGATTTATGCTGGGGTGGCCCCGAGTCGTACTCCTGATCACGGGTCTAGGGTTGATATGGTCCCCCTACTGAGAGATCCCGATTGGAGGGTTCATCAGTCGTTTTTTTGCTTCTGAGTGCTCGTTCTGTAACCACGGGGACTCGTGCTCTGACCCTGGTTTAACCGGTCTCTCTTTGTTATTATTTCTTTTGTCTGTGCTTATTTTGTTTCTGTTATCCGGAAGGGGCGCTAAATTCCTTTTGATTTTCAGGTCCCGAAGATACAATGCCTCCCAAGAGCGTGGCCGCCCAGAAGCAAGCGGCAAGGGCACAATTGGAACGGGAGAAGAAAAGGAAGAGGGACGAGCTCAATAAAACCGAGGCTTCGGGCATTAGGCTCCCGGTTACGGACAAAACAGATAAGTCCGGGGTAGCGGTGTTCGCACAGCCTGCCCTGACTCGTAACCTGCCCCCTAATCCCCGTCACGCAGTTGGGAGGGGCAAAGGATTGATCGGCACCGGTCATTCACAGTCTTCCTCTGACGCGGGCATAACTACCCCGGATCCGCAAAGAAAAATATCTGCAACGGGAGACCCTCCTTTGCCTCCCAAAGATAAACAACAGAGGACCGATGCCCCTTCGGCTGAATTTGCCGTGGTGTCCCCTGCCCGAGGTGGGATGTGCGCTACTCTTTTCCCCGTGGAGCTCATTGACGATAGAGAGCGGGCAAAGGAGTTTGGTCTTAAGGTTGCCCGAGCTCCCGAGCTCTTTGGGGTGACCTACATAGCCGCCGCAGCAATAACGCCTACGTTGGTGATGGGTTGTTACGTCGGCTAAACTTTCCAGACTACCAACAGAGGGTTCTATCTACCTCCAATCCTGCAACCGCAGTTGACCACGCCGGGCTGGCCCTGACCGAGGTTCGCTTTTTGTCTCTGAACCGAATTATCCCACCTTCATTCGTTACCTCTCTGATTTTCTTACTTCTTGCTTGCAGATAGCCAATGACCTCCTCTACTTAAGCGCCCAGGCTAAGTCCGATGCTTCCACCATTGCCACCAGGAATAAGGAGGTTATGGAGGCAAAGGAAGAAGCCAGCAAGTGGTCGAAAATCGCAGAGGGCTTACGCACCGAGCTCAAAGAGAAAGATGCGGAGGTCATGGGCGCGGTTAAGGAAGTTTCCCAACTGAACAACGATTTGGCCGCGGAGCGGGGAGCTAAGGAGCGCCTTGAAGCCGAGAAGCAGAGTCTCGAGGCCCGCTGTGCTGAATTACAAAAGCTTTTGGATGAGGGGAAGGAGGCCATCGATAGGTTGTCAACAAAGGTGGATGAGTTGGATGGACAACTGCTCGATCGGGTGCGATTTGATACTGACCGGGAGCGGGTGCTGCAGGAAGAGCGGGAGAAAAGCATAGAAGCGTTCAAAGAGTCCGGCGAGCAGTCCGTGATATTAACGGATCAATACAATATGGCTGTTCATGCTGTAGCTCGGAATTTGGCTGCCACGGGCAAGTATACGGCGCAGGAAATAGCCACTTTATGTTCAATATTGCCTTCCGACCCGGAGTGCTTTTCCGGCCATTGCCTGGTGCCATTTTCGGACGACCAACTGCTAGATCTCCCGGAGACCGCTCATACTTTACTTCCTCCTGTCCTTCCGGTCACGGTCCCTGGGCTATTGACCGCCATTGATGATCTGCGATTTCCTGCGAGCGGGAATGGTGTCCCTTTGGCCGCGGCTTTGGAAAAGGTTTTTGGCCCTGGCGGCCCCTTTGTTGAAGGTATGGTTCTTCCCTTCTCTACTTTTGCCTCTGCTCTCGCCGAGGCTTCGAAGGCTCCGCTCAATTCGGCTGTTGAACCTGACGCCTCTACTGCTTCTGTTCCAGAAGTGGAGATCAATCCTCCTCCGGCCAGCTGAAGATCAGACTGGCTGCGCCCTGGGACTTTTTGTAATAATTTTTGGATTTAGCAGACTTGAACATTCAATTGTACTTTGATTCGGTTTTGTAATGTATCTTATTGCTCTTCTTTTGATCCCCATATCTCCCTGACATTTATTTTCGTTGTCTTTATTGCCTTTTTTGCCGTTGCCTTGGAATTGTCAACCACTCATCGTTTTTCCTTGGCCACGTTGCTTGGAAGTTCTTCTTTGTTTTTCAAGGTTATGGCCCCAGGTGATTAATGTGAATGTGCCTTGAACTTTCTACGTCTAATACTTATGACTACTTTTCCGGCGAGCTTACGGTCTAGCTCGGTGGGCGTATGACCGCGCATCGTGCATGAAGGTTCATGCAACGGTATTTCCCTTGACGAGCTTACGGTCTAGCTCGTGGGCGTATGAACCGCGTATCGTGCATGAAGGTTCATGCAACGGTATTTCCCTTGACGAGCTTACGGTCTAGCTCGTGGGCGTATGACCGCGTATCGTGCATGAAGGTTCATGCAACGGTATTTTCCTTGACGGGCTTACGGTCTAGCTCGTGGGCGTATGACCGCGCATCTTGGGCCTTAGGAATTCACAAAAATAATCCTATCAAGGAATTCCTTTTCCCACAGTCTAGCCCAAGGGCGTAAGACATGGGCCATGCGGTCTAGATCGAGAGCGTATGACCGCGCATCGTTTGTAGATTTGCAAAACGGCATCCGCATCGCGGGCATGCGGTCTAGCTCGAGAGCACATGACCGCGCTTTGAGAACGAACGTACTTGAGTAATTTCAGAGAACGATAGCAGTATAATTTACTTTACTCAGACAGATTACATTGCGATTTTGTTACAGTACATGAGTAATTCCACAATTTCTAACTGCTATTGATTGCAAAAAGATTTCAAGGTCTACAATTCCGTCTTCTAAGGGTAATACTTCTTCAGATGATCACTATGCCAGGCGTTTTTCAAGTCTTTTCCTTCTGTCGTTAGTGTTGGGTTTCGTAGACACATGCGCAGCGGAATTAAGCATTTAAATTTTATGAAACCCAAGCCCATAGATCCATTCATATGATTAAGTCAAAAAACAATATGAATACTAGAAAAACTAACCCTTGATGACTTTGAATTTGCAACCTTGAATTCGATAGAAGCTTGAAATCTTGATCACTAACAAAGCAAGAATCACGAACTTTGAAGATGATGAATTTCACCCTCTAGCGGTATCCACACGCGAACGAATATCAGAACACTTGATCTTGGTTGCTAGACCAAATTATGAAACACGTTTTCATCATTAAACATGAACTATATGGAATATTATTTGTGTATAATTTTGTTCTTCAATCTAGGATCTCTTAGAACAAAATAATTCTCTCAAAACTCTTTTGAAAACTTACACAAACATTGGTTCTGAGTTATGGCCGAATTCTGATGTTTATACACAAGTAAGACCTATTCCAAATAGGAAACTTGTGTTAAAAACCCGTCCAAAATTCGATTCCGAGTCAAATTAGGAATCTGCCCCCGACTGCACTGTGCGGCCGCCCAAGAACACTTGTGCGGTCGCCCAAGTCATCTGGAACAAACTGGTACAAACTGACTCAAGCTGTGCGGCCGCCCAGTACAATTTGGGCGGTCGCCCATTGCCCATTTTTCCAGAATTTCCAAATTTCCATAATTTCCAATATAGTCCTTATTTAGGATTCGTTCTATTGTGTGTGACCCTCTAGGATTATACTAATTTGGCAATGGGTTCAAACATGAAACCATAAGATATGATTAGGTTCTAGCAAACCGCCATACCTACCCAAATAGTATAACTAGATACAAGTTCGTATTCCTTTTAGAACATGTCATAATCCCTTTGTCCACGATGTCATTGAACACAAGTCATGGTCAACAAGTCAACTTGTATTGTTCAATACTTTCTCGATTCCGAATATGTTGATAATCCAAATGACATTGATCCAATCAATCCATTTGAGTTTGGCCAAACATTTCATCAACATCATTCCTTCGAGGTGCCCAAGCTTGACATCTCTCCGAAGAGGGACAAATCCATTTAGCTTATTATTCTTCCCTACGTGAATCCGATTATGCCAACCATACCCTTTATAACTACCGTGTTAAGGTAGCGTTGAATATGTCAACATAATGTTCATCAAGTGGAAGACTATAATAACTTCATGTCATAAGGATTCAAATGACATAACTAATATGAGATTTATATATGACATCGACCATGACATAATCTCATATCGCGGGTCATGTCCAGTACCTTGTTCCAAACAAGTACCTATAAATCTAACATGATCATCCCATGATCATTTAGCCTTTATACTAGTGCTTAACAAGCTCTAGGGACGGAGATTATTATAAGCAAACACGAGCCATAATAATAATCTTATTATCTCTTTATTATTATGAATAAAATGATAACTTATACAACGTTTAACAAACGTGCCTAGGGCACCAACACCAACAGTTAGAAGCCTGTAGGTCCCCTCTTTGATCACGCGGGCAATCTGATAAGGGCCTTCCCAGTTGGGCGAAAGCTTGTTGTATCCGGGCTGCCTCCCTGTGACTTCAACTTTCCTCAGAACCCAGTCTCCCACGGGCAAACGATCTCTTGTTCACCTTTTGTCATGATGAACTTTGGCCTTCTGCTTGTAATTGACAACTTTGCTCGGCTTCCAACCGTTTTTCTTCGGTAGAGTCTAAGTCTTTTCTGCGGGCTCCCTCGTTCTCTGTTTCATTAAATTGGGTGACCCTATAGGTGGGCAAGGCTACTTCCACAGGTGCGACCGCCTCCGATCCATATGTCAGGGAAAAAGGGGTTTCTCCCGTGAGTCCTTCTCGTGGTTCGGACAACCCATAGAGCAGTACTGAGCTCTTCCATCCAGGACCACTCCTTCCCTTCAAACTTTTGTGCAAAGCGGTCATTAGCAATGTTGGGGATGCCACATATATCTCAGTTTAATGTATTAGGATTTATTAGATTTGATTGATCCATCACCTAAGTTTTATTTCATGGACTTTAGACCCACATGTAAGAAGTATTTATACTTCATTTTTTAGGTTGTCCATTGTTATAGAATAGGCTTAGAAATAGGGCAAGAAGATCAAGTTTCAAGAAAAATCACTCATTGAGTTTGAGCCGCGCTTATGCGCCTCCTGCGCCACGCGCCATGGCCTCTTCACTCGCGCCTTGCGCCATTTAGAGCGCGCGCATAAGGATTTTCTTCATAAGCTTACGCGCCTCTGCGCCCCTTGTTTTAAGCGCACGCTTACTGTGCGCCTATTGCTAAATGCGCCTCTTGGCTCAAACGCGCCTCAAAGTGTTTATTCAAACACTCAGTGATTTATTGAAGACTCGAAGACTTGAAAAAGAATTCAAATTACGCCAATGATCCACGGTGGATATAAAAGATGCATATGCGCCTAATCTGTTGACACGTGTCCATAACGGTCACATTTATGTTGAGTGTCAAAATGGCCATAAATATGCATGCCTCCAATCAACGAACGACAAGCTCATCTTATCCACAAGGATTTCCAAACGGCTAGTTTTTTGAAGTTCACTATAAATACCCCATACACTTCAAACATTTTGAAGTTGCCTGAGTTTTGCTAGAATTTCAAGAATTTCTCTCTCAAAGCATTTGTTGAAGATTTGAAGATGCCTTCGTTTCAGATTTCTCAAGAACATCTTCATACCTTCAGCCTTAGCCCAGATCTTCAAAGCCTTAACACTTTAGTTTCTTGTGCTCTCCATCTCAAAGATCTAAAGAGCCTTGATTCTAAGAACACACACGCACCTCTTTAGATTAATCATTAGATTCATCTTTTTGAGATACACCGGTTATTGTTTTTGGATTTGTTCTTTCATAGTAATAGATCTTGAGTTAGTGTATAAGCTCAAACATTGTAATTTGTAACACTCACTCATTATATAAGATCTCGATTAGAAAATCCAAGACTAACCATCTTGGTAGAGGACGTAGATCTTTCATTGATCGAAACCTCTCCAAATAGCTTGTGTTTATTATCTTGTC
>JAOWBW010000807.1:154264-615422 GCA_026119855.1 Campanula takesimana | reverse complement strand
TTGAGCTTCGGTCTCATTTGTGCATAGGAGATTGATCCCTTTGTGGTGCCTTTTGTAGACTCGGTCCCCCAATCAGTACATATCGGGAGGCTAGTCTTTGTAAATGCCATTTGGGACTTCTTATTTGTTATTCTCGGGATAAGTACCATTCTTGAAGAAATTCATGATATCCGCTACTACGGGGAGTTTGCTTGGACCTGGTTGATCTCGATACTCATGCAGTATGCCGGACTGTTCATTCGGGAAATTTTGAAGGGCTTCACCATTTTACCCTCAGGTATTTCGACCAGTGAAGCGATGGTGGCTAGTGCATCAGCAAAACGGTTTTGTTCCCTTGGCAGGTAGTTGAAGGTGATTTCTTGAAACTGTTCAACCAACTCCTCAAGATGTTGATCATACCGTTGCAGAGTCGAGTCTTGAATCTTCCACTTTCCAGATGTCTGATTGATGATGAGCAAGGAATCACCAAATACCTCTAAACTTGTGACATTTCTCTCGAGGGCTACTTCGAGCCCCACTATGCATCCTTCGTACTCAGCGGTGTTATTGGTGGCTTCAAATTCGAGGCGGATAGCGATTGGAGTATACATGTCCTTTGGATCAACAAGTAACATCCCTATGCCATATCCATGCTTATTGGCTGCGCCATCGAAAAACAGTTGCCACTTATTTTCTTCTGTTGTAGCGCAAATTAAATGCTCGTCGGGGAACTGTACATCTTCCCCCTTCACTTCGTCACACGGAAATTCAGCAAGCTGATCACTGAACACTTTCCCCCTGATGGATTTGAGTGTGACGTAAGTGATATCGTAGCCGGCGGCATGAAAATACCATATGGCTATTCTTGTTGACATGAAAGGCTTCTCGAAGATGTAGCGGAGCGGGTCCACTTTTGCTACCAACTTGATTGGGAAGGCCTCCATGTAATTCTTGAGCTTTTGAGTAACCCAAACCAATGCAGCATAAGACTTCTCTAAGACAGAGTAGTTCTTTTCAGCTCCTTGAAACCGGCGGCTGACAAAGTAGATAGCATTCTCTTTTGTGGAGTCTTACTATTCTTGTGCTAACATAGCCCCTAGGGCTTCATCATTGACAGTGAGATAGAGCAAGAGAGGTTTCTCTTTGTGCGGTGGGACCAAAACTGGAGGGCATGTCAAGTAATGCTTCACTTGGTCGAAGGCTTCTTGGCAAGCATCGGTCCATTATAGAGCCACATTCTTTTTGAGTAGCTTGAAGATCGGCTCACACATGGAAGTGAGTTGGTGCACAAATCGACTGATGTATTGAAGTCTGCCCATGAAACCTTTGATTTCCTTCTGCGTCTTTGGAGGAGGCATGTCAATGATTGCCTTGATCTTGGAGGGATCGGCTTCAATTCCCCTCTCAGTGACCATGTAACCGAGAACCTTTCCTCTGACGACCCAAAATTTCACTTTGCAGGATTGAGTCTCATGTTGTGTTCTCGAAGTCTTTCAAACAATTTGCGAAGATCGATCAAATGTTGACCGTTGGTTCCCTTCGAATTGATGATCATGTCGTCTACATAGACCTCAATCTCTTTATGAATCATGTCATGGAATAGATCCGTAACAGCCCTCTGGTAGGTAGCCCCAGCGTTCCTTAGTCCGAACGGCATGAATGTGTAGCAGAAAGTGCCCCACGGTGTTGTGAAAGCTGTCTTGTGTTGGTCCTCTTCGGACATGAGAATCTGATTGTAACCGGCAAAAACCATCCAAAATGAGCGGACTTCATAGTTGGTAGTTGAATCGATGAGTATGTCGATGTTTGGTAGTGGAAAATCATCTTTCAGGGAAGCTTTGTTCAAATCCCGGAAGTCCATACAAACTCGAACCTTGCCGTTTGCCTTTCTGATTGTCACAATGTTGGCTAGCCAAGTCGGATACACAATGACTTTGATGAAACTCATACTGAGTAGCTTTTCAATTTCTTCTTTGACTTGTAGAGACCATTCTGGCTTGATCTTTCTGAGCTTCTGCTTTACTGGCTTGGCGTCCTCTCTGATCAGAATTCTGTGCTCCGCGACCTTTCTGTCCAAACCCGGCATGTCTTTGTACGACCATGCGAATACATCCATAAACTCTTTGAGCAGTGCAGTCAATCTATCTTTGTCTTTCCCCTTGAAGAAGCTGCCAATCTTTGTTTCTTTCGGCTCTTCGTCGGTACCTAGGTTAACAACATGCAATTCCTCATCAGTCCCTGGACCATTTTCACCACGACAACGAACCTGTTGAGCTAGTTCATTTAGGTATGTTATGTTTTGTGGTCTATTTCATCATAATTTGAATCTTTATTAACTTGTTCATTAAGTTCGTTATTAGTTAATTCATCATTTATGATGTTTACAATCTCGAGGTACTCAGAAATATCAAATTTTTCATTAGCAAAGAAAGGAAACACACGCTCGGCTATTTCCTCCATATCCTCTTGGGTGAGGGTATTAGAAACACTCTCGGACTCGAAAGTAAGGGTGATCCGCTCTTCCTTTGTTGCTGTACGGGGTATGCAACCCATTTCTCGGATCAAGAAATCCTCGGATACTATGGGCCCCTTCATTGAATATCAGTTGTTGATTGGCTCGGAGCTTGGCGGGATCTCACTGATGGTTTCCTTTCTGACGATGGTGTCATAGATGGCGTTGACTTGACAATCGTCCATGATGGCAAATTCTTCAAACATGGAGGCTAGATCGGATAGTTCTTCCCCCACGGTAATCTCTACCTCGGACTCTATAGTCACTTTCTTGCCCCACCACTCTTGGGGTGACATTGGAGTAGGCTCCCTATCTTGTGTTGGAATTTCACAATCAGTGAAGATCTCGAGACCGGGCTTTCTGACGCCCTTGTTGTTACCCATGGTTCGGGAAAGATCATGTACGGAACATCTTCCCCTTGGCGAACAAAATAACCGTTTAGTGTGTTGCGGTAAGGCCTCAAGATAGGGATTTCATATTGTCGACCTTCTTTGCGAGCTCGGGTTTTTTGACTCTTGACTGCTTGCTCGTGTTTCAAGTCATCTTTGGTAGGCTCGTATCCCAGCCAAACTTGTTCTTGACAAAAGGAACTTCTACGGGGTGCAATATCCCTTGTTGATGCTTCCCTAGGCCTAGACCGGGAAAGTGATTCATGTTCCTCATCATGGGGAGGATTTTAGGATTGCCGAGGGTCCATTGTCTGTTTCCCCCTTCTTTGTCGATGGTGTTGACGCCGGAGAGAGTGGAGTCTTCTATCCCGTGTTGAACTTGGTGAAAGGGTTGTCCCCCATCTGTGGATGGTGACATTCTCGGCCATGACAGTGACTATCTCGTCCCCATTTCTGATCTTGACACATTGATGGAGAGTGGAAGGGACCGCATTGGAACTATGGATCCATGGTCGGCCCAAAAGCAAGTTGAATGAAGCAGGTACATAAGGTACCTGGAATGGGACAGACATGATCATGCTTCCAAATTCGATATCAACTTCTAGTATTCCCATGACTGTACGGGCAGTGCTATCATACCCTTTAATGACTTGGGCAGAGGGTTATAAATCGGAGCTTTTGAGCCCAGTATGCCCATAACTCGGCTAGGCATTAAGTTGAGTGCAGAACCACCGTCTACTAGAACTCTTGAGATGGGTCTCCCCCTTGCCCTTACTTTGAGGTAGATGGCTTTATTGTGTTTGGACCCAAATGGCGGGAGGTCCATGTCGGCAAAAGTGATGAGATTGCCGAAGTGAATATGACCTATCATTGCTGTGAGGTCCTCGGGAGTCGTGTCAGGAGAGACTGATGTGTCATCCAAGTTCTTGATGACGAGGTCTCGGTGTTTCTTTGATGATGCAATAAGGTCCCAGATGGATATGTTGGCTTGCGTCTTCTTGAGTTGTGTTAACAAAGGATCTTCGGGTACGTCGCGTGCTTACGATCTTTGAGAAGAGGTGTTGGTTGCTGCGGTATTGGGAGGGATTGTTCTCGTTGTTACTCGGCCACTGCGAGTGAGCACGTTCACGGTCCCGTGTAGCTTCTTCTTCCTATTCTCTAAGACTTCCCTCATAATCTCATCATAAGTCAAACATAACAAGAATTATCAAGTTTATTCATATCATCGGAGCCCTCATTCACAATTGGGATCGAATGAGTGGTTCCTTCAAACTCTCCTACCTCTATTACATTGACACCACCCTTATTAGGGATTATGAATTCCTTCTTGTCTATGAGGTCTTGGATGGTGTTGCGGATGGAGAAGCAATCCTCGGTGAGGTGGCTGGTGCATTGATGGTAGTCACACCATTCGTGGTGGGCATGATTGGGACGGAGCGGTTGTGGTTGCTTGTACCCTTGAAGAGGAGTGATTTGTCCCTTGGCCTTTAGAGCTTCATAGGCCTCGGTGATGGTCATGCCATTGAGAAGAGTGTAGACGCGGTCGTTTTGGAACCGCTTGCCTTGTGGTGGAGGGACCTTCTTGTAATTCCCCTTGTCGGTAGTAACGGCATTGACAGAAGCCTCTTTGTTTGAATTAGAGGCGGCCTTGTAATGATAGGTAGGAGTGTCCTTCTTAATCTCCTTGAGCAAGTCATCCATGCGTACCCCCGCCTCATACATGGGAGAAGCCGGAGTAGCAAGCCCCACTTAGGTGGGTGCGGAGATCAATCTTGAGACACTTGAGAAAGATGTCCATTTGCTATTTTGTGTTTGGCCTCTTAACAATTTCGGAGAGCTTGTCATTCCATCTCCTTGTGAAGTCAATGAACGACTCGTTGTCTCTTTGGGTGGTGTTCTCGAGCTCTTTCCTTGTGGGCCGGTGAGTGGTGTTGCCTTGATATTGATTTTTTGAAGGCAACCATAGCGGCATCCCAGTCAAGATGGACAGTTAGCGGGAGAGTTGCATACCAATCTTTTGCCGCCCCCTCGAGGGTGAGAGGAAAGCATTGAGCCATAACTTTTAGGGAGACCTTCTTCGGAACCATAGCCCAAATGTAAGTCTCGATGTGAGCCATCGGGCATGAGTTACCCTTAAACTTTCTAATGTCGGGCATCTTGAATTTTTCGGGGAGAGCGGCCATCGTGTTCATGAGGATGGATGACTGATAAAGGCTTGTGTTGGAGCCTTTTCCCATGTTGAGGCCGTCAAATTTCTGATCAATGTAGGCCATGATGGAATCGACCATTTTGGGGTCGTTGTTGTCGGTGCTTGGTCCCCCCACTTTTTTGGTACGGGCACTGACATATGGGCTTTCAAACAAACCCTCGGTCCACTCGGATTCCTCATTGTCATTAACCCCCTTGTTCTTGGAGAGCTTGAGGAGCTTGACTTTCAATTGGTCAACCTCGGCCTCGTGGGCCTCCCTTTGACTGTCGACATGAGCTTGCCACAAGGATTCTTTGGTTTGAGCCTCGTTGTGGAGAGTGGTGACTTGTTGTTGAAGAGTTTGGACCATGGCAGAAAGTTGCTCGAGAGTCATGGCGTTGTTGGTGCTGGAGTCGCCGGCCATTGATGATGCAGAAGCTGTTGGAGTGATCGGTTCACGAACAAGCCGGTTGGATGAATTCCTGTAGATGCGGAGAGTACCAATCGGACCTATAATTGGAGAAGTAGCCCTTGTCAGTCTCGGTTCACACTTTCGGTTCATGAAGAGGTTGAGAACACACAGTTGGGCACACGACTCGAACCACATAAGAAAAAGACTTTTTTTTTTTTTAATTTTATAAGTCGGAGGGAATGGGTCCCTTTTGGGGTTTCTAAAAAGATAATAGAATCGTCACACTAGTATATAGACCATCTCGCGGTCCCATATACTCATCGGATTCCATCACGTTTGTGAATCCTACATGTGTCGGGATTAAACTAAATTAATGTAGTAAAGCATACATGCGGGGACAGATTTTTTATTTTCATCCAAAATAACCACTTTTGGGGACAGATTTTTATTGCGTCCGTTTCAACAAGTTGGCATGTATGATTTGAAAACATTAGTTTAGGGAAATCTCGGTACATGGAAACCGACTGGTCGGAGGAGTGTAGAACCCTAACTAGAATTGTGTGGTTTGTGCTCGGCTAAAGAGAGGCTTAAAGGTCACCCCCGGCATGTAGTCATGAACTACGCCACGGGCTGAGGTTTACCGCTTCGAAAGAGCCAAGGTCGAGTGGAGCTTGAAACTTTCTAGGACGGGCCTCGACGGGTTTAGGGTTGGACTTGTGCGACTCGATAATGAGCAATTTATAGGAGTAATGTGCATGTAGTGTGAGGTCTATCACGTGACAAAAAAAAAAAAAAATTGAAAAGAAAAGATAAAAAAACACATCAGCACGTAAATTACAACTCCCGAATCACCCGTGTGACCGGTAAATAAACACAAAGTTAAACAGTCCAAGGGTTCAATTCTATTCTGATGCAGGCAACGATGCTCACACCCCACTGTTCTGTTCAGTCACTGAAACATGTTCTTGCCCTGGAAATTGACCCAGAAGCGCGCGCCTCGGGCTGGTGTTGTGGAAAGCGCGCGCTTGGCGCATTGTATCTGGGAGGCGCCCGCTTCTGGGCTCTAACAGATTATCAGAAACTTATGGACTCAGGGGATTGCCCTGGTCCTGATTGTGTGATGAAACCCCTGCAATGTTTGTTAGCACGAAATAATAGGAAGAATAGGAAGAACACATGGAAGGCGGGCGATTCTGGAATTTGACTCGGGACGCGCGCGCTTTGGACCATGAAGGTCCGAGGCGCGCGCTTCCCATATCAATTTCCAGAATGCCCAGAAAAGTGAATTATGAACGGAAACACAAGTTTAACCCTCAAGCAGTCCCCAGCGGAGTCGCCAGTAAAGATACCCCGGGGGCGGAGGCCGCGGCCTTAGGCCAGAGCGCGCGAGCCCGTCCTAGGATGTCTAATTGTGTTTTAGAGTCGCCACCCACGTTTTTGAGGAACGTAAGAAAACCTAATGTTTATGAGCCTAAGTTTGATTTACGAAAACAGAGATTCTTGGGATGATGGGGTTCGGGGGTTAGGTTACGAAATGGGAAGTACTTAAACACCCATTTCGCCCGAGCAAAGTCGGTCTTGTTTGTTCATAATTCGCTTTAAAGATAAATGTGTTCTTCCTATTTAAATGATGATAAAAAAAGGGTTTTAAAATTAAAATGTAGGGAGATGACTCCTAAGCCAATTCAATGTAATGAAAGGACCATTGGTGCCATGTCCCAAGTGGTTTTGGGGTGATTGCACATTTGATTGGAGAGAAGAAGAAGAAGAAGAAGAAGAAGAAGAAGAAGAAGAAGAAAGAAGAAGAAGAAGAAGAAGAAGAAGAAGAAGAAGAAAGTTTAAGACATTTACCTATAGTATCCTTCAAAGAGAACCTCTTGAAAAGCCTTGAAGAAGAGGTTGAATACTTAGTTGACAAAGGTCTAAAAGAAGTCCCAAGGAAAAGTCTAGAAAAGAAGTGAGGAAAAAGGTCTCTTCAATGATGGATTGGAGGGGTTTTTATAGTTGAAAGAGGTGAGTTTTTGGAGCCAAACGGAATCTCCAAGAAATCTTTCCGGGCAAAATCATGTATAATGAGCAAGGGGGAGATTCTTGGCAGAATCTGTAACTGACACACCCCAGAAGCGCGCGCATCCCACCTAGGCGGCGGAAGGCGCGCGCGTCTGGCCTCAAGAGGCGGAGGCGCGCGACTGTGAAAAGCAATTTTTGACATAATGGACTAGAAAGTTAGAACTGTTATTCAGTTTAGTCCGGGACTTAACGGAGTCCGTCTGGAACTTAACCAAAGTAACAGAAACCAACAGAAAACACTTAAAGAGAGAGAAACACAAAATCAAGTGTGCAATCGGGGTGAGCGGCAAGGCGGGGTGTCTACAGCGCGAAGAACCAAGATTCAAAGATCAAGAGAAAAAGAATTAACGCATCAAGGGTTAGTATTCTTGTATTCATCGTGGATATATTTGTCTTAATCATATGAATGGATCTATAAGCTTTGGGTTTCATAAAATTTTAAATGATATATTCCACTGCGCATGTTACTACGAAACTTAGCACTTATCGCATAAGCATTCATAAGTTTCAGATACTTTCTAAAGTTCCAAATATATGATTGCAAGTCGAAGGATAATTTGTTGGGTTTCGGAGTAACATGCGCAGCGGAATTAAGCATTTAAAATTTAATGAAACCCAAAGCCCATAGATCCATTCATATGATTAAGTCAAATACAATATGATGAATACTAGAATACTAACCCTTGATGTCTTTGATTTTGCAACCTTGAATTCGATGGAGGCTTGAAACTTTGATCACGAACATAGTAAGAATCACGAACTTTGAAGATGATAAGTTTCACCCTCTAGCGGTATCCACACCACGAACGAATATCAAAAACACTTGATCTTGGTTGCTAGACCATAATTGTGAAACACGTTTTCACAATTAATATCAACTACATGAGGCTTGCCATTTCATAGCAAGCCTCATGTAAGCTTTCTCCAAATCATGATCGTTAGCATTCTGATCAACCTCTAAAATCTTGCAATAGTACAACCCCATTCCTGATTCTTCCCATTTTTGTTCTCATGTTGTCTGAAATCCCAGCGTCTGGTTTAATCCTGCCATTTAAGAAAATAATTAGGCTATGTATGATTTATATAAATGTCATTACCTATATTTTTTTATGAAGTTGGGCCAATCTTTGGAGCGCTTTGATTTTATTATCTCATATAGACTAAATTATGGGAGGTGGGATTGAAACAGGTAGTGATAATGTTTAGTTTAATTGGAGATGTGATGGTTGTCTGGATTTGATAGCGGTCTGGAGTTGATGTTGGTGGGGTGGGAGGGATTCCAGAATTTTGCATCTTAAAACTATTCCCAAGAAATTTAGTTTTTTCACTTTCACCCCTCCATTCCATGCAGCCACATCAGCTTTCCATCATCTTAATCTACCAGAGTTAAGTTTGGTTTAGGATAGAAAGAGAAAGCTTGTATATGACTTTTGTAAGAAAAATTATAATGGTTAAAAGTGAAACTCATGCTAAATACATTGATGAACACGGTGTTTATCCTAAAGAAATTACGTGAAATTTCAGTCAATGAAATTTATTTAACAAAATCAACCACAGACCATAAATGATTCCTATGAATGGAGATTAAAAATTATCAAAAATACAAGGAAAAAGATAAGACCTTTTCATGAAAAATAAACCTTCGTACCAACTGAATTTTCGATGAATTGTGGATACGGACAAGACCTAATTACCCACTAAAATCGTGACCATCCAAATCCAACCCGCACCTCATAATCAGTGTCCTCCAACCATGGCCGGTCTCGTAAAATATGTGGCCCTAGGCTAATTTTTTTATTGGGGCCTTTTTCTGTAACACCCCGAATTTTTTATAATATCTGAGCATTTAATGGCATTAAATATCAATAATTAACCATAATAAATACTTCACTTTAGGGTTCACAACGGCCCCTTATTTTAACCATAAATTCAAAACAATAGCGGAAGCGTAACTTAAACTTGTCTTGGTAGGTAACAACCCTAACCATCAATGTACTTCAACTTACATCAAAATAAATAAACGTACTTAAAACTACTAAATTAAGAATCTTCAATCACCGTCTTCCTACGGCTGCTTTTCCTTGTCTTGTCCTTCTACTTAAATCCTGAAAACAAAATTTATAGAGAAGGGATGAGCGAACGAATGCTCAGTAAGTTCATACGTGGCTCTCCGGTTACTAAGGAGAGACGACCAGAACGAATATTTTGAATAACTTTTACAAAGATAGGTTCAGTTACTTTTGGATTCAGGACTGCAGAACAATACAGTCGTGTTACTTTTAAGATTTTACTTTCAAAGGATTATGGCACTACAATCCAATGGGATTCATTCAAGTTTCCGTCAATTCCTTGGTAACGTACATTATAACCTCAATGCCAAAGGTACAATTCGTACACCTAGCTTCTTCAGCCAATAGTGTGGGTCGTAACATATATGGTATCCACACACATATGCTCGGGGTCTAGAATCATCCTTGTAATCAGACAATTCCTGAGAGAAGGCATGTGATCACTCATGCAATCCCTAGTTTAAGGACGAGTCTTTTCTAACTGGACTGTCCGTCAATGTCTTTTCTAACTGGACATTGGATGCCTTAACGAGTAAGTGGTTAACTTACAAGTTAAAATTGAGAACATACCATGGTACAAGTATGTGATACAAGTTTCAAACTTCGATACTTAGTAGATCGATGGGAACATCACTAAGTATAGATTCTTTCAAGGAACGTTCAATAACGCAGAGTTCATTCAAATACTATCATGCCATACTGATAGCTAACTTTAGAAAAATACGGAATTCCAATAAACAGGAGTTCAAATACTGTAAGGAACGTAATCCCTTACCTGAATTGCTTTTCCTCGCAATCTCCTCTCTGTGCGAATCTACAAGGCACGGAGTAATTTACTTTAGTACTCTCTACATTGTTAACTATTTCTACTTAGTTAACTGAGAGATGCGTTTTAACTTCTTTACTTCATTACTTCTTTCTTCACGTTTAAGTTTCTGACTTTGAATTACTAGTCAGTCCTTTAACTTGATATAATTGCAATTAAGTCCTCTAACTTTGGGTTAATTACAATTTGGTCCTTCAACTTTAGTTCAATTACAATTTAGTCCTTCAACTTTGGATTAATTGCAGATTAGTCCTTCAACTTTAATCAATTGCAATTTAGTCCTTCCACTTTGGATTAATTGCAGATTAGTCCTTCAACTTTAATTCAATTGCAATTTAGTCCTTCCACTTTGGATTAATTGCAGATTAGTCCTTCAACTCTAATTCAATTGCAATTTAGTCCTTCCACTTTGGATTAATTGCAGATTAGTCCTTCAACTTTCCTTTAATTACAGAAAGGTCCTTGGACTTTGGTTTCGTTCATAAGGTCCCCTAAGTTTCTCTTTTTAATCACTTAGGCCCCTCTATCTTCAAGGTTTCCCTTTTTTCTTTCTTCTAACTTTAATTCTTTTCAGTTTAGTCCTTTTCTGTTAGGAAACTAACTGAAATTTCTAATCTTTTTCTTTCTCGTTAACTTTTTAACTTTCAAGGTCTTCCAAGTACTATTCTATTTCTCAAGTTAATTTTTCTAACTTGTCAACAATCCTTTTAACGATTTTTGTTTTCTTTCCATTAGAAACCTAACGGAAACACTAACTTTCCGTCCCAATTCTTAACATCTTCAATCAAGAATCAACACCCATAATTCCTCATCATGGCCGAAACATGCATGATCTAAAATCCATTGATTTGATCAATTTTCTAGTTCTTTAAATTTTTCTAAATTCTCAAACATCAATATTATTTACAATACACTTAACGAGGATCAATTAAATCAACAAAATCAATTTTCCATGGCTTAGGGCCATTCGGCCGAATCATGTTCTTGGGGAATCCATATTTTTTTCTTCTTTTGATAACCCAATTCAACCTCAATGATTTATATATTCAATTCCCAAGCCTTGCGTAATATAAATCAATTCGATTCAAGATTATAAAACTCCATCTTAAAAAATAAACTAGTATCAAGATTACTATATTTTTTTCATAGTATTTAGATCAACTTCATTAACCCTTTAAAATTTATCATGAATCACTAGCATGCAAAACCCTAGTATTTGTATTCTTAATTCATGCATAGCTCATGATTTACTAATCCAAATTCAATGAAACAAATTTTGGAGAGTAGGATTTAGCATTACCTTGAGAATGATCGGATTGTATCTCCAAAACAATGGCCGGAAATTTTCTTCTCCTCCCTCCTAGGTTCGGTCGGCGGCTGTGGGTAGACTAGGGTTTGTTTTTTTCTTTTTTCTTTTTTTTTTTTTTTTGAGTTTATGATAATAAGGAATTCCTAAGTTGACTAACTCATTAATTTATACCTTGGGTTGATTCCTAATTGGGTTGGGTTTACTAATACAAATTTTGGGCCAATCCAAATTCGTTGGGCCCACTTCTTTCAATTACTTTGTAACTCTATTTATTATTTAATTAAATTAGTAAAACCGAATTTAATAAAATAAATCAAAAAAAATTCGGTTATTACATTCTTACCCCCTTAAAAGAAGTTTGTCCTCAAACTTTGACAATTCTTAATCCGAGAAGATGTCCGGGTACAATTCGCGCATTTCACTTTCTTGTTCCCATGTCGCTTCTCTTTCTGAGTGATTACTCCATTGTACTTTTACATAGGGAACCGTACGTTTTCTTACGACCTCGTCTTTTCTGTCGACGATCTTGATTGGTCGTTCATCGTACGTCAAATCTGCCCGAACTCTTAACTGCTTGTATTCTATCACATGACTCGGATCATGAATATACTTCCTTAGCATGGAGACATGGAACACATTATGCACTCCAGCTAATACCGGCGGTAACGCCAATCGATAAGCCACTTCCCCGATCTTATCAAGAATTTCGAACGGTCCCACATATCGTGGACTTAACTTTCCCTTAATCCCAAAACGCATAACTCCCTTCGTGGGTGATATCTTTAGGAATACTCGATCCCCTGGCTGAAATTCCAGTTCTCGCCTTCTATTGTCTGCGTAAGATTTCTGCCTACTCTGTGCAGTCTGTAGCCACTTCCGAATCTGTTGTACCTTATTCGCCGTGACTTGTACAAGTTCCGGTCCACTTAACCTCCTCTCGCCGACTTCGTCCCAACATGCCGGTGATCTACACTTCCTCCCATACAATGCTTCATATGGTGCCATCCCAATACTGGCATGAAAGCTATTGTTGTATGCGAATTCCACCAATATGACTCCTTTAGATCCCTATACATTTTGGTACTCCCCGGATGTACAGAGAACTTCGAACAATAAGCTTCTCTCAGTATCTCTCTCTTAATTTCATCATTATTTGGCACCCATACTCTCTTTTGGTATCTCAGAATTCCATCTTCACCCATGTGAAGATCCTTTGCTTGCCCATTTCCGATTAGAGCTTCTCTCTCCTCGTCTAACTCTTGTGCCTCTTTAATCCTGCCCAACAGTGCAGGCTGTAACGTCAATCTAGCCAAATATCCATTTACCTTCACCACTAAGTTCATCTCCTTGACATCATTCCACATACTTACCCCCTTAGAGATCAACGTCGCCAACATTCCGTGATTCTTTCTACTTAAGGCATCTGCCACCTTGTTAGCTTTCCCAGGATGATACAATATTTCACAGTCGTAATCCTTGAGAAGCTCCACCATCTCCGTTGTCTCATGTTCAACTCCTTCTGAGTGAAAATGTACTTAAGGCTCTTGTGATCTGTAAAAATCTGGCATTTCACGCCATACAAATAATGTCCAAATTTTCAAGGCAAATACTACTGCCGCTACTCAAATCATGGGTCGGGTAATTCTTCTCATGTACTTTCAACTGCCTAGATGCATAAGCTATAACCTTATCATTCTGCATCAACACTCAGCCTAGCCCTTTAAGCGAGGCATCGCTATATATTACAAATCCATCTGATCCAGACGGTAAAGCAAGAACTGGTGCAGACACCAATCGTCGCTTCAATTCCTCAAAACTCCTTTCACATTCTTCTGACCAAACAAACTTTGCTCCTTTCTGAGTTAACCCCGTCAATGGCACTGACAACTTCGAGAAACCTTCTACGAATCTCCTATAGTAGCCAGCCAAACCTAAGAAACTTCTGATCTCACTTACTGAAGTTGGTCTTTCCCAATCCACAATAGCTTCTATCTTTGTTGGATCCATGACAATCCCATCCTTTGACACCACATGTCCTAAGAATGCTACTTCCTCCAACCAGAATTCACACTTCTTGAATTTAACATATAATTTATGCTCTCTTAAAATCTGCAGTACTAACCTTAATGCTCTTCATGTTCTTCCTTGGTCCTCGAATACACCAAGATATCATCAATGAATACAATCACACGCTTATCCAGAACTTCTGAAATATCCTATTCTTAAGTTCCATAAACGCTGCCGGTGCGTTAGTCAACCCACACGGCATCACTACAAACTCATAATGACTATACCTTGTTCTAAAGGCTGTCTTAGCTATATCATCCTTCTTCTTCACAATTAATACCGGTGCACCCCATGGTGATACACTCGTTCTAATCAAGCTCTTATCCAACAACTCTTACAGTTGCTCCTTTTATTCTTCAATTCTGACGGAGCCATTCTATACGGCGCCTTCGATATTGGTGAAGTCTCAGGTACCAAATCGATAGAAAATTTTACTTCTCCTTATGGAGGTATTCCCGGTAAATCCTCAGGAAACACGTCCTTGAAATATCTAATCACAGAAAGTGATTCTACGGTTACTTCCTTCTTGCTCGTATCACCAATGTACGCCAAGAATCCTTCTCATCCTTTCTTTAAAAGCTTACGAGCCTTCATTACCGATATAAGGTTCGATCGGGTTCTAGGTTTCGTTCCTTAAGAACATCACTCTTCTCTAGATAGTAATCTAAAGTGGACTTCTTTCTTTAAAACAATCCACATGGGCATGGTATGCAGTCAACTATAGTCCATTCCCAAGATTACATCAAATTCTTCGAAGTCCTAAACTAATGAGATCAACCTCAAGTTTCTTCCTCGTCCATTTTCAAAGGACACTTCCTAGATATAGACGTAATAGGGATCAATTCTCTAGTTTGAATATCCATAACTAAAGAATTCTCTAACACATCAGGAATTAAATTCACATTCCTAGCCAAGCAATCATTTGGCACTTCTTATCAGAACATTGCCCTTTGGCGTCGTTCTTATTATCATTATTTCTATTGCCGTAGCCTTTATTCTGGTACTTACTTGTACTACCTTCCTTTTCGCGATCGTCAGTAGCCTTCCTTTAGATTCAGTCGACACTTTCTTAGTTGACTCTTCTTCTCTTTTCGCTTACTGCGATAACTATCAGATTCTTTCTCCACTATCCTCGTCCTATCCAACACTTAATCCTAGGTTGGTAGTATTAATGGAGTGATTCTATATCGGATTCGGTTGCTCAAACCATCTTCAAATCCTCGAGCCTTTTGCGCTTCATCATCGAAGAGTGTTAGGGTAAATTCTAGCAATTCGATGAATTTAGTACCATAGTCGTTCACCGTCCTACTCCCTTGAGTTAGCATCATAAACTTAGCCTCTCTGGCATTTCGAACACTTGCCGGATAATATGGTACTATCATTAGTTATCATGAATACGAGATTTTTTCACGCACTCTCATACTATAGCTCGTCTCTACAGACTAACATTCAATTTATAGGTCATTCACTAAACCACTGGTCGTTTCAACAGACCATCACTATCTTCATTAGTCAACTTTACTAGACGTATGGGTCGCTTCATTAGACCATTTCTATTTTCATAGGTCATTTCAATAGACCATAATCACTTTCATTGGTCGTTTCAATAAACCATTCTTACTTGTTCCAGGTTAACTCGCACATTTAACACTATTACTCACGTCAACCCAAGCATTGTACTATGCCTAATACTTTCACATAAATATGCCGTCCCCAAAAGACGTAACTTTTACAAAAGATCGGTCTACTAGATTTCTGGTCGTTCCAATAGACCAGTTCTACTTAGGGAAGTCATTTCACTAGAATTTACTTATTAATCATAGGTCGATTCACTAGACCTACTCTCATTCACACTTGGCCGTTTCACTAAGCCTATTACTCTTAACCGTTTCAATAGGTTTTTTATTCTTGTTTAGATCGCTTCAATGGATCAAAATTAACTTTACTTGGCCGTTTCACTAAGCCTATTACTCTTATACTTAACCGTTTCAATAGGTTATTTTATTCTTGTTCCGATCGCTTCAATGGATCAAAATTAACTTTACTTGGCCGTTTCACTAAGCCAAATACTTCCTCTTGACCGTTTCAATAGGTCAATTTATTCTTTCTTACTTGACCGTTTCAATAGGTCACTTTGGCCGTTTCACTAAGCCAATTACTTTCTCTTGACCGTTTCAATAGGTCAATTTATTCTTTCTTACTTGACCGTTTCAATAGGTCACTTTATTCTTGTTTCGATCATTTCACTAGACCAAAACTAATTTCACTTGGCCGTTTCAATAAGCCCATTATACTCATGGTCTTTTCACTTGACCAATACTTTCTCGTTCTAGATTAGTTCACCCGCTTAATTATTTAAGAACGAACAGTCAACAAAGTCATTTGCTTAAAATAATCAACTTTTATTGCAAAGAATATTTTGGAATAAATCTAAGCAAAACAAAATTCTAGCGTTTCTCTCTAGACTAGAACAATCATCAATCCCATAAAATAACTTTATTTTCCACTTTTCAATCATGGAACAACACCTTCCTAGGCCTTCCCCTAGGTCTTCCACTAGGCTCCTTTGGAGTCTTCTTAGAGTCTCTTGGTCTACCTCTAGACCTACGAACTGGTACCATGGGTGGTTCATCATCATCAATTACAATTGGGGTAGCTTCATTGTCCCCAAGGTTAATTGCTACTTCCTTGATCTCTTCTTCAGCTACCAATTATCTTCCTTTGGCGCTTCATTGCCTACGGGGGTTGTTGATTCTGACTCCCTAGCTCTTTCTTCCTTTTAAGTCTTTCAATTCGTAAAACCATTGACTTCTTCTCTGGTTCCACGATAGTACCTTTCATTTAGGTTCATGATCTCCTTAATTTCTTATGATTCCTTGCGAGTGTCTAGCAATGTCTTCCTATCTCGCATTCACTCCTCTAGTGTAGGATTCACTCTTGCCTTTTGAACTTCCAATTCTTCATTTAGCTTTCGAATCTTGAGTGTATACCTCTGGATCACTATTTTCTTAATTGTTCTGTGTTTCACGTTCACGTTCATGTTTCTTCTAAGTCCGTCCATAACTTACAATCAGGACATAACTTATTATCAGTATCATATACTTAAAGGTATGTGACTGTAATCATCAATTGCATAAGCAACTTAAAAGGATGACATTTTCGTGTAACCCTTCAAGTTTCACTACCAAAGTGTTCACTTATATTCCTCATATCTCTCGAGGAATTCTTATCTTAGGTTCTTTTCTAAAATAGTAAGTTTCTATAAATGGAAAGTTCCCAACTTAGAAAGTTTCCTAATTTAGAAAGTCTCCTCAAAGGTAAGTTTCCTAAAAAGGTAACTTCCCCAAAAGTACTATCTTCCTTATCAGAGTTCTAAAGTCCAATCTATGTTAAGTACTATTTCTCCTCATAGTCTTAACTTCTTTCTATAGTCTCCCATGTAAACCTAAAGCCATTGCTCTGATACCAACTGTAACACCCCGAAGTTTCTTATAATATCTGAGCATTTAATGGCATTAAATATCAATAATTAACCATAATAAATACTTCACTTTAGGGTTCACAACGGCCCCTTATTTAAACCATAAATTCAAAACAATAGCGGAAGCGTAACTTAAACTTGTCTTGGTAGGTAACAACCCTAACCATCAATGTACTTCAACTTACATCAAAATAAATAAACGTGCTTAAAACTACTAAATTAAGAATCTTCAATCCACCGTCTTCCTACGGCTGCTTTCCTTGTCTTGTCCTTCTACTTAAATCCTGAAAACAAAATTTATAGAGAAGGGATGAGCGAACGAATGCTCAGTAAGTTCATACGTGGCCTCTCCGGTTACTAAGGAGAGACGACCAGAACGAATATTTTGAATAACTTTTACAAAGATAGGTTCAGTTACTTTTGGATTCAGGACTGCAGAACAATACAGTCGTGTTACTTTTAAGATTTTACTTTCAAAGGATTATGGCACTACAATCCAATGGGATTCATTCAAGTTTCCGTCAATTCCTTGGTAACGTACATTATAACCTCAATGCCAAAGGTACAATTCGTACACCTAGCTTCTTCAGCCAATAGTGTGGGTCGTAACATATATGGTATCTACACACATATGCTCGGGGTCTAGAATCATCCTTGTAATCAGACAATTCCTAAGAGAAGGCATGTGATCACTCATGCAATCCCTAGTTTAAGGACGAGTCTTTTCTAACTGGACTGTCCGTCAATGTCTTTTCTAACTGGACATTGGATGCCTTAACGAGTAAGTGGTTAACTTACAAGTTAAAATTGAGAACATACCATGGTACAAGTATGTGATACAAGTTTCAAACTTCGATACTTAGTAGATCGATGGGAACATCACTAAGTATAGATTCTTTCAAGGAACGTTCAATAACGCAGAGTTCATTCAAATACTATCATGCCATACTGATAGCTAACTTTAGAAAAATACGGAATTCCAATAAACAGGAGTTCAAATACTGTAAGGAACGTAATCCCTTACCTGAATTGCTTTTCCTCGCAATCTCCTCTCTGTGCGAATCTACAAGGCACGGAGTAATTTACTTTAGTACTCTCTACATTGTTAACTATTTCTACTTAGTTAACTGAGAGATGCGTTTTAACTTCTTTACTTCGTTACTTCTTTCTTCACGTTTAAGTTTCTGACTTTGATTTACTAGTCAGTCCTTTAACTTGATATAATTGCAATTAAGTCCTCTAACTTTGGGTTAATTACAATTTGGTCCTTCAACTTTAGTTCAATTACAATTTAGTCCTTCAACTTTGGATTAATTGCAGATTAGTCCTTCAACTTTAATTCAATTGCAATTTAGTCCTTCCACTTTGGATTAATTGCAGATTAGTCCTTCAACTTTAATTCAATTGCAATTTAGTCCTTCCACTTTGGATTAATTGCAGATTAGTCCTTCAACTCTAATTCAATTGCAATTTAGTCCTTCCACTTTGGATTAATTGCAGATTAGTCCTTCAACTTTCCTTTAATTACAGAAAGGTCCTTGGACTTTGGTTTCGTTCATAAGGTCCCCTAAGTTTCTCTTTTTAATCACTTAGGCCCCTCTATCTTCAAGGTTTCCCTTTTTTCTTTCTTCTAACTTTAATTCTTTTCAGTTTAGTCCTTTTCTGTTAGGAAACTAACTGAAATTTCTAATCTTTTCTTTCTCGTTAACTTTTTAACTTTCAAGGTCTTCCAAGTACTATTCTATTTTCTCAAGTTAATTTTTCTAACTTGTCAACAATCCTTTTAACGATTTTTGTTTTCTTTCCATTAGAAACCTAACGGAAACACTAACTTTCCGTCCCAATTCTTAACATCTTCAATCAAGAATCAACACCCATAATTCCTCATCATGGCCGAAACATGCATGATCTAAAATCCATTGATTTGATCAATTTTCTAGTTCTTTAAATTTTTCTAAATTCCCAAACATCAATATTATTTACAATACACTTAACGAGGATCAATTAAATCAACAAAATCAATTTTCCATGGCTTAGGGCCATTCGGGCGAATCATGTTCTTGGGGAATCCATATTTTTTTCTTCTTTTGATAACCCAATTCAACCTCAATGATTTATATATTCAATTCCCAAGCCTTGCGTAATATAAATCAATTCGATTCAAGATTATAAAACTCCATCTTAAAAATAAACTAGTATCAAGATTACTATATTTTTTTCATAGTATTTAGATCAACTTCATTAACCCTTTAAAATTTATCATTAATCACTAGCATGCAAAACCCTAGTATTTGTATTCTTAATTCATGCATAGCTCATGATTTACTAATCCAAATTCAATGAAACAAATTTTGGAGAGTAGGATTTAGCATTACCTTGAGAATGATCAGATTGTATCTCCAAAACAATGGCCGGAAATTTTCTTCTCCTCCCTCCTAGGTTCGGCCGGCGGCTGTGGGTAGACTAGGGTTTGTTTTTTTTTTTTTTTTTTTTTTTTTTTTTTTTGAGTTTATGATAATAAGGAATTCCTAAGTTGACTAACTCATTAATTTATACCTTGGGTTGATTCCTAATTGGGTTGGGTTTACTAATACAAATTTTGGGCCAATCCAAATTCCTTGGGCCCACTTCTTTCAATTACTTTGTAACTCTATTTATTATTTAATTAAATTAGTAAAACCGAATTTAATAAAATAAATCAAAAAAATTTCGGTTATTACATTTTCAATAAAAAACAACAATCATTAATAAAAAACGGATATTGCAATTTGGCATATTGATTCAATCTCAAACCAACATAGTATAGTACTATAGTACTATATATCACCGAAAACTAAATCCTAAAGTTCAATTTTTATTTTTCATAAAACCAAAAATTAATTCTAGAATTTTGCAAGTAGGGTTTTACAATAATCTGAAACTATAACAATCAACGTCAAATAGTTCTTACAACTTTCCACTAAATCAAAAATTAAAATCTTAAACTTATATCAAGATTAAAGGGATAAAAAAAAATGTGTTTTTTTTTAGAGAGAAAGGGATAAATTTTTAAAAAATTGAATTTATTTTCATGATAAAAAAAAAAGAAGAATTAGAAATTAGAACCTGCATACCGTAACTCAGAAATCGAGAGTTGCGGCCGAGTTGGCGTCGTGGTGGTGCTTGAATGCGGCGGCAGAAAATTCGTTCATCTCTCTCGCTGTTCCGTCGTCGACGTTCGTCGTCCTCTTTGTTCCCTTGTTTTTTTTTATTTTAAAGTTTTCTTTTTTTAAAAAAAAAACTACCGTTCCATGTCGGTCTGCGTATTTTCATTTTTTTTTTTTTTAGGTTTTGCCATGTTTAAGTTAGGATTTGATATGGGCTATTAGGCTATGATATTGGGTTTTGGTTGTATTATGTGGGCCTAGGTGTAATTTTTTGTTTTTTTAAAGCTGGGCCTAAGTGTGATAGTAATACATTAAAATGAGGCTTTTTTTATATAGAAGGAATACAAAATTTGGAGGCCTAAAAAAATCCCATTTTTTGGTGGCCCAAGGCCCAAGCCTCACTATTCTTGCATCATGGCAGGCCCGGCCTCCAACAAACAGGCATGTTCACTTGTAATTCAAACCCTGTTTCCACATGTTGTATTGGGGTTGTACTGAAACACAGAAATGAGGTTTCAAAACCATTAATTTCAAGAGATTAGGCCGGTGGGTGGGGGTGGGGGTGGGGAAGGGGAAGTGGTGGAGAAGAAGAGGAGTGCTTATTTAAAATTATGATTTTAATTTTCGCCCCTCATAGTTTTGATATTACTTTTGAAGGTCTCAACCTCAATATTTTATAGTGTTACTGTAAAGACCCAAAAAAAATAAATAATAATAATAATTTTTTTTTAAATAACTGTGAACAATAAGTGATAACTATAATTAATGGACTCATTAAAGAAGTGGGTTAAATAGTTAAAGAGTGGGCCAAGTGTAAGGAGCTCAAGTTTGGGTTGGCCCGAATAAAATTAAATAAACCCAAGCCCAGTTAACAATTACCCAAAGTATAAAATCTTGAGTAGTGAAATTTTAGGTTTTATTTGTATTGATCAAAACAACACAACCACAAAAAACCCTAATCCCCATACTAGGGCAGCCGAACCAAGAGGCAAGGGGGAGAAGAATTTTTGCCATTGTTTTTGGAGGTGTAATCCGATTAAATCCAAGGTAATGTCAAACCCTATAATCAAAAATTTATTTCATTGATTTTAGTTGAGTAAAACTTAAACTATGAATGTTCTAAGAAGATGATCATTTGTAACACCCTTAACTTTCCATACATTTAATGAGCATTTAATGGCACTAAAATCCTTAATTAACCATAATTGAAGTGGGGTCCATAAATCAAACCCTCATTACATCATAAACAGTCATCAATGCGGAAGCAATAAAACGAAGTAAACTTGTCTTGGTGGAAATCATTCCAACCATAATAGTACTTACAACTCAAGAATTTAAAACAATAACTATTCTTAATTTCAAATAAAGTCTTCAAACACCGCTTCCCTTGCGGTTACTCTCCTCCTCCACCTACCTTGATCCTGAAAAGAAAATTTATTGAATAGGGGTGAGCGAACGAATGCTCAGTAAGTTCATATGCGGCCTCTCCGATTACTAAGGAGAGACGACCAGAACAAACACTTCCAAGATCAAGTTTCGACGATAGAGTGATCTTAACTTAGAAAAGTCGACTGGGGATTCGACACAGTCAACATCATACTTGATAAATTCATTTAAGAATTATGGCTCTACAATTCAAGGGTGTTATAAAAGTTTCCGTCAATTCCATACGTACATTGTAACCTCAATGCCAAAGGTACAGTTAATGCACTTAGCTTCATCAAGCTAATTCGTGCGGGTCGTAACGTGTATGGTATCCACACATACATGCTCGGGGTCGAGAACTATCCTTGTAATCAGACAGTTCCTGAGAGAAGGCATGTGATCACTCATGCAATCCATTAACTTAAGATAGTCTCTTTCAAGACTAATAATATCTTTTACAGGATAAATCGTCCTTTTCAGGGACGACACGCCTCCTTTCTGAAAACGTGTCCCAAGCCACTAGTATTCACTTCTAGGGCTAGAGTAGGAAAGCATACGAAGGTACAGGTATGCATAACAAGTCTCAATTCAATGATATTTAGTGACCAAAGGGGACATCACCAAATAGGGATAACTTCAAATAACGTTTTTACTTATTGCAGGATCATTCAAATGCTATCTAGCCATAACGATAGCTACTCTGAGAATAAAATTATGAATTCCAATTGAACAAGAATGCAAGGACAAAAGGAACGTAATCCCTTACATTGATTGCTTTTCCCTGCCGAGTTCTCCTCGTACGAATCTACAAGGCATTGAATAGTTTACTTTAGTACTCTCAACATGGTTAACTACTTCTACTTAGTTAACTGAAAGATGTGTTTTTACTTCTTTATTTCGATACTCTTTTACTTACGTTTCGGGTTCTGACTTTGATTCGCGAGTCAGTCCTTTAACTTTAATGTCATTGTAATTAAGTCCTCCAACTTTGGTTTAATTACAAGTTGGTCCCTCAACTTTGGGTTAATTGCAAATTGGTCCTTCAAATTTGGATTAATTACAAATTAGTCCTTCAACTTTGGATTAATTGCAAATTAGTCCTTCAACTTTGGATTAATTGCAAATTAGTCCTTCAACTTTAGTTTAATTACAGGAAGGTCCCTTGAAACTAACTGAATCTTTTAGTTAAATCCTTTCTCGTTAACTCCTTTCTCGTTAGTTTCTTCTAAATTTAATTTTTTTCAGTTAAATCCTTTCTCGTTAGGAAACTAACTGAATCTTTTAATTTTTCCCTCTCTTCGTTAACTCCCTAATTCCCAAGGTCCTCCAAGTACATAATACATTCCTTCAAGTTAGTTTTCTAACTTTCCAACAACTCTCTTAAAGTTTATATTTTCTTTCCGTTATAAATCTAACTAAAATACTAACTTTTCCGTCCCAATTCTTAACATTTTTAATTAAGAATCAACACCAAAATATATATAACCATAGCCGAGTTCTATCTCATCAATATTCATTTATTTGATTAATTTTTTCTTGTTCTTTGATTTTTTTTCTAAAATTCCCAAACATTAATTTATTCATCAATCAATAACAATAATCATTAAAATCAACAAAAGAATTTTCCCCATCTCCTTTGGCCATTCGGCCGAATGACCTAGGATGAAAATCCATAATTTTTCTTCCCTTTTTGTTAAACATAATTAACCTCAATCTCATATTAGTTCAATTCTATATTTTACAACATATTAATCCATCCACACCATGATCAAAATCAATCTTAAAAATAAAAACTAACATGGAGATCATTCTTTTATTAAAGCCTTTGAATCTAAGCTTTTAGCAATTAATCTCTCATTATTCAATCACTAGCATGCAAACCCTAATGATCATCTTCTTAGAACATTCATAGTTTAAGTTTTACTCAACTAAAATCAATGAAATAAATTTTTGATTATAGGGTTTGACATTACCTTGGATTTAATCGGATTACACCTCCAAAAACAATGGCAAAAATTCTTCTCCCCCTTCCCTCTTGGTTCGGCTGCCCTAGTATGGGGATTAGGGTTTTTTGTGGTTGTGTTGTTTTGATCAATACAAATAAAACCTAAAATTTCACTACTCAAGATTTTATACTCTGGGTAATTGTTAACTGGGCTTGGGTTTATTTAATTTTATTCGGGCCAACCCAAACTTGATCTCCTTACACTTGGCCCACTCTTTAACTATTTAACCCACTTCTTTAATGAGTCCATTAATTATAGTTATCACTTATTGTTCACAGTTATTTAATTTTTTTTTTTTTTTTTTTTTTTGGGTCTTTACATCTTTACCCCCTTAAAAGAAGTTTGTCCTCAAACTTAGACGTACCTTACTCCGAGAAGATGTCTGGGTACAATTCGCGCATTTCGCTTTCCAGCTCCCACGTCGCTTCCCTCTCTGTGTGATTACTCCATTGTACTTTCACATATGGAATGGTGCGTTTCCTCACTACCTCGTCCTTCTTGTCGACTATCTTGATAGGTCGTTCGTCGTATGTCAAATCCGCCCGAACTCTTAATTGCTTATACTCGATCACGTGACTTGGATCGTGTACATACTTCCTCAGCATGGAGATGTGAAATACATTGTGCACTCCAGACAGCACAGGTGGTAATGCCAACCTATACGCCACCTCTCCGATCTTATCGAGTATCTCGAAGGGTCCCACATACCGTGGACTCAATTTGCCTTTGATTCCGAACCGCATAATCCCTTTCGTTGGCGAGATATTTAAGAATACGCGATCCCCCGGTTGGAACTCTAATTCCCTCCTCCTATTATCAGCATAGGATTTCTGTTGGCTTTGTGCAATCTGTAGCCACTTTCGAATATGTTGTACTTTGTCGGCGGTAATTTGCACGATCTCCGGTCCACTTAACTTCCTCTCACCAACCTCGTCCCAACAAGTTGGCGATCTGCACTTCCTCCCATACAATGCTTCGTACGGTGCCATCCCAATACTCGCATTGAAGTTGTTGTTATATGCGAATTCGACCAATGGTAGATGCTCATCCCACGCATTAGGCCAATCCAACGATGTTGCCCTCAGCATGTCTTCTAGTGTCTGTATGGTCCTCTCTTAATCTCGTCGTTGTTTGGCACCCACACTCTCTTCTGGTACCTCAAAATTCCATCGTCGCTCATATGAAGATCTTTCACTCGTCCTCTTCCGATTAGTACTTCTATCTCGTTGTCTGTTTCTTGTGCTTCTTTGATCCTTCCCAACAATGCAGGTTGCAACGTCAATCGTGCCAAAAACCCGCTCACTCTCACCTCTAGACTCATTCCCTTGACATCTTTCCAGACGTTTACCCCCTTAGAGATCATTGTCGCTAACATTCCATGATTCTTTCTACTAAGAGCGTCTGCTACCTTATTTGCCTTACCAGGATGGTATAGAATCTCGCAGTCATAGTCCTTGAGGAGTTCTAGCCACCTCCGCTGCCTCATATTTAACTCTTTCAGCGTGAAAATATATTTGAGACTCTTGTGATCTGTAAAGATTTGGCATTTCATGCCATACAAATGGTGTCGCCAAATCTTCAAGACGAATACTACTGCCGCTAACTCTAAGTCATGTGTCGGATAGTTCCTCTCATGTATCTTTAGTTGCCTCGATGCATATGCTATCACCTTGTCATTCTGCATCAGTACACAACCTAATCCCTTCAATGAGGCATCGCTATATATTACAAAGCTTTCGGATCCAATCGGTACGGCTAGTACTGGTGCGGACACCAATCTACTTTTCAACTCCTGGAAACTCTTCTCACATTCTTCTGTCCATACGAACTTGACTCCCTTTTGAGTCAATCTCGTCATCGGTCCAGATAATTTAGAAAATCCTTCCACAAACCTGCGGTAGTAACCGGCTAAACCCAAAAAGCTTCTTATTTCCGTCACCGTAGTTGGGCGCTCCCAATCCATTATGACTTCTATTTTAGTCGGGTCAACTGAAATCCCCTCTCTTGATACTATGTGTCCCAAGAAAGCCACCCTTTCCAACCAAAATTCACACTTCGTAAATTTGGCATACAGTCTCTGTTTCCTCAAAATCCCTAGCACTAGTCTCAAGTGCTCAGCATGTTCTTCTTTAGACTTAGAGTATACTAGGATGTCATCAATAAATACTATCACACACTTGTCTAGGTCTTCTTGAAATATCCTATTCATCAACTCCATAAAAGCAGCTGGTGCGTTCGTTAGACCGAAAGGCATCACAACGAATTCATAATGTCCGTATCTCGTTCTGAACGCGGTCTTTGCTACAACCACATCCCTGACCCTTAACTGATGATATCCTGACCTAAGATCAATCTTATAAAAGTAACAAGCTCCTCTCAATTGGTCAAATAAGTCATCAATTCTCGGTAATGGGTACTGATTTCTCACAGTCACTTTGTTCAACTCACGATAGTCGATACATAGCCTCATCGACCCATCCTTCTTCTTCACAAATAGTACTGGTGCACCCCATGGCGATACACTCGGTCTAATTAGCCCCTTGTCTAGTAATTCCTTCAGTTGTTCTTTCAACTCCTTTAATTCCGTCGGAGCCATTCTGTACGGTGCCCTCGAGATAGGTGCCGTCTCCGGTGCTAAGTCAATCGTGAATTCCACTTCTCTAACAGGTGGTACTCCCGGCAGCTCTTCCGGAAATACGTCTTGGAATTCATTAACTACTTCGAGCGACTCAATAGTTACTCCTTTTCCTTCCGTCTTACTTATGTGCGCCAAAAATCCTTCACAACCCTTCCTGATTAGTTTGCGAGCTTTCATCACCGAGATCAGATTCACTTGCTTCCTCGGTTTCATCCCCGTGAAACTACACTTTTCTCCCTTTTCTCCTAGAAACGTCATTACCTTCTCGTGACAGTTCACATTTGCCCGATGTAAGGACAACCAATCCACCCCTAATATCACGTCGAACTCTGACATGTCTAGTTCGATGAAATCGCCTTCTAGGTTAATGCCCCCTATCCCTAGAGTGCATTTTCTGTAGATTGTGGCGATCGGGATGACCTCCTTAGCAGGTGTATCTATTACTAATTGTATTTGCAAGGCCTCTGGTTGTAATCTTAATTTCTTTGCTACTTTCTGACTAACTACGGAGTGGGTATAGCCCCAGTATCAATTAGCACATATACATCACGAGAATTTAATTGTAGCGTACCTGCCACCAGATCCTCATTCACGCTAGCAGCTTTGGCAGTCATGGTGAATATTCTCCCACGGCCTCCGCCATTTCCCCCATTATTTCCTCCTGCCCTTGCAGCTGGTCCTTCCTTCTTGGGTTCGGGGCATTTCCACCTTGGATGTCCCACTTTATCGCAGTTGTAGCACTTGCGTTCCTTGAAGAAACAGACCTCTGTTTTGTGATTCCCATCACATATGGTGCACTTGTCATGATTCGCAATCTCACGGTTTCCTCCCTTGTTCCACTCCTTTCTGTTATTGTTGGAATTTCGATTGTTGTTGTTGTGTCTGTCCTTGTAATTTCCCTTATCACGACCGTCGTCGACTGCTTTCCTCTTCTGGTTATTCTGATCCTTGTTCCCTTGTGTTCCCTTATTACTGTCTGGATCTTTTGCTGCCCCTTTGCCTTTCTCTTCTCGGCGACTTCGGTAGTTATCGGACTCTTTCTCGACTATCTTAGCCCGATCCAGTACCGCGGAGTACGTAGCCAATGCCAGCGGAGTAATCCTGTACTTGATCCTATCACTCAGTCCCGTCTCAAACTTCCTGGCTTTCTGTTCTTCATTGTCAAAAAATTGGGGAGCAAATTCTAATAGGTCCGTAAACTTCTCCCCATATTCTGCCACTGTCCGGCTCCCTTGTGTCAAAGTCAAAAATTCAGCTACTCGCTCATTCCTCAAACTGGTTGGGTAGTATTTCTCATGGAACATTGTTTTGAACGTGTCCCACGTGATCGCAGGATCACCTCGAGCCACTACGGCTCTCTTCTCCGATTCGAGTATTCATCTGTAAATTTATTCGATTTCAGTAATAGGTCTAATAGTCAATTTCGTCTAACTTTAATAACGTTTCCGTATCTCTTACGGTTTATTGGTTCTTCTTACTTTGATTTAGGGTCACGTCTTACTTGTTTGTGTGACATCTTGTGTTTTGGGTCTTACTCACGCCCTTGCCCTAATAATCATTTCAGTACGTTACTTCTTAGGGCTTATTAACTTGGTTCTCTTACTTCATAAGAAACTCTTCCTTTAGAGTTTGATCTTTATTGGGTGCTAACTATTTGCACTTAGTTAGTTAACTTCTTTTCACTAGTTCTACTAGTGCTTCTACTTCTTCCCGTGGTGACTTCCTTAATCCATGGGTTGTAGATGGTCTAACTTGTCTTACATCTCTGTTCACTGAGTAATTAATAATTTACAATAACTGGGCAATAATTAGGAATTATTTAAACGTCATTCCATAACTTCGTTAAAAAATTGTTCTCCAAAACGGAGTTCCATCACGTATAATAAAATAAGGATTAATACGAATTTCGTCCCAAAAACCCAATAGAACAAGGTACTAAAACTGTCTGACAGAAATAATTTAAAATTAAACTATGAGCATCTTCATGTCCTAGACTCCACAATTTGCGTGTGCTGCTTCAAGTTGATCATACTTCTCTTGTAATTCTATCTTTTCTGCCCAGATTTGATAGCTTGAAGCCCTAAGCTTTTCCTCATACGCTTCTTGCTCGGCTATCTTTTTCTTCAGCTCATTACCATGCTTTATTTCATCTAGCAACTGTACACTGATCTGGTTCCACTCGCGATTTGCCCTAATCACATGGCTCTCTAAGCTTCTGACTTTCTCCATCTGTATTGCCAATTTTCCCTCTACATACACTAAGTGATCATCACGTCCCTTGATGACACTCTGCAGGATTCCGACTCCTAGAGTCTCCTTCTTAAGCTCTCTCTTAGTCTTGCGAAGCTCCTTAGTTAACTGCTTAATGGTGTTCTCCTTAGCCTTGACTTCTTGTTGGAGCTCTGTACTGTGCCTGACCGGCTTCATTGGTCTCCTTGCCATACGCCTACACACAATCCATAAGAACTAAGTCAATACTTATAAATGATAGCCTCAATAGTGGTACACATGCAAAACACAATAAGTATGTAGTTATGAATAAGCAACCTTCCTTTCTTTGGACGTATTTTCACTCATCACACTTAGTATCTTACCTAGAGTGAGGTAATTCTATTTAAACTTCCAAGTAGATCTCAATCATCGTTAAGCACTAAGTCTTCAATTAGTCTCAACTCCTAGGACCTCCCATAAGACCTAAAGCCATTCCTCTGATACCAACTGTAACACCCCTAACTTTCCATACATTTAATGAGCATTTAATGGCACTAAAATCCTTAATTAACCATAATTGAAGTGGGGTTCATAAATCAAACCCTCATTACATCATAAACAGTCATCAATGCGGAAGCAATAAAACGAAGTAAACTTGTCTTGGTGGAAATCATTCCAACCATAATGGTACTTACAACTCAAGAATTTAAACAATAATTGTTCTTAATTTCAAATAAAGTCTTCAAACACCGCTTCCTTGCGGTTACTCTCCTCCTCCACCTACCTTGATCCTGAAAAGAAAATTTATAGAATAGGGGTGAGCGAACGAATGCTCAGTAAGTTCATACGCGGCCTCTCCGGTTACTAAGGAGAGACGACCAGAACAAACACTTCCAAGATCAAGTTTCGACGATAGGGTGATCTTAACTTAGAAAAGTCGACTGGGGATTCGACACAGTCAACATCATACTTGATAAATTCATTTAAGAATTATGGCTCTACAATTCAAGGGTGTTATAAAAGTTTCCGTCAATTCCATACGTACATTGTAACCTCAATGCCAAAGGTACAGTTAATGCACTTAGCTTCATCAAGCTAATTCGTGCGGGTCGTAACGTGTATGGTATCCACACATACATGCTCGGGGTCGAGAACTATCCTTGTAATCAGACAGTTCCTGAGAGAAGGCATGTGATCACTCATGCAATCCCTTAACTTAAGATAGTCTCTTTCAAGACTAATAATATCTTTACAGGATAAATCGTCCTTTTTAGGGAAGACACGCCTCCTTTCTGAAAACGTGTCCCAAGCCACTACTAGTTCACTTCTAGGGCTAGAGTAGGAAAGCATACGAAGGTACAGGCATGCATAACAAGTCTCAATTCAATGATATTTAGTGACCAAAGGGGACATCACCAAATAGGGATAACTTCAAATAATAACGTTTTTACTTATTGCAGGATCATTCAAATGCTTTCTAGCCATAACGATAGCTACTCTGAGAATAAAATTCTGAATTCCAATTGAACAAGAATGCAAGGACAAAAGGAACGTAATCCTTACCTTGATTGCTTTTCCCTGCCGAGTTCCCCTCGTACGAATCTACAAGACATTGAATAGTTTACTTTAGTACTCTCAACATGGTTAACTACTTCTACTTAGTTAACTGAGAGATGTGTTTTTACTTCTTTATTTCGATACTCTTTTTACTTACGTTTCGGGTTCTGACTTTGATTCGCGAGTCAGTCCTTTAACTTTAATGTAATTAAGTCCTCCAACTTTGGTTTAATTACAATTTGGTCCCTTAACTTTGGGTTAATTGCAAAGTGGTCCTTCAACTTTAGATTAATTGCAAATTAGTCCTTCACTTTGGATTAATTGCAAATTAGTCCTTCAACTTTGGATTAATTACAAGAAGGTCCCTTGACTTTGGTTTTTTGTTCGTAAGGGTCCCCCAAGTTTCTTTTTAGCTACTTAGACCCCTTTAACCTCAAGGTTTCTCTTTTTTTCTTCTAACTTTAAATTTTTTTCAGTTAAATCCTTTCTCGTTAGGAAACTAACTGAATCTTTTAATTTTTCCCTCTCTTCGTTAACTCCCTAATTTCCCAAGGTCTTCCAAGTACATAATACATTCCTTCAAGTTAGTTTTCTAACTTTCTAACAACTCTTTTAAATTTTATATTTTCTTTCTCTGTTATAAATCTAACTAAAATACTAACTTTTCCGTCCCAATTCTTAACATTTTTAATTAAGAATCAACACCAAAAATATATAACCATAGCCGAGTTCTATCTCATCAATATTCATTTATTTGATTAATTTTTTCTTGTTCTTTGATTTTATTTCTAAAATTCCCAAACATTAATTTATTCATCAATCAATAACAATAATCATTAAAATCAACAAAAGAATTTTCCCCATCTCCTTTGGCCATTCGGCCGAATGACCTAGGATGAAAATCCATAATTTTTCTTCCCTTTTTGTTAAACCTAATTAACCTCAATCTCATATTAGAAGAAATAAAAGAGAAACCCTTGAGGTTAAAGGGGTCTAAGTAGCTAAAAAGAAACTTGGGGGACCCTTACGAACAAAAACCAAAGTCAAGGGACCTTCCTGTAATTAAACTAAAGTTGAAGGACCAGTTTGTAATTAATCCAAAGTTGAAGGACTAATTTGCAATTAATCCAAAGTTGACTAATTTTTGCAATTAATCCAAAGTTGAAGGACCAATTTGCAATTAACCCAAAGTTGAGGGACCAAATTGTAATTAAACCAAAGTTGGAGGACTTAATTACAATAACATTAAAGTTAAAGGACTGACTCGCGAATCAAAGTCAGAACCCGAAACGTAAGTAAAAGAGTATCGAAATAAAGAAGTAAAAACACATCTCTCAGTTAACTAAGTAGAAGTAGTTAACCATGTTGAGAGTACTAAAGTAAACTATTCAATGCCTTGTAGATTCGTACGAGGGGAACTCGGCAGGGAAAAGCAATCAAGGTAAGGGATTACGTTCCTTTTGTCCTTGCATTCTTGTTCAATTGGAATTCAGAATTTTATTCTCAGAGTAGCTATCGTTATGGCTAGATAGCATTTGAATGATCCTGCAATAAGTAAAAACGTTATTTGAAGTTATCCCTATTTGGTGATGTCCCCTTTGGTCACTAAATATCATTGAATTGAGACTTGTTATGCATACCTGTACCTTCGTATGCTTTCCTACTCTAGCCCTAGAAGTGAATACTAGTGGCTTGGGACACGTTTTCAGAAAGGAGGCGTGTCGTCCCTGAAAAGGACGATTTATCCTGTAAAAGATATTATTAGTCTTGAAAGAGACTATCTTAAGTTAAGGGATTGCATGAGTGATCACATGCCTTCTCTCAGGAACTGTCTGATTACAAGGATAGTTCTCGACCCCGAGCATGTATGTGTGGATACCATACACGTTACGACCCGCACGAATTAGCTTGATGAAGCTAAGTGCATTAACTGTACCTTTGGCATTGAGGTTACAATGTACGTATGGAATTGACGGAAACTTTTATAACACCCTTGAATTGTAGAGCCATAATTCTTAAATGAATTTATCAAGTATGATGTTGACTGTGTCGAATCCCCAGTCGACTTTTCTAAGTTAAGATCACCCTATCGTCGAAACTTGATCTTGGAAGTGTTTGTTCTGGTCGTCTCTCCTTAGTAACCGGAGAGGCCGCGTATGAACTTACTGAGCATTCGTTCGCTCACCCCTATTCTATAAATTTTCTTTTCAGGATCAAGGTAGGTGGAGGAGGAGAGTAACCGCAAGGGAAGCGGTGTTTGAAGACTTTATTTGAAATTAAGAACAGTTATTGTTTTAAATTCTTGAGTTGTAAGTACCATTATGGTTGGAATGATTTCCACCAAGACAAGTTTACTTCGTTTTATTGCTTCCGCATTGATGACTGTTTATGATGTAATGAGGGTTTGATTTATGAACCCCACTTCAATTATGGTTAATTAAGGATTTTAGTGCCATTAAATGCTCATTAAATGTATGGAAAGTTAGGGGTGTTACAGTTGGTATCAGAGGAATGGCTTTAGGTCTTATGGGAGGTCCTAGGAGTTGAGACTAATTGAAGACTTAGTGCTTAACGATGATTGAGATCTACTTGGAAGTTTAAATAGAATTACCTCACTCTAGGTAAGATACTAAGTGTGATAAGTGAAAATACGTCCAAAGAAAGGAAGCTTGCTTATTCATAACTACATACTTATTGTGTTTTGCATTTGTACCACTATTGAGGCTATCATTTATAAGTATTGACTTAGTTCTTATGGATTGTGTGTAGGTGTATGGCAAGGAGACCAATGAAGTCGGTCAGGCACAGTACAGAGCTCCAACAAGAAGTCAAGGCTAAAGAGAACACCATTAAGCAGTTAAGGAGCTTCGTGTGAGAGCCCGCGCCCGAGATGATCGGATCACCGCGAAATGACCGCCCGTGAAAGCGGTTCGCGCCCGTCTCGTGCTGATGCGCTTTTGGAAATGCGCTCGGTTCTCACACAATGGTTTTCTCTTGATGCTGTTTTTGATTGCAAGAGTCGCCACCTCATTTTATTTTAGGGAAAATGAAGATAAAACCTTTTTCAGAGAAAGTGGGTTCGGGGGCTAAGTTACGAGAAGAGAAGGGGTTAGGCACTCTTCTCGCCCATGATGGTCTCTATATGCATGCCACGTAAGTTCTTTTTATGCCTTTTGCCTTGGTTTTATGCCCTAACAAAATGGTGATTTAATAAATGGGGAGTCTTCCTATTCTAGTAAGGTTTGTTTTAATTCACAAATGAGAGTCGGTTTGAGTGGACTCACACTTGGTTTTGAAAATGGTTTTAATCATTTATGTACATCAAATTAAACACATAAAGGGATGGGGGAATAATATTTACATTTTGTACAAAAAAGGGAAACAATTCTCAAATGAATAAATGTCCAAAACTCCGTCCCCAAGCATTTTCAGGGACTGCTGCTCACTCTTCTTTGTGTACCTGTTCTTGTACTCATCCAATCTGGAAAGTAAAGGTCAAGAAAACTTCCTAACACATTAAAAATCTACCCTGATTTTTACCTTGATTTTAGGGGCATGTTATGGTGTCCAAACAAAGCATGCAAGGCAATTCTTTTCACAGCCCAGTCTGACAGAATTTCATACATCCCTAAAGTATCCACTTTTTTCATCATGAAAACAAAGGAATAAGGGAAAACACAAAACATGAAAGTTGTTCCTAACATGTTAAAGTTATGATCTGGAGAGTTTAAAGTCCAGAAAACAAGTTTAGGTCACCCAAATAACTTCTGACATTTTCATGTCCAAACAAGAACATGCTGATTCTGAGAATAGAGATCTTAAACAAAAAATAGAAAGAGACTCTTCCACTGAGTATAAAAATATGATATTTACATTTTATTTTTCCTTGTTCTGTGTAGAACAAGTTCTCTTTTGTAGTCTAAGACCAAAACCCACGTTTTCTAGGAGTAAAAATAGCAACAAGGCAGTAAGGTACCATATGGACAGATTATTGGCATCTCACTCATGTCATGAAAACACCTATCAAAACTAACTCAAATGAAAAGCTATGAACATGAAAATTTGTACATGCATATATATACATGTTAACAACATGAAGCAACAACCATACAAGCATTTAGATATGGTTTCATGATGTTCTATGCTAAGATAAAACAAAGCATGGCAGATTCAAGGTTTATAAGATAAAACAAGTTTGTTCTTTGGAAAACTTCTTGAATCCACCACAAACAAAGATATGACACTCATACATACATGATATATATACACAAGATCAAAAGCTTAGCATGATAAAGAGCTCAAAACATCATTATATATCATCATTTAATAAGAAGAACAACAAGAGTAACAATATTGTATTATTGAATATAAAATGGAGGTTTAGCCTAACAAGGTGGCTAAACCCCTCAAGAAATTACATAAACATTACATCTTACCCTTTTAGATGATTACAAGGGGGAAATGATGCCTAGGTTGTGCTCCCTTTGCTTCCAAGGGAAGACTTTTTTGGGTTGTTTTCTCAAGGTTTTGGCCTTGTGTTGAAAGAGTTTGAGTTTGTGTTTAGTGTTTGTGTGGTGGTTTTATGGTGGTGTGGTGATGGTGTGGTGGTGGTGTTCTTGTTGAGAGAGAATGTCGCGACCCCGGACCCCGCGGGCCCCGGGACCGCGATCTGGACGTCGACTCTAAAACCAAAACTGACAAATACCGAAGTTAAAAATTCCATTTGATACCAAAAGGTAATGATCCAGAGTTTTACAAATCAAAGTTTGATAAAAACCAAATACAACTATCATAAACTTCCACAAGTTTATGCCCAACAAAATACAAATATACAATTCTTAAAGACGTCATTGTTTGGTACAACTACCCCAAAATGGTTACACATTTACATAATGGAAACCAACCTATATCAACCTTCCCCAAAAGAACGGATCCACACTCGACGTCCTCTTTCTCGTGATCAGCGAGACTAATCCTTAGCACCTGGGGGGGGGGGTTAAGGAAAAACAAAGATAAAAGAAAAGGGGGTGAGATAAATCTCAATAAGTTACTAATGCAACTACATGACATGCTATGATGCAAAAAGCAATAAACAATAATAATTATCACATAGCACATAGCAAATATCATATATCAGATAGCAGCGGAAATAAACACATAACAAAGGATATAGCCAAGGTTTTCCAAACCGGAACATCCAAATAATGGATCGCTGCGCAGCTTCAATAATCAACAAATCATAATCTTCATAATAGCATGAAAGCCGAAGAGAAAACCCCGGTACCGGAACCAATAACCAAATGAAGTGTCACAAGGGACGGGAGACATGCCACAAAGTCATGCTCCAAGAAGCTAATATGCACACAAAGGAGCTAGCTCTTCTCACATCCAAGGCCAATCTGGAGGAGGGTAATAATGGGGCAAAACAATGGTCAACATCACAATGGACTTGGCCGTGCCATCATAATGCTTCGCATCGCCCAAACACACACAAAATACCAGCTGGACTTTCACGTAAAGGCTAAGTAATAAAATACTAGCACGATAAACAACAAAGGATTCCAAAGTAGGGAACCAATCCAATTAAATTACCACAAAGGTAAACCAATCCAAACAACACATCAAGGATGAACCAACATTCCCAAAACGGTACTTAAATAAATTCCATATCATATTTATTCACAAAAGAATCAAATCCACACAATAAAGTGTTCCACGGTGTTATCTTAAGTTAATTAGAAGCAATAAACCTAAACTAGTTAAGCCTTAAGTCTTAAACCAAGCAAAAAGGTCAAATTCCTGGAACAGGGGGCGGGCGGGCGCCTGGGCATAGGCAGGCGGGCGCCTGTTTGGCCAGTAGGTTTGGGTCGCTGGAAAACAAGGGGCACGCGGGCGCTCGGGTCAAGGCGGGCGGGCGCCTGGTCTACGGGTTGGCCAAGAACACAGCTGGGTAAATGCCATTTTCGACCAAAACACAATCCTTCACTTAAGTTATCAAAATCAAAGCTTCCCAATACATTTCTAAAGCTCCTAAACAACATCCAACCTAAAGGGAACCTAAATAACACCCTTTAATCATCCAAACCAACCCAAAATCCTCACATTCAAGATTTCACCATTTTTTACCCAAAAACTCAAATAAATTCAAAATAAATTCTAAACTCAACCAAACTTCAAATATAACACATCAAACATCATATAAACATGATATGAACAATTTAGCATTAAAATGGGGGAAAAGTAACTTACTTGAAAATAATGAAAGTTGACGGAATTCAATTCTTTTTGGCTTCCTACGATCATATCGACGATCTAAACAATGTTCACGTTTTAAGAAATGAGAGAAGATGAGAGGAAGAAGGAGAAAATTAAGAGAGAAGGAAGAAGAAGAAAACTTACCAATACTTGGAGAGAGAGAGAGAAGATGGCTGGGAGGAGGGATGGAGAAAGGTGGAGTGTATGAGGGAGAAGGGGAGAAGTAGGGAGGGAGTAGGAAAATTATTTCAAACAATTACACTTAGGCCCCCTCTCTCACACCACACACAAATACTACACTTCCAACAATACTGCACTAACCCAAAAGACCCAAATAAAATGCTTAGCCATAAATATTATAACACATAAATTACACTCATAATTAATTAAATAAATAATAATTTAAATAAATAAATAAGCAAATAATTAAATAAAAATCATTTAATTACTAATAAAATAGAGCCTAGATTTCGGGTCGTGACATTCACTCCCCCTTAAAGAAAATTCGACCCGAATTTTAACGAGACTTACCTTAAGCAAAAAGCCACGGAAATTTCTTCTCTATCTCATCTCGGAGCTCCCACGTCGACCCCTCGATGTTATGATTCCTCCAAAGGACTCTAACCAACGCAATGCTCTTGCTCCTCAACTCTTGAACTTTAGAATCTAAGATCCGAACCGGTCGTTCCTCATAAGACATATCGGGCTCAATATCCTCCGGTATCCTTGGTAACACGTGAGATGGGTCATGAACATACTTCCGAAGCATAGAAACGTGGAACACGTTGTGCAACCGGTCCAAAGATGGCGGTAATGCGAGTCGATACGCAAGAAGTCCAACCTTTCCCAAAATCTCAAACGGGCCAATAAACCTCGGAGCCAACTTGCCTTTCTTCCCAAATCTACGAATACCCACCTTCGGAGACACTTTCAAGAACACCAAATCACCGGTCTGAAAACTAAGATCTCGCCTTCGGTTGTCTGCGTAGCTCTTATGTCGACTCTGGGCTGTCTTCAATCTATCTCGGATAACTTTAACTTTCTCAACCGAATCCCGAAGCAAATCAATACCCAAAACTTTCGCTTCACCAACCTCATCCCAACAAATAGGCGATCTACATTTTCTTCCATACAAGGCCTCAAACGGTGCCATATCGATACTAGCCTGATAACTGTTGTTGTAAGAGAACTCCACTAACGGTAGGTGCGAATCCTAAGAATCAGAAAAATCTATCGAACACGCTCGCAACATATCCTCCAAAATCTGAATAGTCCTCTCGGATTGACCATCGGTCTGAGGATGAAAAGTTGTACTGAATCGCAAATCTGTACCCAAAGCTTCCTGAAATGCCTTCCAGAATCTAGAAGTAAACCTCGGGTCTCGATCTGACACGATGCTAACCGGAACCCCATGCAATCTAACAATCTCATCAATATAAAGGGTCGCAAGCTTCTCCATCGAATATCTGATGTCAATAGGCAAGAAATGGGCACTCTTGGTCAATCTATCCACTATTACCCAAACACTGTCATACTTCCTACGGGTACGAGGCAGTCCCGTAACAAAATCCATAGTCACATGCTCCCATTTCCACTCGGGAATCTCTAACGGCTGAAGTAATCCCGCGGGTCTCTGATGCTCGGCTTTGACCTGCTGACACGTTAAACACCTCGAAACATACTCGGCTATTTCCCTCTTCAAATTAATCCACCAAAATTGTTGCTTCAAATCCTGATACATCTTCGTACTACCCGGATGAATAGTATACCTCAATTTGTGGCCCTCATCAAGAACTCTTTGTTTAATTCCATCAACATCCGGAACACACAAACGACCACGGAAAGTCAAAACTCCACTCGAACTCGATGAAAAATCCTCGAAGTTCTTTTCCTTCAACTTACCCATTATCTTCACCAACTCGGGATCTTCTTTCTGAGCTTCCTTTATCCTCTGAATTAGGGTCGGAGACACTCTAATATTCGCAAAAATAGCCCCATGTCTCGATTCACGAGGAGACCAATCTCGAACATCCTCAAGCATTTTCCATTCCCAAACCATCATCGAAGCCACATAAGATTTTCTACTAATCGCATCGGCTACCACATTCGCCTTCCCCGGATGATAAGAAATCGTGCAATCATAATCCTTCAACAATTCCATCCATCGGCGCTGTCTATTATTCAACTCTTTCTGGGAGAAAAGGTACTTCAAACTCTTGTGATCCGTAAAAATTTCGAACTTCGCCCCGTAAAGGTAGTGCTTCCACTTGTGCAACGCAAATACAATAGCCGCTAACTCCATATCATGAGTCGGGTAATTCTGTTCACTCGGGGTCAACTTCCTCGAAGCATACGCAATTACTTTCCCATTCTGCATCAACACACAACCCAAACCCTCTTTCGAAGCATCACTGTAAATCACTAGACCATCGCTCCCATTAGGAAAAGTCAAGATCGGTGCGGTAGTCAACCTCTTCTTCAATTCCTCGAAACTCTTGTCACATTTCTCGGTCCACACAAACGGAACATTCTTCCGAGTCAACTGAGTCATCGGAGTAGCAATCCTCGAAAACCCTTCAATAAATCTTCGGTAATAACCGGCTAAACCAAGAAAGCTTCTAATCTCTGTCACTGATTCGGGTCTCTTCCAATCCACTATAGCTTCAATCTTTGAAGGATCCACAGAAATCCCGTCTTTAGAAATCACATGACCCAGAAATGACACCTTCTCGAGCCAAAATTCGCATTTACTGAACTTCGCAAATAATTTCTCCCTCGCAAGAACGGATAAAACTGTCCTCAAATGTTGCTCGTGCTCCTCTCGGGATTTCGAATAAACAAGAATGTCGTCGATGAAGACTACCACGAACGAATCAAGATAGGGATGGAAAATCTGATTCATCAAATCCATAAACACGGCCGGCGCGTTAGTCAACCCAAACGGCATAACCAAGAACTCATAATGACCATACCGAGTGCGAAAAGCAGTCTTCGGAATATCCTCCAATCGAACCTTCAACTGATGGTACCCACTCCTCAAATCGAGTTTGACCCTTGAAGCTGATCAAATAAATCATCCACTTGTTCTTCACCGTAACTTGATTCAACTTTGAATGCTGAATCAAATAAATCATCAATGTGCGGTAGAGGATACTTGTTCTTCACCGTAACTTGATTCAACTTCCTGTAATCGATGCACAATCTCAAGGAACCGTCTTTCTTCCGCACGAATAAAACCGGCTCCCCACGGGGAAACACTAGGGCGGATAAACCCTCGATCAAGAAACTCTTGCAACTGAACCTTTAATTCCTTCAACTCTGCGGGAGCTAACCTATAAGGTGCTTTCGAAATCGGAGCCGTACCCGGCAAAAGATCTATACAAAACTCAATCTCACGATCGGGAGGCATATCATACTCGGTAGAGAAAACATCGGGAAATTCCCGAACTACCCGAACACTATCAAAACTAGGGGATTCTTTCCTAGTATCAAGAACACTAGCCAAATACCCCTCACAACCACTATGCAATAATTTTCTCGCTTTCATAAAAGAAATTAAGCGAACCTTTCTACTCAGAGGACTAGCCTCAAACACAAATTTAGGCACATCGGGAATAGAAAAAGTAACAGTTTTCTTACGGCAATCAACGGAAGCATGAAACTTGCTCAACCAATCCATACCCAAAATGACATCAAAGTCTTGGATAGGAAGAACTACCAAATCCGCACAAAGGACTCGACCACAAATAACCACGTCACAAGAACGAAAGACTCGATCAGAAATCAAGCATTCTCCTATAGGGGTCGACACCTCTAGCACGTACGGTAAAGACTCGAATGCAGCATTTAACATAGAAGCAAATTGCACAGAAATGTATGAATGAGATGATCCTGGATCTACTAACGCTCGTGCGCTCACATTAGACACAGAAACAATACCTCCAATAACGGATGGATCATCGGTAGCTTGTTGTTGATTCATGGCATAAACCTTCCCTTGAATTTTGGGCTTCCCTGCGGCATCCCTTTTCTGACCCTGATTAGTACCAACTCCTGACCCGGATGCTTGTCCTCTACCTCTCGGGCAATCTTTTACAAAGTGGCCCATTTGACCACAATTGGTGCACCTTCCTTGCTTCTTCCAACAACGATCTTCAGAATGACCTTCCTTTTGACAATACGAACAAAGCCTCCTAATTTGGCTCCCTTGGTTCCCGGAAGTGGTACCCGGGTTCCTTGGAATCGGTTGCCCTCGGAACTGAGATTGTCCCCCAAAGTTACCCCGGTTATCAATTCTTGGTTGTGACTTGCTCTGTGCTCCTTGCTTACTCGGGTTGGCCACCTCGGTCTTCCTTTTATGCTCCCCGATATCTTGCTCTATCAAATAGGCTCGGTCCACCGCATCTTGAAAAGTCACAATCCGTTGAGCAATCAGTTGAGTACGGATGGAGGTCTTCAATCCCCGAATGAATCTCATAGCCTTTTGTTCCTCTGTCCTCACCAAATAGTCACAATACCGGGCTAATTCTATGAACTTAGCCGAGTATTGTGCTATAGACAACACACCTTGCTCCAAGTTGAGTAGCTCGATCTCCTTTCGGTTTTGATCAACAACCGGAATGAAATGCTCCTTGAATTTGCGCACAAACAACTCCCACGCATACACCGTGTGAGTATCATCCCAAGTAGCTTTAACACTTTTCCACCAATGCTCGGCGGCTCCCACAAGCTTGTAAGCCGCAAACCGGACCTTGTCCTCATCCGAACACCCAAATACATCATAAATCTTCTCCATCGACTCAATCCACAACTCGGCCTTTCTTACATCGGGCTCCCCATTGAATTCAACCGGTTTCAACTTCAAGAATTGCTCCAAACCATAACGGGGTGGTGCTTGTTCTACCCTCGGACCTTGATCATGTATGGCCTTCATGGCCGCCTCGAACATGCCTTGAAACATAGCACGGGCTTCTTCCCTTGTATCATTCTGATTCTGTGCCCCACTAGTACCTCCTCTGTTTCTTCTTCCAGACATTGAGAACAATTACCTGAATAAAACATCAACCGTTAATCACTCCGCACTCTACTACCCACCTAGGTCATACTAATCCACCTAGACTTATACTTAGAGCTAATGCCATAGCTCTGATACCAACTGTCGCGACCCCGAACCCCGCGGGCCCCGGGACCGCGATCTGGACGTCGACTCTAAAACCAAAACTGACAAATACCGAAGTTAAAAATTCCATTTGATACCAAAAGGTAATGATCCAGAGTTTTACAAATCAAAGTTTGATAAAAACCAAATACAACTATCATAAACTTCCACAAGTTTATGCCCAACAAAATACAAATATACAATTCTTAAAGACGTCATTGTTTGGTACAATTACCCAAAAATGGTTACACATTTACATAATGGAAACCAACCTATATCAACCTTCCCCAAAAGAACGGATCCACACTCGACGTCCTCTTTCTCGTGATCAGCGAGACTAATCCTTAGCACCTGGGGGGGGGTTAAGGAAAAACAAAGATAAAAGAAAAGGGGGTGAGATAAATCTCAATAAGTTACTAATGCAACTACATGACATGCTATGATGCAAAAAGCAATAAACAATAATAATTATCACATAGCACATAGCAAATATCATATATCAGATAGCAGCGGAAATAAACACATAACAAAGGATATAGCCAAGGCTTTCCAAACCGGAACATCCAAATATAGGATCGCTGCGCAGCTTCAATAATCAACAAATCATCATCTTCATAATAGCATGAAAGCCGAAGAGAAAACCCCGGTACCGGAACCAATAACCAAATGAAGTGTCACAAGGGACGGGAGACATGCCACAAAGTCATGCTCCAAGAAGCTAATATGCACACAAAGGAGCTAGCTCTTCTCACATCCAAGGCCAATCTGGAGGAGGGTAATAATGGGGCAAAACAATTGTCAACATCACAATGGACTTGGCCGTGCCATCATAATGCTTCGCATCGCCCAAACACACACAAAATACCAGCTGGACTTTCACGTAAAGGCTAAGTAATAAAATACTAGCACGATAAACAACAAAGGATTCCAAAGTAGGGAACCAATCCAATTAAATTACCACAAAGGTAAACCAATCCAAACAACACATCAAGGATGAACCAACATTCCCAAAACGGTACTTAAATAAATTCCATATCATATTTATTCACAAAAGAATCAAATCCACACAATAAAGTGTTCCACGGTGTTATCTTAAGTTAATTAGAAGCAATAAACCTAAACTAGTTAAGCCTTAAGTCTTAAACCAAGCAAAAAGGTCAAATTCCTGGAACAGGGGGCGGGCGGGCGCCTGGACATAGGCAGGCGGGCGCCTGTTTGGCCAGTAGGTTTGGGTCGCTGGAAAACAAGGGGCACGCGGGCGCTCGGGTCAAGGCGGGCGGGCGCCTGGTCTACGGGTTGGCCAAGAACACAGCTGGGTAAATGCCATTTTCGACCAAAACACAATCCTTCACTTAAGTTATCAAAATCAAAGCTTCCCAATACATTTCTAAAGCTCCTAAACAACATCCAACCTAAAGGGAACCTAAATAACACCCTTTAATCATCCAAACCAACCCCAAATCCCCACATTCAAGATTTCACCATTTTTTACCCAAAAACTCAAATAAATTCAAAATAAATTCTAAACTCAACCAAACTTCAAATATAACACATCAAACATCATATAAACATGATATGAACAATTTAGCATTAAAATGGGGGAAAAGTAACTTACTTGAAAATAATGAAAGTTGACGGAATTCAATTCTTTTTGGCTTCCTACGATCCTATCGACGATCTAAACAATGTTCACGTTTTAAGAAATGAGAGAAGATGAGAGGAAGAAGGAGAAAATTAAGAGAGAAGGAAGAAGAATAAAACTTACCAATACTTGGAGAGAGAGATAGAAGATGGCTGGGAGGAGGGATGGAGAAAGGTGGAGTGTATGAGGGAGAAGGGGAGGAGTAGGGAGGGAGTAGGAAAATTATTTCAAACAATTACACTTAGGCCCCCTCTCTCACACCACACACAAATACTACACTCCCAACTAACAATTAAGACCCAACAATACTGCACTAACCCAAAAGACCCAAATAAAATGCTTAGGCATAAATATTATAACACATAAATTGCACTCATAATTAATTAAATAAATAATAATTTAAATAAATAAATAAGCAAATAATTAAATAAAAATCATTTAATTACCAATAAAATAGAGCCTAGATTTCGGATCGTGACAGAGAATGAGAGTGGAGGATGGTAGGGTTTTTTTTTCTTTTTGTTTTTGTGTCTCCCTTTTTGAAATGGATGAGAGTGGTGTATATAGGAGGAGGGATGTGGTAAATTGGTTGTAACTTGGAGGGGGGGGGGAGGTTGTAAATTGGTGGATTCATCATCTATCCTTCTTGACTAAGGCTTAAAGTCATCTTCTTTATCTCTGTTCCGGCTTTCCGCTCCGCAACTGCTCTGTTGTGCGCGTCTCCGGTGTCCCGGTTGTCCGGAGTCCAACATGAAAGTTGCTCGGAATATTTTTCTGGTCAGGCCGGTATATCTGAAATATTTTTATGAGCAAGGAACGACAATAATATATTTTTTGCTCTTCTTGACCAGTTGATAAGATATTTTGAGATATTTTCCAATTTGGATAACCATCTTTCCGGCACCGGCTTTCCGCTCCGTCGTGCGCGCTCCGGTGTCCCGGTTGTCCGCGGGTCCAACATGAAAGTTGCTTGGAATAATTTTATGGTCACGCCGGTATATCTGAAATATGTCAATTAGCAAGGAAAGGTAATAATATATTTTTAATGCACAGAATGGATAACAGCGAGCAGTTCGGGGGGTTGCGGGCCCCGTTTCCGGTCCCACACCTCGAAAAACGAAATTTTTGCCTGTTTGCTTGTTTTTTCGCTCTGATCATGAATTTGAAGTCCGTTTATCCATTCGATGCACCGATAAGGCTCACGGCAGTCCCACACAGCCAAATCGAGGGTTTTAGGTCAATTTTCAGGTTTAGACCGATTCAAGGTGGGTTTTTAGGGGTGCGAGATCAGGGTATCTACACTTCGCAAGACTAAGAGAAAGCTTAAGAAGGAGACTCTAGGAGTCGGAAGCCTGCAGAGTGTCATCAAGGGACGTGATGATGACTTAGTGTATGTAGAGGGAAAATTGGCAATACAGATGGAGAAAGTCAGAAGCTTAGAGAGCCATGTGATTAGGGCAAATCGCGAGTGGAACCAAATCAGTGTACAGTTCCTAGATGAGATAAAGCATGGTAATGAGCTGAAGAAAAAGATAGCCGAGCAAGAAGCGTATGAGGAAAAGCTTAGGGCTTCAAGCTATCAAATATGGGCAGAAAAGATAGAATTACAAGAGAAGTATGATCAACTTGAAGCAGCACACGCAAATTGTGGAGTCTAGGACATGAAGATGCTCATAGTTTAATTTTAAATTATTTATGTCAGTCAGTTTCAGTACGTTGTTCTATTGGGTTTTTGGGACGAAATTCGTATTAATCTTTATTTTATTATACGTGACGGAACTCCGTTTTGGAGAACAAATTTTTAACGAAGTTATGGAATGACGTTTAAATAATTCCTAATTATTGCCCAGTTATTGTAAATTATTAATTACTCAGTGAACAGAGATGTAAGACAAGTTAGACCATCTACAACCCATGGATTAAGGAAGTAACCACGGGAAGAAGTAGAACCACTAGTAGAACTAGTGAAAAGAAGTTAACTAACTAAGCGCAAATAGTTAGCACCCAATAAAGATCAAACTCTAAAGGAAGAGTTTCTTATGAAGTAAGAGAACCAAGTTAATAAGCCCTAAGAAGTAACATACTGAAACGATTATTAGGGCAAGGGAGCGAGTAAGACCCAAAACACAAGATGTCACACAAACAAGTAAGACGTGACCCTAAATCAAAGTAAGAATAACCAATAAACCGTAAGAGATACGGAAACGTTATTAAAGTTAGACGAAATTGACTATTAGACCTATTACTGAATCGAATAAATTTACAGATGAATACTCGAAGCGGAGAAGAGAGCCGCAGTGGCTCGAGGTGATCCTGCGATCACGTGGGACACGTTCAAAACAATGTTCCATGAGAAATACTACCCAACCAGTTTGAGGAATGAGCGAGTAGCTGAATTTTTGACCTTGACACAAGTGAGCCGGACAGTGGCAGAATATGGGGAGAAGTTTACGGACCTGTTAGAATTTGCTCCCCAATTTTTCGATAATGAAGAACAGAAAGCCAGGAAGTTTGAGGCGGGACTGAGTGACAGGATCAAGTACAGGATTACTCCGCTGGCATTGGCTACGTACTCCGCAGTACTGGATCGGGCTAAGATAGTCGAGAAAGAGTCCGATAACTACCGAAGTCGCCGAGAAGAGAAAGGCAAAGGGGCAGCAAAAGATCCAGATAGTAATAAGGGAACACAAGGGAACAAGGATCAGAATAACCAGAAGAGGAAAGCAGTCGACGACGGTCATGATAAGGGAAATTACAAGGATAGACACAACAACAACAATCGAAATTCCAACAATAACAGAAAGGAGTGGAACAAGGGAGGAAACCGTGAGATTGCGAATCATGACAAGTGCACCATATGTGACGAGAATCACAAAACAGAGGTCTGTTTCTACAAGGAACGCAAGTGCTACAACTGCGAGAAAGTGGGACATCCAAAGTGGAAATGCCCCGAACCCAAGAAGGAAGGACCAGCGTCTAGGGCAGGAGGAAATAATGGGGGAAATGGCGGAGGCCGTGGGAGAATATTCACCATGACTGCCAAAGCTGCTAGCGTGAATGATGATCTGGTGGCAGGTACGCTACAATTAAATTCTCGCGATGTATATGTGCTAATTGATACTGGGGCTACCCACTCCGTAGTTAGTCAGAAAGTAGCAAAGAAATTAAGATTACAACCAGAAGCCTTGCAAATACCATTAGTAATAGATACACCTGCTAAGGAGGCCATCCCGATCGCCACAATCTACAGAAAATGCACTCTAGGGATAGGGGGCATTAACCTAGAAGCCGATTTCATCGAACTAGACATGTCAGAGTTCGACGTGATATTAGGGATGGATTGGTTGTCCTTACATCGGGCAAATGTGAACTGTCACGAGAAGGTAATGACGTTTCTAGGAGAAAAGGGAGAAAAGTGTAGTTTCACGGGGACGAAACCGAAGAAGCAAGTGAATCTAATCTCGGTGATGAAAGCTCGCAAACTAATCAGGAAGGGTTGTGAAGGATTTTTGGCGCACATAAGTAAGACGGAAGGAAAAGGAGTAACTATAGAGTCGCTCGAAGTAGTTAATGAATTCCAAGACGTATTTCCGGAAGAGCTGCCGGGAGTACCACCTGTTAGAGAAGTGGAATTCACGATTGACTTAGCACCGGAGATGGCACCTATCTCGAGGGCACCGTACAGAATGGCTCCGATGGAATTAAAGGAGTTGAAAGAACAACTGCAGGAATTACTGGACAAGGGGCTAATTAGACCGAGTGTATCACCATGGGGTGCACCAGTACTATTTGTGAAGAAGAAGGATGGGTCGATGAGGCTATGTATCGACTATCGTGAGTTGAACAAAGTGACTGTGAGAAATCAATACCCATTACCAAGAATTGATGACTTATTTGACCAATTGAGAGGAGCTTGTTAGTTTTCTAAGATTTATCTTAGGGCAGGATATCATCAGTTAAGGGTCAGGGATGTGGATGTAGCAAAGACCGCGTTCAGAACGAGATACGGACATTATGAATTCGTTGTGATGCCTTTCGGTCTAACGAACGCACCAGCTGCTTTTATGGAGTTGATGAATAGGATATTTCAAGAATACCTAGACAAGTGTGTGATAGTCTTTATTGATGACATCCTAGTATACTCTAAGTCTAAAGAAGAACATGCTGAGCACTTGAGACTAGTGCTAGGGATTTTGAGGAAACAGAGACTGTATGCCAAATTTACGAAGTGTGAATTTTGGTTGGAAAGGGTGGCTTTCTTGGGACACATAGTATCAAGAGAGGGGATTTCAGTTGACCCGACTAAAATAGAAGCCATAATGGATTGGGAGCGCCCAACTACGGTGACGGAAATAAGAAACTTTTTGGGTTTAGCCGGTTACTACCGTTGGTTTGTGGAAGGATTTTCTAAATTATCTGGACCGATGACGAGATTGACTCAAAAGGGAGTCAAGTTCGTATGGACAGAAGAATGTGAGAAGAGTTTCCAGGAGTTGAAAAGTAGATTGGTGTCCGCACCACTACTAGCCGTACCGACTGGATCCTAAAGCTTTGTAATATATAGAGATGCCTCATTGAAGGGATTAGGTTGTGTACTGATGCAGAATGACAAGGTGATAGCATATGCATCGAGGCAACTAAAGATACATGAGAGGAACTATCCGACACATGACTTAGAGTTAGCGGCAGTAGTATTCGCCTTGAAGATTTGGCGACACTATTTGTATGGCGTGAAATGCCAAATCTTACATATCACAAGAGTCTCAAATATATTTTCACGCAGAAGGAGTTAAATATGAGGCAGCGGAGGTGGCTAGAACTCCTCAAGGACTATGACTGCGAGATTCTATACCATCCTGGTAAGGCAAATAAGGTAGCAGACGGCCTTAGTAGAAAGAATCATGGAATGTTAGCGACAATGATATCTAAGGGGGTAAACGTCTGGAAAGATGTCAAGGGAATGAGTCTAGAGGTGAGAGTGAGCGGGTTTTTGGCACGATTGACGTTGCAACCTGCATTGTTGGGAAGGATCAAAGAAGCACAAGAAACAGACAACGAGAGAGAAGTACTAATCGGAAGAGGACGAGTGAAAGATCTTCATATGGGCGAGGATGGAATTTTGAGGTACCAGAAGAGAGTGTGGGTGCCAAACAATGACGAGATTAAGAGAGAAATAATGAGGGAGGCACACTGTTCAAAATTTTCTGTACACCCAGGGAGTACCAAAATGTATAGAGATATGAGGGAGTCATACTGGTGGAACAATATGAAGAACGATGTGGCGGAATATGTGAACCGATGTCTGACCTGTCAACAGGTGAAAAGCGAACATCAGAAGCCGGCAGGGTTGCTACAGTCATTGCCGATTCCTGAATGGAAATGGGAAAACATCACTATGGATTTTGTAAGTGGGTTGCCGAAGACGGCCGGGAAGCACGATGCGATATGGGTTATAGTAGACAGATTGACCAAGTCGGCACACTTCCTAGCAATTAAGAAGACGGACTCGCTAGAAAGGTTGGCCAAGTTGTATATTGATGAGATAGTGAGGTTACACGGGATACCCGTCTCAATAGTGTCCGACAGAGATACCAGGTTCACTTCAAAGTTCTGGAATAGTCTACAAGGGGCGCTTGGGACCGAGTTAACTATGAGCACGGCCTTCCACCCACAAACAGATGGTCAGTCGGAGAGGACCATACAGACACTAGAAGACATGCTGAGGGCAACATCGTTGGATTGGCTTAATGCGTGGGATGAGCATCTACCATTGGTCGAATTCACATATAACAACAACTTCCATGCGAGTATTGGGATGGCACCGTACGAAGCATTGTATGGGAGGAAGTGCAGATCGCCAACTTGTTGGGACGAGGTTGGTGAGAGGAAGTTAGGTGGACCAGAGATCGTGCAAATTACCGCCGACAAAGTACAACAGATTCGAAAGTGGCTACAGATTGCACAAAGCCGACAGAAATCCTATGCTGATAATAGGAGGAGGGAATTAGAGTTCCAACCGGGGGATCGCGTATTCTTAAAGATCTCGCCAACGAAAGGGATTACGCGGTTCGGAATCAAAGGCAAATTGAGTCCACGGTATGTGGGACCCTTCGAGATACTCGAAAAGATCGGAGAGGTGGCGTATAGGTTGGTATTACCACCTGTGCTGTCTGGAGTGCACAATGTATTTCACATCTCCATGCTGAGGAAGTATGTACACGATCCAAGTCACGTGATCGAGTATAAGCAATTAAGAGTTCGGGCGGATTTGACATACGACGAACGACCTATCAAGATAGTCGACAAGAAGGACGAGGTAGTGAGGAAACGCACCATTCCATATGTGAAAGTACAATGGAGCAATCACACAGAGAGGGAAGCGACGTGGGAGCTGGAAAGCGAAATGCGCGAATTGTACCCAGACATCTTCTCGGAGTAAGGTACGTCTAAGTTTGAGGACAAACTTCTTTTAAGGGGGTAAAGATGTAAAGACCCAAAAAAAAAAAAAAAAAAATAATAATTTTTTTTTAAATAACTGTGAACAATAAGTGATAACTATAATTAATGGACTCATTAAAGAAGTGGGTTAAATAGTTAAAGAGTGGGCCAAGTGTAAGGAGCTCAAGTTTGGGTTGGCCCGAATAAAATTAAATAAACCCTAGCCCAGTTAACAATTACCCAAAGTATAAAATCTTGAGTAGTGAAATTTTAGGTTTTATTTGTATTGATCAAAACAACACAACCACAAAAAACCCTAATCCCCATACTAGGGCAGCCGAACCAAGAGGCAAGGGGGAGAAGAATTTTTGCCATTGTTTTTGGAGGTGTAATCCGATTAAATCCAAGGTAATGTCAAACCCTATAATCAAAAATTTATTTCATTGATTTTAGTTGAGTAAAACTTAAACTATGAATGTTCTAAGAAGATGATCATTAGGGTTTGCATGCTAGTGATTGAATAATGAGAGATTAATTGCTAAAAGCTTAGATTCAAAGGCTTTAATAAAAGAATGATCTCCATGTTAGTTTTTATTTTTAAGATTGATTTTGATCATGGTGTGGATGGATTAATATGTTGTAAAATATAGAATTGAACTAATATGAGATTGAGGTTAATTAGATTTAACAAAAGGGAAGAAAAATTATGGATTTTCATCCTAGGTCATTCGGCCGAATGGCCAAAGGAGATGGGGAAAATTCTTTTGTTGTTATTGATTGATGAATAAATTAATGTTTGGGAATTTTAGAAAAAAAAAAATCAAAGAACAAGAAAAAATTAATCAAATAAATGAATATTGATGAGATAGAACTCGGCTATGGTTATATATATTTTGGTGTTGATTCTTAATTAAAAATGTTAAGAATTGGGACGGAAAAGTTAGTATTTTAGTTAGATTTATAACGGAAAGAAAATATAAACTTTAAAAGAGTTGTTGGAAAGTTAGAAAACTAACTTGAAGGAATGTATTATGTACTTGGAAGACCTTGGGAATTAGGGAGTTAACGAAGAGAGGGAAAAATTAAAAGATTCAGTTAGTTTCCTAACGAGAAAGGATTTAACTGAAAAAAATTAAAGTTAAAAGAAATAAAAGAGAAACCCTTGAGGTTACTAAGTAGCTAAAAAGAAACTTGGGGGACCCTTACGAACAAAAACCAAAGTCAAGGGACCTTCCTGTAATTAAACTAAAGTTGAAGGACCAGTTTGCAATTAATCCAAAGTTGAAGGACTAATTTGCAATTAATCCAAAGTTGAAGGACTAATTTGCAATTAATCCAAAGTTGAAGGACCAATTTGCAATTAACCCAAAGTTGAGGGACCAAATTGTAATTAAACCAAAGTTGGAGGACTTAATTACAATAACATTAAAGTTAAAGGACTGACTCGCGAATCAAAGTCAGAACCCGAAACGTAAGTAAAAGAGTATCGAAATAAAGAAGTAAAAACACATCTCTCAGTTAACTAAGTAGAAGTAGTTAACCATATTGAGAGTACTAAAGTAAACTATTCAATGCCTTGTAGATTCGTACGAGGAGAACTCGGCAGGGAAAAGCAATCAAGGTAAGGGATTACGTTCCTTTTGTCCTTGCATTCTTGTTCAATTGGAATTCAGAATTTTATTCTCAGAGTAGCTATCGTTATGGCTAGATAGCATTTGAATGATCCTACAATAAGTAAAAACATTATTTGAAGTTATCCCTATTTGGTGATGTCCCCTTTGGTCACTAAATATCATTGAATTGAGACTTGTTATGCATACCTGTACCTTGTACCTTCGTATGCTTTCCTACTCTAGCCCTAGAAGTGAATACTAGTGGCTTGGGACACGTTTTCAGAAAGGAGGCGTGTCGTCCCTGAAAAGGACGATTTATCCTGTAAAGGATATTAGTCTTGAAAGAGACTATCTTAAGTTAAGGGATTGCATGAGTGATCACATACCTTCTCTCAGGAACTGTCTGATTACAAAGATAGTTCTCGACCCCGAGCATGTATGTGTGGATACCATACACGTTACGACCCGCACGAATTAGCTTGATGAAGCTAAGTGCATTAACTGTACCTTTGGCATTGATGTTACAATGTACATATGGAATTGACGGAAACTTTTATAACACCCTTGAATTGTAGAGCCATAATTCTTAAATGAATTTATCAAGTATGATGTTGACTGTGTCGAAACCCCAGTCGACTTTTCTAAGTTAAGATCACCCTATCGTCGAAACTTGATCTTGGAAGTGTTTGTTCTGGTCGTCTCTCCTTAGTAACCGGAGAGGCCGCGTATGAACTTACTGAGCATTCGTTCGCTCACCCCTATTCTATAAATTTTCTTTTCAGGATCAAGGTAAGTGGAGGAGGAGAGTAACCGCAAGGGAAGCGGTGTTTGAAGACTTTATTTGAAATTAAGAACAGTTATTGTTTTAAATTCTTGAGTTGTAAGTACCATTATGGTTGGAATGATTTCCACCAAGACAAGTTTACTTCATTTTATTGCTTCCGCATTGATGACTGTTTATGATGTAATGAGGGTTTGATTTATGGACCCCACTTCAATTATGGTTAATTAAGGATTTTAGTGCCATTAAATACTCATTAAATGTATGGAAAGTTAGGGGTGTTACAGTTACCTTTTTTCTAATTACACATATGCAAAGTATCATTTTTGTCCCTAAAAAAGTGGCACGTGCAATTAACGTTAAAAAGCATATATTGTAAGTGGGAGTGACTTCTCACGCAACAAAAAATAGTTTAGTGCATGGGGTATGATATCCAGAGATGGCATATAATTGAGTGATGTTTAGTGCAATTTCGCCAATAAAATATAGTGAATGTAAATTGTTCCTAAAAAGATTTATTTAAATCATGATCTGCGATAGCACATAAAAGATAATGATTTTTGAAGCTTAATAAATTTCATAATGGGACAAGGACATTTGAGTTTCAAGGAACACCCTATTATGTGAAAGATGTGTTAGGTCAAAAGATTTAATATGTTTTTTTTTTTTGGTAAAAAGATTTAATATATTTGGAATACATATTTTCACTTTTGAGTCATAGAACCTATCTCTGTTAGTTTTCCATCACAGTTTTGATGGAAAAATAATTAAAAAAAATATGATGTTTTGCTGTATTTAACAAAAACAATGACTCCATTAGAAATTTAACTGAACCGCCACTTTCCATTAGAAAGTTGATGGGATATGCCATATTTGGTTAGAAACTTAACAAAATCACAAGTTTCTGTTAAATGGTAAACGTAATTGGCATTATGTAAATTTATTTTCAGTTTTAAACTTAACGGATGTGACTTTTCAATTCATGTTTCAATTGATGTTTTCCATCAAGAAGAAACACTATGATCGCTACAAATTAAGGAGGAACCTGATTTATTTTTTCACTCAACTTTAAAGGCAACAAAAGGCTATTGTCCTAGTCTTCTCTTATTGTTCTTCATTTAAAAATCCTATTGTATTCAAGTTCGCGGGGAAAGTTCTAAAGGCCAAACACAAAAGAAAGAAGAAAACCTCAAGAAGATTGAAAAATAGTTTAGTTTTTTATTTTATTTTTTTTAAAAAAAAGTTTTCTAATACTAAGCAACAAAAGACAGAAGTTGAGAGTATGCAAATTTAGACTACAAAGATAAGATCTAGACTTTGAGAACAGACAAAATCATTACCTGGATTCCTCTTTTGTAGTAAATGTGACTACGCCTGAGCCAGTAAAACCTATTTATAGGCGGCTCCGGTTGAAGTACCAGGAGGAGAAAACTAATGAAAGGAAGGAGAAGGAAGATGCTGTTGTGGTGGAGAAAGATTACGTTGCTCGCTTTATGAATTTGAGGCCAAGGACAAAGATTGAACAAAAACACAGATAGAACATTGTAGCTCTAGTTTCATTAATCCCAAAGCTTCTTCTGTCAATGGTTTCTCTCTCACCATTTCCAAGAAGAGGAAAATGTCGGTCCAGAAGATGCCTTCTAGAAACCCTAAGAAGAGGAAAATGTCAGTCCAGAAGAGAATCAATGTTCCGGTGGAGTTATTGAAAAAAATCAAGAAAACCAAAAAGAGAATCTTGAAAATCCAAAGGAAGAATTAGTTAAGAACATCATTTCATTTTGCAGATTTAGCATTTAATTGTCAAGCATGTCATTCAACAAGTCAAATTCATTAGTACTAACTTAACAAATTATCTCCCCTCACCCCCACCCCCCAAATAAATAAATAATAATAAAAACAACAACAAAAGGATTAGATGAATGCACACATATATGAAATGTATAAGCTCATATAACAAGAACTCCCTAAACACAACAAAATCAGAAAGTCCATAAATAACCTTTGTTCCTACTTCGTAGTGTGTGCGCGCGCGCGCGTGGGGCAGTTTATGTGTGTGTGTTTGAGAGAAAAGAGAAGAGATCGGGAGAGATAGAGATATGAACATACATAAACAGCCATGCGAGCCCATTTGTACCACATGAATGATAATAAAATTGAGTCATTCACTACAACTCTTCTGTCTACCATCTGTGATTGACTTCGTCTAACCCTCCTAAATTTCATTAGTCCTTTCGTTAACCACCCTAATCCTCCGCTGCATTCTCCTCCGGCATTCCTAGTTGCATCACTACCTTCAGTTGCCATTTCTTTAATCTGAACATAGTTATAACTGGGTAGAAACTCGCTTAATTACTCTTGTAGTATTAAGTTGATAGAAAAGGAGATTGAGAGGTGAGTTGAGTAGAAATGGAAGAGGATTTTAAAGGAGGTGGATGGAAATGTCTCTTCCCTCGTTGTATCACACATCATATTTCGTCATTTAATATTAAGGTTTCTTTTCTTTTCTTTTTTATTTTTGGTTTAATAAACTATATTCCGTAAATCGTCATCCTTCTGTAGGTTATGTGTTTTGATATGGGGCTGGAATCAGTTTGTGAAGAGGCTTATGAAATTCCAACAGAGGTTTAGGTTTTATGTTTTCTTCTACTAATGCTCTTAGATATAATTTTGCACTGATATTTTCAAATACAAATAATAATTTTGTTCTGTTGCAGAAGCGCTATGGAAGATCTTCCGGTGGAGTTACCACTAATCCCGGTTAACTTTATAGAATGTTTGCAATAAACGCCTATAAACATTTTGCAATAGATTAAAAAAATAGAATTTTTCTTAGATTACCTTAGCTGCATTGCCGTATCCTCAGCACTTACTCTGCCAGCACCTAAGTCATCCAGCATCTTCGTGCATTGATCAAGGGCCTGTATTAGGTAGATTCACTTTTATATTTCCTTGAATAATACTCGCAAAATCAGGTTTCATTTACTGAGAGAAGAAAATGATTCACTTTTATATTTCCTTGAATAATACTTGCAACAAATTGTCATCAAAGGAACTAGGCCTCTTACTTTGGGACGGAGGGAGTCCCTTTTTTTTATTCTAAAAATATTTACAAACATTCCCATAGTACAAAACTATTTTCATATACAAATGTCATTTAAAAAATGTGTAAATAAAAAATAACGTCTATTGATAAGCCAAATTTATTTGTAAAATTTTAAAAAAATTGTAAGAAATAATTTTTTTTCATATAATGCCATAATCATAATCTTTTTTTTTTTTTTTTTTTTTTAATAACGGCCATTAACGAAAACTACCGACTAGTGACATAAACTAACTTCCATTAACAAAATTAAGAGTTGGTTTTTGGGGAAACTAGTTCCTCTATAAGTTATAAAAAGTCCTGTTTTTTAACCCTTCTTAAACCCTAAAAGGCCTAAACCCTAAACCTTAAACCCTAAACCCTAAACTTTAACCCCTATAAAAACAGGACATTTTATAACTTATGGAGAAACTAGTTTCCCCCAAAATTTTCTCCAAAATTAATGTTCACAATCAATTTAGGTTACATTTGCTTTTAGCTTAATATTCAAAGACCACATTTGTAAACATAGAAGTTTGATGGTCAAATAGATGATGACCAAATAGTACGAGAGTTGGTCTCCTGTAAAACGCGTTTTTCCTAGTGCTTATCACATTCAAAGGTTCTGGCTATTAATCTCATATCCAGAAGGTTTTATATTGATAACCAGAACCGTTAAGAATTTCTGATTATTTACAAAAATGCCACCGCGCGTTTTTTTAAAGAAGTTCCACATATTTACAAAAATGCCACCGCGTTCTTTTAAAACACGTTTTTCCTAGGAGTTAGGAAAAACGCGTTTTTTCCCAAGATTTTGTGATAGTATGATGTACAAAAATATTGTTTACGTAATAACCAAACGTACATTCTACCAGGAAGTCACGCCTAAATGTACATAAAAAAAAAACAAAACCATATAGGCCTATCTTTTCAACAACATAAATGCAGATAATGGTCTTTTATGACTAGACACGCATGGCATACATGTAGCCCCAAAACATTTGCAAATTGAATCTACGAGTGTTTTGCACCCATTTGATTGTTAAATCGGAGAGCACATGTCATTTCAAAATAAATAATAGAAGGACAAAATATCATTTTTATGTCTAAAAGCAAATAGAGGTGTCTATCTGAGCAGTAATATGCTTAACTCTGCAAATCTTGGAAAAATTACATGCAACTTATCATTCAGAGCACACAAGATGTAAAATCTTTGCCAATGATCTAAATACAATCTGATGAGCAAATCTGAGTTAACAGCGAGAGTGGTATCAATAAGAAATCAGAGAAATTTCATTCGGAGGAATCTATTCAATAAATTACCAAAAATCATATATAATAGGATAATCGGAGCATAGGAATTATCAACAAATACACAAAAAAGATCAAATCATTTCACAAAAAAGAAGACCTTGGCGCCTACCAAATTCGATGACTTATTGAGACGATTGTTGAAACCGATTAACATCTTAGAGCAACCATCATCATCATCTTGATCTCCATCCACAACGAAAATATTCATCGCCGCTGTACAATGGAAATTTGGGGCGGATGTGGTTAAGGTGTATTTATAGCAAAAAGTTAGGGGAATCTTAGCGTCTACACGTGTATCGCAGGGTAATCAATCGACTTAATTATTTATTAAATTACAATACTTGCCACTGCTTTTCTTATTTTAACTTTTAAAGATAATTCACTCCATCATGCATAGAACAAGATCTAGATGGTTTACCACATTTTCATTGACAAAAGTCCATCCATTCCATTAAAAAGGTCCATTATTGTGAGATACCCGGCGGGAAAACGAAGGGTTTCCATCGAGAATCAAACTCGGGCACTTTAATGTTCGATGAAACGGAGTCGCCACGTTAATTTAATTTTAAACCCAAATTTAACGGAAAAGGTTTAGAGAAGTTGAGTTCGGAGGTCAGGTTACGTCTTGGGAAGAACTTATCGCGGTTCACCCAAGACGCCTCGGAAAAACCGAGTCTCCCTAAGTTTGTTGACCAAAAAATGTGCAAGTGTGTGTGTGTATGTTTCCAAAAATGGGAGAAACTGACTTTTAACGAAACCAGTTTAAAACTTAACAGAAAGGGGTTTATTTGCAAACAGTTTAACAGAAAATGGGTTAATGTTGGAAAAACTATTCCCCGGACAAACCAGCCGTACGGCTATAGAGGGTTGTCCTGGGAATTTTGACAGTTTATCAGGAATCAGTCCAGTTTCAGGCAGAAACAGAGTATTCATGTTGAAACTGGACTGTTTTGAGTCTTTTCAGCTTATTGTTCATATCAAACATAGATTAAATCATCCCTATGCCATTGATCACTAATTAATAACAAAAAAAAATGTTTTTGGGCATGATCAAGGCAATAATTGGGGAAAAATGAAGAAAGTTGATGAACATGGCATTTGAGCCAAAATCACCATTTGAATAGTTAAAGATGGAAACTTTAACATCCAAATGGATGATTCATCCAAGGAAAAGCCTTGGGATATCAAAAATCAACCTTTGGATGGATAAAGATTGAGTCTTTACCCTCCAAAGAGACATTATTGTGGTTGAATCAAAGTTAAATGGTAAAGATTGGAACTTTACCATCAAATTTGATCATTTCAACACAAATCAACATGAATGACATAAATAAAAGGGCTCTCTCCATATGTGCAATGGATCACCAAGCCAAATTTAAATACAAGACATAAATGTAAAGACATAAAAGTAAATTACATTAACGTAAAGAGAAAAAGTAAATTGCATTAATGTAAAGACATAAAGTAAATTACATTAAATCATAACAAGCCTTGATCATCCTTGGTTGTAACCCTTGATCATGCATAAAACATGATGGGCACCATGAATCAAGTCAAGGCTTGGTTCCAATTCATATCATTGCAAGAAATGTAAAGACATAAGTAGGTAAATGAGCAAAATGAAAATAGAACAAGAGATGAAGAGAAGATGGGGGAGAAGGAGGCCTCACCAATATTTGGTTCTAACCTATCTTCTTCTCTCTTTCACTCAAGTATGTTTGTGATTGTGTTCTACTCTCAATTCTGCAGAGTTTCAGCTCACAAAACAGTTTCTCCCCCTGAAATGATCAGCAAGGGTCTTAATTTATAGGGACTGAAGGCGCCCAAACCAGCCATACGGCTGGGCCCTTCTAGTACCCAAACCATCCGTACGACTCAGCATGGCGAGTTTTTGGATTTTTCTAAGTTTAATTCCAGAACAGTCCTAATGTTCTTAGTTGTTCTAGTGAGGTCCTAGTCTATCAGTTTTATCCCTGAATAGTCCTAAGAATACCTCTAAGTTGGTCTAAGTTCAGATTGGGGTACTTACAGAGCCCCTCAGCAACGTTGCTTTTGGAAAGCGGGGTTGTCGACCTAAAAACATCCCAATCTGTCTGTGGGAGGACGGCTTAACCGATTTGATTGCATGGCTGGACCTAGAGGTATAGGATTCCTACGTATCCCGTTAGCGGGGAATCAAGCCTTAACATAGTTTGGGGGCGAGAGATTTTATGGCTACTCAAACCTAAAAGGCGACCGTTTAAGGTCGGACGAGGAACATAGCGTCTCAAACTAGGGGTGACCGTTAAGGTCGGGTGAAGAACTTGGCGTCTCAAACCTAAGGGTGACCGTTAAGGTCGGGTGAGGAACTTGGCGTCTCAAACCTAAGGGTGACCGTTAAGGTCGGGTGATGAACTTGGCGTCTCAAACCTAAGGATGACCGTTAAGGCCGGGTGAGGAACTTGGCATCTCAAACCTATGGCTTTTGTGATGGTGGCCTAACCGAATGGGGATATCCGTCATCCTCTCCTAAAATGTAGGGGAATATCTGTCATTCTCTCCTAAAACGTAGGGGAATATCTGTCATTCTCTCCTAAAGTGTACTTGACTCTCATTTGGTTAACGATTCGGTCAACTCGACTCTACGGGGGAAGTTTAACTAGGATGGTCTTATGTTGCGTTCGGACTGCTGGGACATTGGGGTTTGACTCTCATTTGGTCAAGGATTTGGTAAACTCGGCTCTACGGGGAAGGTTGACTAAAGGATGGTCTTATGTCGCGTTCGGACTGCCGGGGACAAAGGTTTCAACTTAAAATGACCACTCTGGGTCAATGCTTGGGTCAACTCCATCTTTAGGGAGATTGACGGGAAAAATGATCTTACGTCCGACTAAGGACTGCTGGGGCATTTGGGCTTGACTCTCATTTGGTCACAGTCGGGACCCTTCTTTTCTAAGGCAAATGGGCTTACGTCAGGGACTGCCTAAGTGTATTTTCACACTAGGAAACTTTCACAAATTTTCTTATTTTTACTGGGCTTACGTCAAGGACTGCGTAAGTATATTTTCACACTAAGCGGTTTTCACACATTTTCTCAATTTCACTGGGCTTACGTCAAAGACTGCCGTGCATCTTCTGCATAATTTTTTTTTTACACTTGGCTTACGTCATATGGGGACCGCCGTTAATTTTCAATGACATTATGCAGGGAACCTAATCTTTTTCTAGGCCCAAAAAAATCATGTTGCATGAGCCAATGGAGGGAAAATTTTTTGGGGTATTTATGATTTGGTTGGGATGGGGCTTTTAATAGATGGGATCATAATGCCAACTTCCAACAAGAAATTATTAATTCTGTCAGGCCAAAGTAGCCGTACGGCTGGGCCAGTGGGTATACTTTTTGCATTGAATTTTGTTCCAGGTCTGGCCATCTTTTTAGGTGCCTTAAATTGGAGTCCAGAAGCAGATCTTCTTCTCATTTCGAAAGCCTTCTCTTTCATGGAGCCTTTTCTTATGGTGAAACCACCAAAATTGTCCAATATTGATCATGAGTGCTTTGAGGGCAACCTCAGGCTTTGTATGCGGCATCATATGCGGGTGAACAAAGGCATTTTTCAAGCGAAGTTTGGACTCAAGTCTTTCTGGTCTCTCAAAAAGTTCATCCCAGACCTCGAGCTTTTAAGAGCTGCTGTGACTTTTTGGGATATCAGGAGACATGTGTATTTCTTCTCTTACAAAAAAATCACTCTGACTTACGAGGATTTCAAGGCTTTGGGTGGGGGGGTGCGGACATGGAAATTGTTGCCCTCCCTTCAGTTGATGACACAATGTGTGTTGAAAGGTTAGTCTTGTTGGGTTTCGTAGTAACATGCGCAGCGGAATTAAGCATTTAAAATTTTCATGAAACCCAAAGCCATAGATCCATTCATATGATTATATCAAATACATACAATATGAATACTAGAATACTAACCCTTGATGACTTTGAATTTTAGCCTTTGATCTTGGTGGAGAATTTGAAGCTTGATCACGAAAAAGTAAGAACACGAACTTTGAAGATGATGAGCTTCACCCTCTAGCGGTATCCACACCACGAACGAATATCAAGGATCTTCTTGATCTTGGTTGCTAGACCAAAATTGTGAAACACGTTTTTACAATTGTATGAACTATATGGAATATAAATTGTGTTTAATTTTGTTCTTCAATCTAGGGATTTCTTAGAACAAAATAATTCTCTCAAAAATTCTTTGGAAACTTACACAAACTTATGTACTGATTTTGGGCGAATTTAGGTTGTTTATATACTTGTAAGACCTATTCTAAATAGGTAACAAGTGTCTAAACCCGCAAGAAAACAGATTAAGGAAAGTTTCTGCCGAAACAGACTGGTCCGGCCGGGTATAGCAAGTGGTCCGGCCGGGTATTGGACTTGGTCCGCCCGGACCTCCCCTTTTCCTCTTTTCTTCCTCTAAATTCCTTAAATCCTTGAATGGTCCTTCGACCCAATATTCCAATATAGTACTTTTAGGATTCGTTCTATTTGTGTGTGACCCTCTAGGATTACACTAAGTTGGCAATGGGTTCAAACATGAAACCATAAGATATGATTAGGTTCTAGCAAACCATCATACCTACCCAAATAGTGTAACTAGATACAAGTTCGCATTCCTTTTGAATATGTCATAATCCTTTTGTCCACGATGTCATTGAACACAAGTCATGGTCAACAAGTCAACTTGTCTTTGTTCAATACTTTCTCGATTCTGAATATGTTGATAATCCAAATGACATTGATCCAATCAATTCATTTGAGTCCGGCTGAACATTTTCATCAACATCATTCCTACGAGAGGCCTAAGCTTGACATCTCTCCGAAGAGGGACAAATCCATATAAACTTATTATTCTTCCCTACATGAATCCTATTATGCCAATCATACCTTTTATAACTACCCGGTTAAAGGTAGCGTTTGAATATGTCAAACATAATGTTCATCAAGTGGAAGACTATAATAACTTCATGTCTAAGGATTCAAATGACATAACTAATATGAGATATATATATATATATATATATATATATATATATATATATATATGACATTGACCATGATATAGATCTCGCAAAGCGGGTCATGTCTAGTACTAAACAAGTACACATACATCTAACATGATCATCCCATGATCATTTAGCCTTTATACTAGTACCTAACAAGTACTAGGGACGGAGATTAATATAAGTAAACATGAACAACAATAACAATCAAAACATTTCTTTATTAATATGAATAAATGATAACAATTACAACGTTTATTGAACGTGCCTAGGGAACCAACACCAACAATCTCCCACTTGCCCTAGACCCAATCTCCCATGTTCCCACTTGCCCTAGACCCAATCTCCCATGTATCTAATACCCATAGACCTAACATGACCATCATGTTTAGCTTGTGGAAGTCCCTTTGTTAGCAGGTCCGCAACATTGTCATCAGTTGGTACTCTGCATGTATTTACGTCTCCCCTATCAATGATTTCTCGAATGATATGAAAATGCCTAAGTATGTGTTTGGATTTTTGATGTGCCCTTGGTTCCTTTGCTTGAGCAATAGCACCATTATTATCATAATAAAGGTCTATTGGATTAGCAATACTAGGAACCACTTCAAGTTCACTAATGAACTTCTTAATCCAAATAGCTTCCTTTGCAGCATCCGATGCAGCAATATACTCAGCTTCAGTTGTAGAATCAGCGGTTGTACTCTGCTTGGAACTCTTCCAGCTTACAGCTCCACCATTTAACGTAAACACAAAACCCGATTGCGATCGACTGTCATCTCTTTCGGTTTGGAAGCTTGCATCCGTGTAACCGTTTATAACGAGATCATCTTCCATTCCTCCATAGATTAAGAACGAATCTTTAGTCCTTCTCAAGTACTTAAGAATCGCTTTTACAGCCATCCAGTGATTTTCACCGGGTTCAGATTGATATCTACTTATCATGCTCAAAGCATAAGATACATCCGGCCTAGTACATATCATGGCATACATGATGGACCCAATTGCCGAAGCATATGGAACATCATTCATTTTCTCATGCTCATCTTTTATCTTAGGACATTGAGTCTTGCTTAGAGAAACTCCATGTAATACTGGCAAGGTACCTCTCTTAGAATTTTCCATGCGAAATCTTCTAATGACATTGTCAATGTATGTACTTTGGCTTAAACCAATTAGCTTCTTTGATCTATCTCTGTAGATCTTTATGCCAAGAATATATGAGGCTTCACCCATATCTTTCATTGCGAAGCACTTTCCTAACCAAGTCTTTACAGACAGAAGTTTAGGAATGTTGTTTCCAATAAGCAATATGTCATCCACATATAAAATAAGGAATAACACTATGCTCCCACTAATTTTCTTGTATACACAAGGTTCATCTTCGTTCTTGATGAAGCCAAACTATTTGACCGATTCATCAAAACAGAGATTCCAACTCCTAGAAGCTTGCTTCAATCCATAGATGGATTTCTGCAATTTGCATACTTTAAAACTTTTTTCAAAACCCTCGGGTTGTGTCATATAGACATCATCTTGTAAATTCCCGTTAAGGAAAGCGGTTTTGACATCCATTTGCCATATTTCATAGTCATGATATGCGGCAATGGCAAGCAAAATTCTTATAGACTTGATCATTGCTATGGGTGAAAAAGGTTTCATCATAGTCAATACCATGAACTTGCCTATAACCTTTCGCTACAAGTCTAGCTTTATAAGTATGCACCTTCCCATCCATGTCAGTCTTCTTCTTAAAGACCCATTTGCATCCTATGGTTTTTACACCTTCGGGCACATCAATCAAGTTCCAAACTTGATTATCTTGCATGGATTATAATTCGGATTCCATGGCTCCAAGCCACTTCTTCGAATCAGGAGAAGACATCGCCTCTTGGTAGGTGGTCGGTTCATCATTATCAATGATCTCCACCTCATTACTATCCATTACGAGAAAACCATATCTCTTGGTCTCGGACAGTAACCTACCAGATCTGCGAGTTACTTGCGTATTTTGAACAGGTTCCACAATTCCTTGTGGTTCTTGTTCTTGTTCCACTATCGGTTCAATGTCATTTCCTGGGTCTCGAATTTCTTCAAGATTTATTTTACTCCCACTGATTTCTTTAGAGAGAAACTCTTTCTCTAGAAAGACACCAGTTCGGGCAACAAAAACTTTGTTGTTCGTTGGTTGTAAAAGTAATATCCTCTAGTTTCCTTAGGATATCCCACAAAAATACATTTATCCGATTTGTGTGCAAGTTTGTCTGAGACAAGTCTTTTGACAAAAGCTTCGCAACCCCAAATCTTCATGAAAGACAAACAAGGTTTCTTTCCGCTCCACATCTGATATGGAGTCTTTTGAACCGATTTAGTTGGAACACGATTTAGTGTGAAAGCAGCGCTTTCTAGAGCATAACCCCAAAAGGATAAAGGAAGATCAATTCGACTCATCATTGATCAAACCATGTCCAACAATGTTCGATTCCTCCTCTCAAACACACCATTCCATTGTGGTGTTTCGGGTGGAGTCAATTGTGAAATTATTCCACAATTCTTTAGATGATCATCGAATTCATGACTCAAGTATTCTCGACCTCGATTTGATCGAAGTGCCTTAATACTTTTGCCAAGTTGTCATTCTACTTCATTTTGAAATATTCTAAATATCTCAAAGGCTTTACTTTTCCAAATCTACTATAATCATCAGTGAAGGTTATGAAGTATTGAAATCCTCCCCTAGCATTGCTACTTAATGGTCCGCATACATCGAAATTTATCAACCCTAATAAGTCGCTTGCCCTTTCACCTAGCTTGGTAAAAGGTGTCTTAGTCATTTTTCCAAGAAGACACGACTCGCAAGTGTCATATGACTCAAGATCACATGAACCCAAAAGACCGTCCACATGGAGTTTTGAGATACGCTTCTCATTAATATGACCAAGATGGCAATGCCACAAATAAGTATGATTTACATCATTAGGTTTAGATTTCTTATTTATATGATAGACATTTTCATTATTTTCATTCTTGACATCCAAGACATAAAGGCCATTAAATGAATTTGCAATACCACAAAGCATGTCATTTAAATAAATAGAAAATCTCTTATTCTCAATAAGAAACTTAAAACCTTCATTATCCAAACAAGAAATTGAAATAATATTTCTACTTAAATCCGGTACATAATAGCAATTGTTCAAAACAAGTATTAAACCGGAAGGTAAAGTTACTTCGTAAGACCCTACGGCTAATGCAGCAACTCTTGCTCCATTCCCCACGCGTAGGTCCACTTCACCCTCTCTAAGCAGTCTCCTATTCTTTAGTCCCTGCATATTTAAACAAATGTGAGAACCACATTCGGTATCCAATACCCAAGAATCAGTAGTAGAAAGGAGAATATCTATCATATAGATACCTGAAGTCGACGCAGTCCCACTGCTCTTCTTCTTCTTTTGATCTTCCTTAAAAGTCTTGCAATTACGTTTCCAATGACTAATTTCTTGGCAATGGAAACAAATTGCATCCTTTTGTGAATCGGGTTTTGCCTCTGGAGGCTTGGCAACCTTTGCCTTGCTTATCTTGGGTTTGACAACTTTCTTACCCTTTCCTTTGGCACTAGCCTTCTTCCCATCATGAACCATGAGCACAGGAGAACCTTTCTCCACAATCTTCATCTCCGCAGTTTTAAGCATACCATGCAACTCGGAGAGATTCTTATCCATTCCATGCATGTTATAATTCATCACAAACTAATTATAACACTTAGGCAATGAATTAAGAATGAGATCCGTGTCTAGCTCCAATGGGATTGGATAGCCAAGTTTCTCAAGATGCTCTATATAGCCTTTCATTTTAAGCATGTGACGACTCACTTGTTGCCCTTCACTCATTTTGCAAGAAGTGAATGCAACAATGGTCTTGTACCTCTCTTGCCTAGCTTGCTCTTGAAACATGACTCTTAACTCCATGCCTATCTCATAGGCTTCCAAATGTTCCAAACTTTATTGGAGTTTTGAGCACATAGTAGCAAGCATGAGACAACTTACATCTCTAGAATCATTACGATGTTTCTTGTAATTGTCTTTTTCTACCTGTTAGTACCCGATCTGAAAATGAGTTTATTAGGGCTTTCCCAAATATACAAGGACTTTATAGGAATTAGAAACCTTGCAAAGACTTGTCCCGGATTCCCAAAAATATGTCTCATTATTCTAGAACACCCTAAATATGGTCAAAATATGGTTTCCTTAAACCATGCAGAAACCCTAGCTTAGGAATCACGTCAGCCCGCAACCTTGGCCACGCGGCCAACCTTGCTGCGCCTCCGACCTTGGCCACGCGGCCAACATTGTCACCTTCTTCAATCGTGGCCAGGCGGCCAACCTTGCTCCGGATGATCCTAACCGTCAGATCTTCCCCTCAGTTTACTATATAAATCCATTCCATCCCATTGGTTAAGGAGCCTGAGTTTGAGAGCTTTAAGTCCGAATTTTAGAGTTCTTAAACACAATTTTCTCCCTAATTAAGCATTCAAACATCCAAGAAAATCAAGGTTTATTTCTTGCCAACATAGGTAAGTTTTCTAATTTTTTCTTCATGTTCTTGCATCATTTTTAATGTAGATCTTTAATATTCATGTTCTTTCATGTTTATTCATAGTTTCTTCATATTCCTTGCATGTTCGTTCGTATGTTCATAATATGTTCTTCGCATGTTCATCATATCCATAGATTAAAACCTTATTTATGCTATATTTAGGGTTGCGATCTTCATAATTACATGTTATTTCATAGCCGATGATGATCTAGGGTTCATCAACCCAAGGAGGATCTAGGAATTACTTCTAAACCCTAAACTTTAGGTAAATTCCCCCCTCATTATGCATGATCCCGATTCTCCTGCCTATTCTAAATTCTTCTCGAACTACGCTGACCTGAGCTTCTCACATTGAGGAGAACGTAGGCAATCTTCGGATCCGGTCTAAATCACTAACACACTACATACACCGTATCATGATAGAAAGACCGATCAATTCGGGCAATAGGAGTGATAACGTTCAATATTCTTCTCTTGTTGTAATTTGACCCCCGAACCCATTAAACATGCTTTTTCTCAAAGTTTTGGCTATAATTAAAACGGCGTGGCGACTCTCATAATTTTAATGTTGCTATGAATATCCCAAATTCAAACACACGTATTCACAGTGGCGACTCTGCTGGGGACTGCTTTGAAACTTTTTCAAACTTAGTGGGTCTAACTTTCGTTTACATCATGATGTTTGCCATGTTTGCACATGCATGTCACACTTTGCCATGTTTGCACATGCACCTCACACTTTGTCATGTTTACACATGCACCTCACACTTTGCCATGTTTGCACATGCACCTTGTATTTTTGCCATGTTAATATGTGTACCTTGTATTTTTTCAATGCATGTATTTTTTGTACTTTCCCTATAGTACTAAGGTCAAACGAGACTTTGCTATGCTCCCTTGTATATTCTTATCCTCTCCCTCTTCTATCTCTCTTGCATTGCATTGCATCATTCAAGCATTCAAAAACGTCTCTTTTTTCTCCCTAAAAAGAATTAGTTTCTTGCCACACACTACCACTAGTCCGTGTCAGCACTGCACATGTTCCCATTACCCGGAGTATTCGATGTGCAGGAATTTGTGCGCTACTGTCGCACTCTTTTCGAGTCACTCGTCTACTCCACTCACCGTGTACGTTCCACGAGCGGTGGGAACCTTTATCCTACCCGTGTCAACCCACACATAGAGATTAGGACACTCCTTGGACCAACCATTTAGGATGTAAATAAATGCAAAACTTTTCATTAAATAAAATGTGCATTGCATCTAGGCGACCTCTAAGGTCCATCGCTCACCCCTTGGGCCATCTATCAAAATTCCTCATCTTGGCCTATCTAGGTTACCTACCCATCATTGCGATCCATTTGGGTCTACCCTTCATCTCGACCCGCTTTGGTCAAAATCCCACCATCCTTTGGCCTCTTAGGACAACTTTATCTACCTTTGACCTCCTAGGTCAACCTTTGACCGCCTAGGTCAACCTTCCCAACCTTTGACCTCCTAGGTCAACCTTATCTACCTTTGACCTCCTAGGTCAACCTTTGACCCCTTAGGTCAACCTTATCCGCCTTTCACCTCTTAGGTCTACCCTTGACCACCTAGGTCAACTTTATCCGCCTCCGACCTCTTAGGTCAACCATTGACCTCCTAGGTCAACCTTATCACCTTTGACCCCCTAGGTCAACTTTATCAACCTCCGACCTCTTAGGTCAACCCTTGACCACCTAGGTCAACCCTATCACCTCAGACCCCTTAGGTCAACCCTTGACCTCCTAGGTCAACTTTATCCGCCTCCGACGTCTTAGGTCAACCATTGACCTCCTAGGTCAACCTTATCACCTTTGACCCCCTAGGTCAACTTTATCAACCTCCGACCTCTTAGGTCAACCCTTGACCACCTAGGTCAACCTTTTCACCTCAGACCCCTTAGGTCAACCCTTGACCTCCTAGGTCAACCTTATCACCTCCGACCCCTTAGGTCAACCCTTGACCTCCTAGGTCAACCTTATCACCTCCGATCTCTTAGGTCAACCCTTGACCTCTTAAGTCAACCTTTGACCGCCTCAGTCAACATTATCACCCTTTGACCTCTTAGGTCAACCTTTGACCTCCTTGGTCAACCCTATCACCTTCGACCTCCTAGGTCAACCATTGACCCCATAGGTCAACTTTATCCGCCTTTGACCTCTTAGGTCTACCCTTGACCCCCTTGGTCAACCCTATCACCTTCGACCTCCTAGGTTAACCTTCGACCTCTTAGGTCACCCCTCGACCTCTTAGGTCAACCTTTGACCCCATAGGTCAACCTCATCCGCCTTTGACCTCTTAGGTCTACCCTTGACCGCTTAGGTCAACTTTATCCGCCTTTGACCTCTTAGGTCTACCCTTGACCTCCTAGGTCAACCTTATCACCTTCGACCTCTTAGGTCACCCCTCGACCTCTTAGGTCAACCTTTGACCCCATAGGTCAACTGTTGGTCCCTAAAGGGGCAACAAGGGTGTGAAAATCGCTAGAGGGGGGGGGTGAATAGCGTTTTAAAAATCTTTTCAAACCCTTTTGCAATTTAATGGCAGATGCGCACAACTCTTATTTTGGCTAAGTATAGCGCGCAGCAAGAGTGTGAAATGCACAGCAGAAATTTAAAGCATCTCTGCGCAGGGTATACTGCGCAGAGATAAAAACGCACGCGCTAAGTATGAGGCTAAAGAGTGGCCCAAAATGGGATTCTAAGGCAAATGAGCAATAACAATTTCGACATCAAAGAGTGGCAATCTGAAAGATCAAACAAAGCAATTCATAAAAAGTTAAGCAGGGAATATGCAATAAGTAATGAACACGGTATTTGGAGAGGTTCGATCGAAGAAAGATCTACATCCTCTACCAAGATGGTTAGTCTTGGATTTTCTAATGGAGATCTTATTATATGAGAGAGTATTACAAATTACAACATTTGAGCTCAATACTAACTCAAGATCTATTATCTATGAAGAACGGATCCTAGACTAAACCGGTGTATCTCAAGAAGTTAGATCCAAATGATCAAAGCTTCAAGAGGTGTGTGTGTGACAGAAATTCTGGGCTCTATGAATATGAAAGATGAAGAGCACCAAGAATTCTGGTGATATAGGCTTTGAGATATGAGCAGGAGATTTGAAGGTTTGAAGATCTTGAAGGCTGTTCTAAAGAATCTGGAAAAACTAAGCAGCAGACTTCAGATCTTCATAGTTTCTCAGTGAAGCATGAAACTCGAGCTCTGAAGCATAATGGCCAACAAGAGGGGCTTGATCAAAGGTGATGATCAAGGGCCGATGAAAAGGACTAAATCCAAAGGCAGCTTCAAAGGCAGCTTGGAAATGAAGATGAGCAGGCTATTTATAGCTGAGAGCTTGAATATAGCCGTTGGAGCTCTGAGCAAGGACAATGAGCTGGCACAACATGATTGGCGCGCAGCTGTCCTTTATAGCCGTTGGGGCTCTGATCAAAGATGATGACCTGGCACAATATGATTGGTGCACAGGTGATTTAGAGCCGTTGGAGACTGAGCATGAAGACCAAATTCAAAAGCTTCTTCTAGAAGGTTGACAGCTGTCTTCACTTGAGATATTTCTTTGAAGCGTGTCTCCACCAATGGTTTTGCTGAGTGTGCTTATTTTGTCGTTTGTGCACACCTCAGCTTTTTAATAAGCGTGCATCTTCTAAGCGATTTCCAAACTTTCTAGAATGTGAGATCAGGAGATGAAGAACTTGACCAAGGTTGTTTCCGCGCAAAAAAGGCATGCGCATTGCCGGCGCGCATGGATTCAGCGCATGAGTAGCATGCGCACCATGCTTGGTCACTAAAAGATCTCTTTGGAGTTTAGGAAATAAGATCTTAAAAACTGAGCAGGGTCAAGAGCTGCGCAAGATATCTATGCGCAGTGGCGACCTGCGCAGAGAACATCCTGCGCAGTGAAACGAATCCTGCTTAGGAAATCTTCGATCTTTAAAGCTTCAAGTCCTATAATCTAAGTCTATACTATTAAAAGGACTTAGCTAAAAAATGAAGTTATAAACTTCTTTACATGAGGTCCTAAAGTCCATAAAAATACTCATAGGTGATGGTATCAATCAATTCTAACAAATGTAGGAGGGTTAAGTGATAAGCATACCCAACAATCTCCCCCTAAATGATTGATTCCATTACCTACTATAGCAAAGGCAATTCATTGTACTTGATAATAACATGTCCATAAGAATGAGAAAGGTAAATCATGCCTCAAGTCAATGCACACACTAGCCAGTGCTATAGATTTCTAATCTATCCAAAAGATTAAAAACTTACAAGATAGGAAAGATAGAAATGTCATTCAGAGCATACAAATAATGTGAGATGAAGTTTTAAGTATGCGTTTAAACTGAATGTTTAAACATCATGCGTAGAAGACATGAGCAGTTAAGATTATGCGTATGAGTTTAAGTAATAATGCATTCAATGTTCCACAAACGAATGATTTGAATTGAACAAGGTTTTTGTGAAAGCTTTATGATGCATTCTTCTCATTAAAACTTTGAAGGATTGACTGTTACAGATTACAAGTTTTAAAGAGGAAAATCAAAAGAGGTAGGTGCGCACAAAAACAAAAGCGCACGAAATGAAAGCGCATAAAACATACTGCGCAAACGAGAATTAAAAAAACAAAAGAAAAACAAAATACTTACAAAGGAAATCTAATCTAAGTTAATCCGTTGCAGGGCTTCGCGCATCTCATTCTGAAGACCGTTGAATTTGTTCATGAGTTCCACCTTTAAATTTTGAAATTTGTCCTGGAACTCCACAGCTTTTCCAACATAAGTGTTCATTCCTCTGCGCATATCAGCGTTGTCATCCACTAGCTCTCTGAACCTTGCTCTGCTGTCCGTTAGGATGACAGTTTGCGTAGCTTCTAATCTTGAATCGGTATGGAGGCGCTGAGTGTTGACGCTTGCTTGAATGTCTAACATTGCGTAGTCCAATTTGTCGTTGAACGCCACGGAAAATCTGTCATGGACTTAGCAATGCATCGACGCACTTCTTCAATATTATGCGCAGAGCCTCATTGTTCAATCTTCTCTATCTGAGCCTCCATCTGAGCTTGAAGGTCATCAAATCCTCTATGTAACCCATCTGCAAGGGTTTTCTTGAGCTTTTTTAGAATGTCCCTGAGTCCACCATCAAGCGCTCCAAAGGTGCACACATTTTTGAGTTGTGCGCTGACATTTTCAAGCTGAGCGCTGATGGATTTCAGGGAGTCCAGGATAAGATGTTCCAAAGTGATAGGAACTTTTTCTTGCGCAGGCTCAGATGGACTTGCCTTTGCTTTAGCACTCTCCGTGCTTTCCTTTGCCTTTGCTTTTTCTTTGGCAGCTTTCTCCCCCTTAATGGTATCAATCTCCAAACGCTGCATATCAAGACGATATAATAAAGCAGTTTGAGCAGTAAGGAGTTGATTAAGCTGCAGCTGCGTAGCGACTTGATTCGCTTGAACAGAATGCAAGCTCTGCACGATCTGGCGCAGCTCAGCTGAAGAGGTAGGAGGAGTCTCAGGGGCTGAAGATGGAGATTGAACTGGAGAAGAATCACTGCTGTCGGTGGCTGCGGAACTAGTGCGGCGCTTCTTCAGTCCTTTGGCGCTGCTGCGCACCTTCTGCTTGAGACGAGAAGAGGTATGTGCGATATCAGCACTGGGGATGGCTTCATGAGAGGCTTTGTGCATTTGCTCCCCCTCAATAGCATCATCATCTGAATCACCACGGAAAGCAGCCTTGCGCTTCATAGTGGTTGGCTTTAAGGGAGCAGGCGCTGGAATGCTGGTAGGATCTGCCTCTTTGATAGAAATCCCTTTGGTGGATTGAACCAAAGGAATATCCTTGAGCTTTTTGCTACTGGGCGGAGCAATGCCCTTTCCCTTGCGATTGTACGCTTCTTCTGCGGTCTCTTGCGCAGCATCAGTTGAAGATCTTCCTGCACTCTTCTTGGATTTGACCACAGGAATTGGGCCTATCCAGGGTTCCTTGTTGGGAGCTGCATCAGACAGCCAGATTTCATAGTAATCGGCGTTGCCTATCTCACTGCGCAAATTCTGAAGGTGTACTCTGGAATAGTACTTTGCGTCGCAAGACTGCTTCTTGATTGACTTTTCTTCAACATAGGTGGCCAATTCACCATAAGTCAATAGGAGTTTGGTTAGCAGTCTGCAGTGAGTTCGGTACTTGGTCTTCCCTGCGTTCAGCTTCTTCTCATAGCTTGTCATCCCCTTGACAATCTCATTGAATATTATCTGCGGCCAGTCTAGTTGATCTTCGTTGAAGATGGCTGCGCAGTATTCCCACTGCTTAGAGATGAAATGTCCATTATTTCCATTCTTGCAGTTGAGGGAGTCTCCAATTAGGGTGCACAGGTGATACATCACCTCACCAAATTCCTTTCTATTATACATTGGCCATTTCTTGTTGAGGGAAGAAATGCCAATGAGCTTCTGAGCAAGCGCATTTTGATGAGCCTCATCATAGTTGACAGAAGAACTATCAACATTGAAGTTTAGGAGGCTGCGAATGTGATTGGGGTGAACCATTATATCACAGCGCTGAACGGTGGCCATGATCATTTCAGTTGTCTTGCCTTCAAGTTGTGCAGGAACAACTCTTGCTGTCCTGAAGAATTCATCTAACAGAGCAGGCACTATGAAGGATTGCTCAAGAGTGAATAATGGAAGAATGCCGGAGGTGCTGAGAAGATGAAGCAGATGACGACCAATCGCATCTAAAGAGAGATCTGCCTGAATAAGTTCCCAACCCAGAATGAAATAAACGTGTCCCTGCGTAAAACAATAGATAGAATTAGACAGCCTATTGCTTATGGAGCTGTGCGCATATGCAAGAAATGCAGATATACCTTGGCACAAGTTCCATGATAAACAAAATTATGCGCAGAAAATAGGAAGAGGGTGCGCATTAAAAAGAATGCATACGCAGAGGGATCGTGCGCACAGAAGATAAATATAGTAAAGAAGTGTACGCAGAGAAATAGATACACCTATATGCGCAGAAAGCTATGCGCAGGAAACTGTGTGCAGAGCACAAAGATGGGGGGTGGAAAAAATAGACTAAATAAAATAATGAAAAATATTTAAGAACATGAACACCCAAGAACACAGAAAAACAAAAGTTGACAAAATTCAACAAAAATACATCGAAATGACGGCGTGAACAGGACGAAGTCAACCATGTAAAAAGTATGGTCAACGACGTTAAAACAAACCCAGAAATTCAGAAAAACGGTTCGACTGCAAAGGAAGTTACGAAGCTCAGAAATTGACGAAAAACATATGTAGCGACCATTGATCATGAAATAAACTACATGAAGGAATAGATCAGGCAAATACGAACACAACACAACGATCGATTTCAAAAATGATCAGTAAATAAGGGAGAAATCGAAAAAGGGAGTCTTGAGACCTCCAAGAACAACAATGGCGAAAAAAAATAAGGAGTTATAGTGAAACATACCATGTCTTTGACGGTGGGATGCCTTGATTGTCGTTCTACAACTTCTTCGTGAGAGTTTCCAGAGTGCAAAGAAGAGTCAGAGATGATAATTTCTGGTTGAGTTTTGGTTTTCTTGGGAGCCATTGAAATGGTTTAGAAAGAAGGAAGGTTGAGTTTGAAGAAAAGAACAGGAAATGAGAGAAGAGGGTTAGAGCAGAAGTTAGAAAGGGAGTGAGAAAGTTTAGAGGGAAGAGAGAGAAGTAGAGAGAGAAGCGGTTTAAGTAGGGAAGGAGAAGTTAGGCGCACGATAGCTAATAAAAGTTGAGAAAATGTGCAGTGGAGCAGGATAGCAATACCACGTGTCACAAAAAGGAACGCGCGTGCGCAGGCCTATGCGCGCGTGTGCGTGAAGTTCTAAGCCGGTCACTGTCAAGTCGACTTCCTCATAAATGGTGAGTCAGTGAAAGGATGGGCGCACGTTAGCAGGGTGACGTGGCCGAATGGGGAAGCGCGTGCGCAGTCTTTGCGCGCGCGTGTGTCAGCAAAAAGAGGCTGACGGCTGTCGCATCACCTTCCTCATTAAATGGTGAGCAGACATACGTGAGGCGCTGTCATTAATTGCCGTTTGCATTAAATGACAATGGGACATGCGCAAGGGTAAAAAGGTAATTTCCCAAGAAAATTCAAAAAATAAAAGCGCGGGAAAATTTGAATTACACAAGTACCCTTGTGACTCAGCGTTGACTTTTCAGTCAAGGACCTATGTGAAAAATCTAATGAATAGAACACTTACCTGCGGTCCATGATGATTTGCGCATGGATAGTCATGCGCAGCGCATTGATAGCGCAGAGATTCCATAAATCTCAGAACTGTTGTTTCATGCGCAGACAGTTGTTTGCGCAGGAGTTGCACAGGGCGCATGAAACTTAACCTATTTTGCACACTTATCAAGCAAATACATTAGTATCAATAAATCATATGGACAAGTTAGCTAAGATTAAGCATACCCATTTCTCCTTTCAAGAGATCACTTGTTAATTCTTGAGGAGATGATATTAGATGTTGATGAGCTTGATAATAGTGCTTGGTAGGATTGAAAAACTACTATGGTGGACATATTATCGCAGAGAGTTGGATAATTCTCTTCATGAATCCCATAGTCCACATGTTGTTGCTTCATCCATAAGATTTAGCAGCAGCAGCTTTCACCGGCAATACATTCTGCTTCAGTAGTGGAGATGGACACAGCAGCTTGTCTCTTGCTTGCCCATGCTAAGTCGATTTCCAAGGAAATGACCAGTTCCACTTGTGCTCTTCCTGTCAATTGTGCACGCTGCGTAGTCCGCATCTGAATAACCTACAATTTTAAAGTTCGAATCTTTGGTGTACCAAAGTCCAAGGTTAACAGAGCTAAAAATATATCTAATACTTTTTACAGCAGTTGTGTGCTTCAGAAGAATTAGCGTGATAGTGCGCACATATCCAGTCAACATAATATCTTGGCCAGCTAGCAGAAGATAAAGGAGAGTTAATCATACCTAGATATAGTCTGATCAACTTTACCTTTTAAGTCTGTTAAATTAGTTGCTTGTGGCCATTGGAGTGTCGTATGCTTTAGCATTCAAGTCCAAATTTCTTGATTGAGTTCCCAGTGTACTTGACTTGATTTGCGAAGATGCCATCATTTAATTGTATGATTTGAAGCCCGAGGAAGAAAGTGATTTCTCCCATCATGCTCATCTCAAACTTGCTTTTCATTTGAAGCCTTTCTCTAGTAGGAATTTTGATAGCGTATTGTACCATGCTTTTGGAGCTTGCTTAAGACCGTACAAAGTTTTCTTGCTTTGATTCTATAATTCTTCCATTCCCGTCCATCTTGTTTCCGAACACCCATTAAAGTGCTAAATAATGGTTGAGCTTTTCTTGCACTTCTTCCATAGCATCAATTCATCGTAGAATATGGAGCACTCTATCAATCTTCTTTGATCCGACATGTGAGATAAACGAATGCTACACCGCAAAGTTTGATGCTCTCGATGTGCGAATCCCTATATTGTGATGATAGGAATACGAAGATCAATGGGTATTTTATTTACTTCAGCATCACGATCATCAAAGGTGATTTCTTGAAGTGGAGATACATCATGCGCAGAAGAAGGTGTTTGCGCATCAGGAGTTGCAACTTCAGGCGCGGCATTTATAGTGTGCGCATGATATGGAATGATTCTGAATCTGCTTGATCTATGTCCTGCGCAGGAATAGAATTACTGCGCACCTGTCTAAAAAGCTCAGCAGAGTCATCAGAATCATTGGGAGCCAAATGTGGCTCAAGGAGAGAATGCTTATTAGAAAGTAGCATGTACAGATACTAAAATGACTAGAGATTTATCTTATTAAGATCATGAAAAGCATATAGAATGATTGGCATACCCAACGAGAATACATTCATCTGCTTTGGCGTCGAATTTTACCTCAATACTGTTTGCAGCCAAAGAACTTGAAGAAAGCAATGTTGGGCGCTTTCTCTTTCTCCATAGATCGTATGGAGTATAGATGTAGGCTTTGTTGATGAGGGATCTATTCCTGAGTAAAGCATGTACCGATGACAGCTTTTTCCAGAAATACATTTAGAAGTACTGCTTCTACTATCATTGTTTATCCATCCTCAATCAACGAGTGATTCTTTCCACAACGCCATTTTGTTGCAGAACTCCAGCAGTAGAGAAATTGTGAAGAATACCATTTGTTGGTTCATGTTGGTTCTCACAATATTGAGTGACATCGTTGTTCATAAATTCTGTTCCATTGAAGTGTCGAACTCTATTGACGTCTTCTATGTTTGGAGATTTAGAAATAGAGCAGCCAGGATATCATTAGAGATACCACAGGTTGGTCCAAAGCTTCGCGGTAGTGAGCGGTTCAAACATATGATGTGAAGCGGATGTAAGCGTTTTGACATTGGAGCAATCTTGCTGGAGGAAAACTGCTCAGGTTGCTTACTAAGCTGGCATGGTGCTTATACCATTGCTAGCTGCTTTCACTTAGGTTCATTGCTACAAAACAAGGATTAGTAAAATAGAAATTATAGCGGTAAGATCAAATAGATTAAAAATTGGTCTTACGAGTCCTTGTGTGCAAAGTTAGTCCAGAAACGCCATTTTTGATGTAACTTTGCGTTGAAGTGATATGGCATTCCAGACCTTTATCTCATAATTGATATGGAGAGCAGGTTGCTTTTGGCTTAATCTTTTATGATTAGTCCAAATCCAATTATGTGCCCTTTGTTGTTGTCACCATATATTGCTGAGTGATCTCTTCCTTCGTGCGCACCATTGAGAGTGTTATCTCTAGCAGTGTCTAGAATCCACTGTCGATATCAACTGAGCTTGAGGGAGCGCAGTGAAGTAGATCTTTCCTGCTTGTTGAAACATTAACTTGCGCTCTACAGCAGGGTTATCTTTTAAGATCAGCACACTTTGAGAGATTCCTTGCGCGGCTGCGGAGTAGGTGATGACGCAGCTTATGTCAAGTTGGCTCTGGCAGATAGGTGCTTGTCATTCTGTCTGCTTGGTGAAGGTGTCCCATTTCCACTAGAGTGATGGGATCTTTCTTTGATTATCCTTGACGCATGCTCAGGTTCCATTTCAGAAACAACTTTTGAATCAGTCAGCATTTGCCATTAAGCAGAGTAGTCCATCCTCAGAATCAGCATCGTTGTCTTCAGTGTCAAGTCTCCGAGTCTTTAGCTCCTTTTCTGCGCAGTTCTCCTCAGCAACCATTGTGCACTGCTTTGATGCTTTGTGCGCAGGGTTGCTTTTCCTTGTACTCAAGTTTTGAAGGAGGCATTGAAGCGTAATGTCCTGGTTTTCTGCAGTAAACCAAGTCATCTTTCTTTGAGTCTCTATGAAAGAGAATACGGATCTTTGCTTGAGGATCCACCAGGTTTGGAGAGCTTTCTGAATTTGATGAGGTTTGAGTAGGCGGAGGAATATGTGAAAAGTTAGCCATTGCCCTAGATATGAAGCCATATTGAATCGGCACCCAAGCTGTTAAGCTTGAAAAACAGAAACATGTTTTATGAAGGTGTTAGCTCTGATACCACTTGTTGGTCCCTAAAGGGGCAACAAGGGTGTGAAAATCGCTAGAGGGGGGGTGAATAGCGTTTTAAAAATCTTTTCAAACCCTTTTGCAATTTAATGGCAGATGCGCACAACTCTTATTTTGGCTAAGTATAGCGCGCAGCAAGAGTGTGAAATGCACAGCGGAAATTTAAAGCATCTCTGCGCAGGGTATACTGCGCAGAGATAAAAACGCACGCGCTAAGTATGAGGCTAAAGAGTGGCGCAAAATGGGATTCTAAGGCAAATGAGCAATAACAATTTCGACATCAAAGAGTGGCAATCTGAAAGATCAAACAAAGCAATTCATAAAAAGTTAAGCAGGGAATATGCAATAAGTAATGAACACGGTATTTGGAGAGGTTCGATCGAAGAAAAATCTACATCCTCTACCAAGATGGTTAGTCTTGGATTTTCTAATGAAGATCTTATTATATGAGAGAGTATTACAAATTACAACATTTGAGCTCAATACTAACTCAAGATCTATTATCTATGAAGAACGAATCCTAGACTAAACCGGTGTATCTCAAGAAGTTAGATCCAAATGATCAAAGCTTCAAGAGGTGTGTGTGTGACAGAAATTCTGGGCTCTATGAATATGAAAGATGAAGAGCACCAAGAATTCTGGTGATATAGGCTTTGAGATATGAGCAGGAGATTTGAAGGTTTGAAGATCTTGAAGGCTGTTCTAAAGAATCTGGAAAACTAAGCAGCAGACTTCAGATCTTCATAGTTTATCAGTGAAGCATGAAACTCGAGCTCTGAAGCATAATGGCCAACAAGAGGGGCTTGATCAAAGGTGATGATAAAGGGCCGATGAAAAGGACTAAATCCAAAGGCAGCTTGGAAATGAAGATGAGCAGGCTATTTATAGCTGAGAGCTTGAATATAGCCGTTGGAGCTCTGAGCAAGGACAATGAGCTGGCACAACATGATTGGCGCGCAGCTGTCCTTTATAGCCGTTGGGGCTCTGATCAAAGATGATGACCTGGCACAATATGATTGGTGCGCAGGTGATTTAGAGCCGTTGGAGACTGAGCATGAAGACCAAATTCAAAAGCTTCTTCTAGAAGGTTGACAGCTGTCTTCACTTGAGATATTTCTTTGAAGCGTGTCTCCACCAATGGTTTTGCTGAGTGTGCTTATTTTGTCGTTTGTGCACACCTCAGCTTTTTAATAAGCGTGCATCTTCTAAGCGATTTCCAAACTTTCTAGAATGTGAGATCAGGAGATGAAGAACTTGACCAAGGTTGTTTCCGCGCAAAAAAGGCATGCGCATTGCCGGCGCGCATGGATTCAGCGCATGAGTAGCATGCGCACCATGCTTGGTCACTAAAAGATCTCTTTGGAGTTTAGGAAATAAGATCTTAAAAACTGAGCAGGGTCAAGAGCTGCGCAAGATATCTATGCGCAGTGGCGACCTGCGCAGAGAACATCCTGCGCAGTGAAACGAATCCTGCTTAGGAAATCTTCGATCTTTAAAGCTTCAAGTCCTATAATCTAAGTCTATACTATTAAAAGGACTTAGCTAAAAAATGAAGTTATAAACTTCTTTACATGAGGTCCTAAAGTCCATAAAAATACTCATAGGTGATGGTATCAATCAATTCTAACAAATGTAGGAGGGTTAAGTGATAAGCATACCCAACATCAACCTCATCCGCCTTTGACCTCTTAGGTCTACCCTTGACCGCCTAGGTCAACTTTATCCGCCTTTGACCTCTTAGGTCTACCCTTGACCTCCTAGGTCAACCCTATCACCTTCGACCTCTTAGGTCACCCCTCGACCTCTTAGGTCCACCTTTGACCCCATAGGTCAACCTCATCCACCTTCAACCTCTTAGGTTAACCCTTGACCGCCTAGGTCAACCTCATCCACCTTTGACCTCTTAGGCCAACCCTTGACTGCCTAGGTCAACCTCATCCGCCTTTGACCTCTTAGGTCTTGTCGCGGCCCCGAACCCCGCGGCCCGAGACCGCGATCTGAACGTCGACTTAAAACCAAAACTCTAAAATATAAAAGTTAAAAATTCCATTTTGAACCAAAAGATGATAACACAAGGCTTTACAAATCCAAGTTTAAATCAACAAAGTACATCCAACATAAGCTCCACAGCTTATACCCAAAAGAATAAAATATACAATTCTTAATGACGTCAATAATGGTAAAACTATCCCCAAAAGGTTATACATTTAAATAATGTAAACCGAACCATAACAACCTGCCCCAAAATCTCAAACCTCTCGACGTCCTCCTCGATCCGCGAATCCTAATCCTTTTCCTCCTTGGGGGGGGTTAAGGAAAAACAAAGATGGAAATAAACGGGGTGAGATAAAATCTCAGTAAGTTACTAATGCAACTACATGACATGCTAATATGCAATGGCCAATAGCAATTAACATAAGACAGATAGCAGCGGAATAATAAGTGACATGCCGTCAACAGTAATATCCAATAATCAATCATATAAATAAACATATAACAACAAATGAGAGGCTCCCTATCGCCAACCGTCCCATACCGGTTGGAAATAACGACCAGCTCAACATGCAACACATAAAGCTGAAATAAACACTCATAAGTGGATACATAGCCAAGGTTTCACCCAACTGGAAGAACCAAATAAAGGTCGCTGCGCAGCTTCAATAATCAACAATCAACATCTTCATAGCAGCATGAAAGCTCGGAGAGAAACCCCCGGTACCGGAACCAATAACCAATAAAAGTGTCACAAGGGACAAGGACCATGACACAAAGTCATGCCCGTTAGCCAGATGCATTCACAAAGGAACGCTGACTTATCCTTTCCAAGGCCAATCTGGAGAAGGGGTAAAGAAGGGGGCAAAACAATGGTCAACATTATAATGGAGTTGGCTCTGCCATTATAATCTTTCCCATCGCCCAATGCAACAATTATGCCAGCTGGGCTTCTAATTAAATGCTAAGTAATAATAATTTAGCATGAATGAACAACTTAAGGTTCCAAAGTAGGGAACCACACCAATTAATCACCATAAAGATGCAAACGATTACTCATGAAGAGTTCAACAACAACGAACACAAGAAGTTTCTCATAAAAGAGCACAACAACGATAAACGGAATTTCTCATAAAGAGCACAACAACAATGATTATTAGAATACCGTAATTTCATAAAGAGAAACCATACCAGATACATTCCAAAGATGATACCCAAACAATACTTGATCAAATTACATAACACTATTGTTCACGAAGGAACCAATTTTAATTATTAAAGTGCACCACGGTGTTATCTTAAGTTAATTAGAAGGATTAAACCTAAACTAGTTAAGCCTTAAGTCTTAAACCAAGCAAAAAGGTAAAATTCCTGAAACAGGGGCGGGCGGGCGCCTGGAAAGGGGGCAGGCGGGCGCCTGAATGACCAGAAGGTCTGGTCTTCAGAAAGGGGTATGTAGGCGGGCGCCTGGTCCACCACAGGCGGGCGCCTGGTCTACTGGCTGGGAGGAAAACAGAGCTGGGTTTTTACAAGTTTCGAACCAAATTTTCCCAAAACACCAAATACTCAAAATCAACTCCTTCTACAAGTTCTACAATGTACCAAAACCACTTATAACTAGAATGGGAACCCAAATACAACATTTATCAACCCAAAACCAAGGATTAAACCCAACATTCATCAATCTACCATTTTTACCCAAAACTCAATTAAATTCAAAATAAATTCTAAACAAATTCAAAACCCAACCAAACTTCAAATATAACACATTAAGCATTATCCAAACATGATATGAACATTTTAGCATCCAAATGGGGGAAAAGTAACTTACTCGGATTTTCTCAAAGGTGACGGAACTCGAAATTTCTTGGCTTCCTACGATCCTATCGACGATCTAAACATGATTCATGTTTTAAGAAATGAGAATTAATGAGAGGAAGATGATGGAAATGAAGAGAGAAGTGAGAGGAATAAAAACTTACCCAATGAGCTAGAGAGAGAGAGAAATGGCTGGAAAGTGAATGGGGTGAGGGAGAAATAGAGGGAGTAGGGAGAAGATGATTAACACTAAACTTACACTTAGACCCCTCCCTTACTACTACTCTCTACAAACAAACTCCCCACTAACAAATAAGACTCAACACTTCTACATTAGCACAAATGACCCAAATAAAATGCTAGTCATAATTTATTATGACACATAAAGTGCACACATAAATATTTAAATAAATAATAATTTAAATAAACAAATAAGCAATTAAATAAATAATAATTATTTATTACTAATAAAATAGAGCCTAGTTTTGGGTCGTGACATTCACTCCCCCTTAAAGAAAATTCGACCCGAATTTTAACGAGACTTACCCGAAAGACCCAATAGCTACGGATACGATAGTTCCGCCATTTCTCAAATTCCTCAATTGTCCATTCTAAACCACCACGTAGTAACCCTAAATAATGTTCGCAATACCACGACCTCTCGCACATAACTTCTTTCAATCATAACCTTCACTACTAATTAGAATCCATAATCAAAATTGGAGAATCCCAATTGCCCCAAACATAACTCTCGAGATATCCCAAGCTCACCTTATTCACAACCTTAATTACACTGCAAAGGTGTCTCCTCTTGTAAATCGCATACTTAGTAGTATTCCCCAGAAATTCAAAACATCACCATCCCGAGCCTAATTAGCTTTTAAAATATAGAATGGTTAAAGAAAGTTCTATTTCCACAATATTCATCGAAATGGCTATATCTCCATGGATTACCATTATAGTGCTCTCGATCTAGATAGCACCTTAAACTAATAGTACCATACAACCCCAAAATTTCTCGTACAAAGTGTCCACTTAAATCTATGTTATACTCTCATCCCTTCATTAATCTGGTCTTGAAGCCTAAACCATTCAATATACTCGATAGTCCGCAAAACGATCCAAATTTCATCTTCAAAAGATTTTCTCTAACTCCCATTTAAGTCATAATCCGTGCTCATATACCCAAAGGAAATCAACGAACTCTAAATTCAATAGCTAAACCCAGTTAGTCTCTCACGCATACATTTATTGACTTAATGATATTTAAGCTCAATGGTACTACCATCATAATAAACCAATTAGCTAGCAACGTTCCAATTGACCCAGTGCCAAATCATGATATTCCTTAATTATGCCCAAGTATTGATACTCCACTTCCTCCATATACCCTTGATCCAAATCGCGAAACGCCACCAAGGAGAGATTTAGGACCATAGAACCACTCGCTCACCAAAAATTCAAAATGCCCTTAACATAGATCGAGAAATTGTTACTCTCCCAAAATGTACTTATTAGTCTTTTCTAACTTAACACGCTCACCACTATCGATGATTATAACTTCCATAATATACTCATATCTCATAACAAATCGTACACCTCTCCATACTAATCCATTCCGATGCATTCACGGAGATGTACTAAAAGTAAACAAAATCTCCTATCCAGAAATCCTCAATTTGAATCCTCAACTCTTATAACCCAACCGATGCCATAAGGACATTGATCTAAATATTAGCACTACAACCTTGTACTATAACAACTCAATTTAACCCTAAGTTCTCCCCAATTACTAGGTACTACTCAGAAATAAAAATAGAATTTTTTTTTTTTTTTTTTACAAACGATAAATACACCCAACAATTGGTATAGACATCCATTGTCACCCATCGAAGCAAAATAGTCAGATTCCAAACAAGAAAAGATTTTCTTAACTCTACACAAAGGAACGGTCTCAAAACAATTTTAGGTAAAAGGGAAGAGAGGATGTAACAATTTCCCTACAACCATCGACTAAAGCATGATATTTCCCTTCTCAAAATGACATCAAAAATCTTATCATAGCAATATGACCAATTTAGCAGGTAAGTTATATCTACCTTTAAGCACAACATGAGCACATAAGACTCCATCAGACATCCTACACTCCTCCCTAGGAGTAGACACTGACAACACATAAGTCAAAGACTCAAAAAAAATAAATGCAGCTAAATGCACAGAAACATATGAATGCGATGATCCTAAAATGCACGCGCTCGCTCTCTCGACGCAAAATAATACCTCCTGAACTGATGAGTCACCTGTTGAGTGCTGATTGATTGCAAATACTCTACCTGAAACCTTGGGCTTCCCCGAAGCATCCCTTTTTTGACCCTATGGTATTCCAGTTCTTGTCCCCGATGACTGAACTCTAAACCTCGGACAATCTTTAACGAAGTGTCCCAACTGACCACATTTCACACATTTCCCCTGCTTCTTCCAACACTTGTCTTCTGAGTGTCCTATCCTCTGACAGAAGCTGCAGACTTTCCCATTTTGTGTCCCTTTATAAGAACCTTGATTTCCTACTGTTGGTTGCCCTTGAAGTTGCCTTCTGAATCGAGTTTGCACTCCCGAATTACCTCTGTTATCTGAATGTTGCTGTTGTGACTCACTCTGCCCTCCTTGCTTACCCGGGTTAACCATCTCAGTCTTCCTTTTGTGTCCCCCACTATCCTGCTCAATCAAGTAGGCTCGATCCACCGCATCTTGATAAGTCTGAATCCGCTGTGCTATAAACTGAGTCCGGATGGATGTCTTCAAACCCCTGATTAATCTCATCGCTTTCTGCTCCTCGGTCCGCACAAGGTATTCACAACACCTGGCTAATTCTGTGAACTTAGCTGAGTACTGTGCTACTGACATCATACCTTGCTCCAAGATGAGGAACTCGATCTCTTTCCGGTTTTGATTCACTAGAGAGATAAAATGATCCTTGAATTTCCTCACGAACCACTCCCAAGGATATGGTACAAGAGTCGCATCCCAACTGGTCTTCAGTGCCTTCCACCAATGTTCCGCAGTCCCCACGAGCTTATAAGCTGAAAACAGAACCCTATCCTCATCAGTGCAACCAAATACATCGTAGATTTTCTCCATCGATGCTATCCATAACTCGGCTTTCTTCACATCCGGCTCACCGTCGTACTCACTTGGTTTCAACTTTAAGAACTGCTCCAACCCATATCGCGGAGGTGCTACATGTTCCTCTCTCGGCCCTTGGTCACGAATTGCTTTCACGGCCACTTCAAACCTGTCCTGAAACACTGCACGGTTTTCTTCCCGTAGACCTTTAAGATTCTGAGTCCCCCTAGAAGCTTCACCAATTCTTCTTCTAGCCATCACAAACAAATACCTGCATAAAATACTCATCGTTACTCACTCCGAACACAACTACCCACCTAGGTCATACTAATCCTCCTAGACTTATACTTAGAGCCAAACCATGGCTCTGATACCAACTGTCGCGGCCCCGAACCCCGCGGCCCGAGACCGCGATCTGAACGTCGACTTAAAACCAAAACTCTAAAATATAAAAGTTAAAAATTCCATTTTGAACCAAAAGATGATAACACAAGGCTTTACAAATCCAAGTTTAAATCAACAAAGTACATCCAACATAAGCTCCACAGCTTATACCCAAAAGAATAAAATATACAATTCTTAATGACGTCAATAATGGTAAAACTATCCCCAAAAGGTTATACATTTAAATAATGTAAACCGAACCATAACAACCTGCCCCAAAATCTCAAACCTCTCGACGTCCTCCTCGATCCGCGAATCCTAATCCTTTTCCTCCTGGGGGGGGTTAAGGAAAAACAAAGATGGAAATAAACGGGGTGAGATAAAATCTCAGTAAGTTACTAATGCAACTACATGACATGCTAATATGCAATGGCCAATAGCAATTAACATAAGACAGATAGCAGCGGAATAATAAGTGACATGCCGTCAACAGTAATATCCAATAATCAATCATATAAATAAACATATAACAACAAATGAGAGGCTCCCTATCGCCAACCGTCCCATACCGGTTGGAAATAACGACCAGCTCAACATGCAACACATAAAGCTGAAATAAACACTCATAAGTGGATACATAGCCAAGGTTTCACCCAACTGGAAGAACCAAATAAAGGTCACTGCGCAGCTTCAATAATCAACAATCAACATCTTCATAGCAGCATGAAAGCTCGAAGAGAAACCCCCGGTACCGGAACCAATAACCAATAAAAGTGTCACAAGGGACAAGGACCATGACACAAAGTCATGCCCGTTAGCCAGATGCATTCACAAAGGAACGCTGACTTATCCTTTCCAAGGCCAATCTGGAGAAGGGGTAAAGAAGGGGGCAAAACAATGGTCAACATTATAATGGACTTGGCTCTGCCATTATAATCTTTCCCATCGCCCAATGCAACAATTATGCCAGCTGGGCTTCTAATTAAATGCTAAGTAATAATAATTTAGCATGAATGAACAACTTAAGGTTCCAAAGTAGGGAACCACACCAATTAATCACCATAAAGATGCAAACGATTACTCATGAAGAGTTCAACAACAACGAACACAAGAAGTTTCTCATAAAAGAGCACAACAACGATAAACGGAATTTCTCATAAAGAGCACAACAACAATGATTATTAGAATACCGTAATTTCATAAAGAGAAACCATACCAGATACATTCCAAAGATGATACCCAAACAATACTTGATCAAATTACATAACACTATTGTTCACGAAGGAACCAATTTTAATTATTAAAGTGCACCACGGTGTTATCTTAAGTTAATTAGAAGGATTAAACCTAAACTAGTTAAGCCTTAAGTCTTAAACCAAGCAAAAAGGTAAAATTCCTGAAACAGGGGCGGGCGGGCGCCTGGAAAGGGGGCAGGCGGGCGCCTGAATGACCAGAAGGTCTGGTCTTCAGAAAGGGGTATGTAGGCGGGCGCCTGGTCCACCACATGCGGGCGCCTGGTCTACTGGCTGGGAGGAAAACAGAGCTGGGTTTTTACATGTTTCGAACCAAATTTTCCCAAAACACCAAATACTCAAAATCAACTCCTTCTACAAGTTCTACAATGTACCAAAACCACTTATAACTAGAATGGGAACCCAAATACAACATTTATCAACCCAAAACCAAGGATTAAACCCAACATTCATCAATCTACCATTTTTACCCAAAACTCAATTAAATTCAAAATAAATTCTAAACAAATTCAAAACCCAACCAAACTTCAAATATAACACATTAAGCATTATCCAAACATGATATGAACATTTTAGCATCCAAATGGGGGAAAAGTAACTTACTCGGATTTTCTCAAAGGTGACGGAACTCGAAATTTCTTGGCTTCCTACGATCCTATCGACGATCTAAACATGATTCATGTTTTAAGAAATGAGAATTAATGAGAGGAAGATGATGGAAATGAAGAGAGAAGTGAGAGGAATAAAAACTTACCCAATGAGCTAGAGAGAGAGAGAAATGGCTGGAAAGTGAATGGGGTGAGGGAGAAATAGAGGGAGTAGGGAGAAGATGATTAACACTAAACTTACACTTAGACCCCTCCCTTACTACTACTCTCAACAAACAAACTCCCCACTAACAAATAAGACTCAACACTTCTACATTAGCACAAATGACCCAAATAAAATGCTAGTCATAATTTATTATGACACATAAAGTGCACACATAAATATTTAAATAAATAATAATTTAAATAAACAAATAAGCAATTAAATAAATAATAATTATTTATTACTAATAAATAGAGCCTAGTTTTCGGGTCGTGACAGGTCTACCCTTGACCGCCTAGGTCAACTTTATCCGCCTTTGACCTCTTAGGTCTACCCTTGACCTCCTAGGTCAACCTTATCACCTTTGACCTCTTAGGTCAACCTTTGACCCCCTCGGTCAACATTATCACCCGTTGACCTCTTAGGTCAACCTTTGACCTCCTAGGTCAACCCAATCACCTTCGACCTCTTAGGTCAAACTTGGACTCCTAGGTCAACCTTATCCATTTTCGACCTCTTAGGTCAATCTTTGATTCCATAGGTGAACCCAATTACCTTTGGTCCTAACCCGCTTAGGTCAAACCTTCATCTTGACCCACCTAGGTCATTATTTGACCCACCGTCGTCCAGACCAACCTAGGTCAACCCGTTTAGGTCCACACACCATCCTTGACCCATTTAGGTCAACTTGTCCATCTTAGGTTAAAACTACCCCTTCACCTTTGACCCGTCAAGGTCACCCCGTGACCCGCTTAGGTCGACTTACTTATCTTGGATCCATCTAAGTCAATCTCCAACCTTCCTTAGTCCACCAACCCGAATAGGTCAACCTTAGACCCGCTTAGGTCAAACCATTTCTATCCCGCTTAGATCATCCCATAGGCAAACCGTTGCAACCCGCTATCTTGATCCATTCACCATATAGGTCAATCCAACCTTTTCTCAATTAGGTCGACCTATCCTACACCCGTCTAGGTCAACCCACCATTATTGTCGCATTCTAGCGTGAACCACTTCTTGTCTCAAACCTTAGGTCAAACCTTAGGTCAAATTTAGGTCAAACCTTAGGTCAAACCATACCCGACTCAATCAAAACCAACTCCTATAGGTCTTCCTCACCCATGCTTGACCAAGGACCGAGTCATCTCCCTCTTTTTGACCCCTATGGTCATCTCTCACCTCTTTTTAAAAGTCTAACTTGACTCGAACTACGGCGACCTGATCCTCTTATTGTGTGGGACCTCTCCCTCATGATAAGGGGAACGTAGGCAACTTCGGCCCGGTCAAACTTTCAATTTTTTACCAAAATGCATTTCAAAAATGTGGAGACCGACTCTTTTCCAAAAAATGATTTTATAACGATGCCTTATCATTAAATAAGAATTTAATTTAATTCAACTAAGAGGCTTAATTCTTTCATGACTAGAGTTCTGTATCATGTCGGCTGCAAGGAACATCGAAGTTGCAACTGAAGCTGCTACCCAAGATCCCGAGACAATCCTCTACACCGGTACTGCTCTCAGTAAGCAAGCATCCCACTTCGAAGCCATCCTCGATGAACAAGCAATCCACTTTAAGGCCATTCTCAACGAGCAAGCAACACACTTTCAGAAGGAGATGCATAAGACCCTAAGAAATATCGAGAGGCGCCATTTGTCTGACATTCGTGGCGTTTATGATTACCTCAGCCGAGTTATCCCTCTTGCTCAATGTCAACACCCGTACGCTCCTCAAATGTACGGGCCACCACAGACTTTCCCCGTCGGGATGCCTCCTATGACTACTCATCAATAAGGGGTACCGGTACCTAAATTACCCTCAAAGACAGTTCGTGAAAGGAAGGACGAGCGCGAATTCGACGACTTAGGTATGCCGTTAGCCAAATTCTTCAAAGGTTTGGTTCGAGCCGGCAAGTTGGCTCCTCTACTCAACTATGAACCAAACAGACTTGGATCCCTCCAAATACTGCAAATACCACCAGTACATTGGGCATGACACTGAAGGTTGCCTCCAATTGAAAAGGAAGATCCAAAGCCTCATTGATAGCGGAGCCATCACCCGCGATAGGAATGCATGGGCGTGAGCAAAGTCCAAACAAGAAAGAGCAAACTGGGGCTACCTCTTTTAAATAATAAATAAAAAGGGTCATTCAGTCTTCGTAGGTTCTAGAGTGTCTTTAGTCAAAAGTCCACCTTGGACTATTTTTGTTTCTTTAGTAAAAGTCCACCCCGGATTAGTCGTTTTTCTTTCAAATAATAAAAGAGTCTTTATTTCTTTTCTCTCTAGACTTGAGACATAATCTTGCATAAATCAATTCCATGAAAATTGTCTTATTCACCATTTTCACTTGATTGCTATATCTTTATATGATGAATTAATCTTAATCTTACTCATTAATGACGATTCATTAAAAGGTAAATGGACCCACAAACCATTCACATAACTAAGTACACAATTAGTCTAAAGATAACAAATGCTTTGACCAATTGGGATGAACGAATCACTTTCTCTTCTCTCTACATTCTACCCCCATACACTCTCTCTACACACTCACCCCTTGTACACCCTTCATGTACACTCTCTATATGCACCTTCTCCCATACACTATCCTCATACGCCTCTCATCCCACCATTAGACCCCTTTTCCATACGGTCATGACAAAGAAATGGACTGCGGTTGCTCATCATCAAATAGACATCCATGCTGCCACAATTTAAGGGGTTGTTTGTTCCCTTCATAAGTACTACATGCCGATACACCGGGGCTGTCCGTATCCCATCGCAAATATAAAAGGAATGTACGAGGTCATTCATGCCATTAATAGGTGCACGTGATAATCCGATGGAGCTCTACCGGTGAAGATCAAGGGGCTAAGATGCCCGCCGACAGCAAAAGGCCGCTTGAACTATAAGGAGGCTACCTCGCAATTGAGAGAGGCGAAAGAAAACTAGGGGCTCGTCTTGCCCAATGTTTCATGTAGAAATGTATATATATATATAAAAAAGGGGCTCGCTAAGTTGAAACCCAAAAGGGCGACCTAAGCAAAAGTTAGAGCATTGCACAAAAAAGAAACCCGCTAGGTTGAAAACCCGAAAGGGCGGCCTAGGCAAAAAATGGGTGTGCACAAAGAAATAAAAGAAAAATAGAAGGGGCTATCACCATAGAAAAATAAAAGTCTCATTTTCTTTTCACTTCAAATGTTCTATTTTTCTTTCTTTCCCCACAAAGAAGATTAACACGGCAGCAGCAGCCCATGACATCTAGAACGGAGCAAGCCACGGCAATGAGCTACAATGATGCAGCCTGCCTTGACAAGGAACAACTCACCTCAGTTAAACGAACCTCACACCTCTAAACTCAACCCCAACTTCATCATCATCCGGGCCTCCCCCGAACTACGCAGACCTGAGCTTCTCACCTTGAGGAGAACGTAGGCAACCTTAGGGTCCGGTCCAAAATATACACAACCCACCTCGTAGCCAATTTTCCTTCTCTTCTCTCTTGCCCCATATCTCTACTCCTGACTTCTTCACTCACAATTGATCAAAACATTTATTATTTTGAGACTACTTGTCTAAAACATAATCATAAGATGCATAACTAATCAACGAGGTCCATTCTCGAGCAATCAAATGAGAATATTGAATAAAACAATTTTCAAATGTCTCGACAAGTCTTTCGTTCTACAATCTAGGAAAGAGCTAAACACTTACTTTCTGTCAAGCAGGGGCTTCCTCCCTTTTGTACATATATACACTCAGTTGCCCAAAGAGTCAAAATGTGAGTACTATCTCTCTCTCTCTTACTCTCCCCAAAATGCCCCCGCATGTTTTCAAACAATTCTTTTTTTCGTCGACTGAATGATTTCAAAAAAAAAAAAAAAAATGATGACGCAAAAGAGATGCCCGCTAGATTGAATACCCGCAAGGGCGGTCTAGGCAGAAAAAAGGGCGCGTCTTAAAGGAGGTAGGATACCCCGCTCTACACCCTTATCGAACTAGGGCTTCCCCAACAGAATGGGTCGACTATGTGGTTTCTCGGAGAATATCGAGGCTTCGACAAGCACATACTTAGAAGAAGGGCATCCCTCATCATCAAGCTTCACGTAGAATTTCTCAAAGGAGGAATGGTGCCCGCTCACCAAATTAGATAATCCCCAACGGAATGGGTCGACTATGTGGTTTCCCAAAGAATACCGAGGCTTCAACAAGGATGTACCCCTCATCGTCAAACTCTGCACATGACGAACACTTTGAATTTGTTAGAATCATAACTAATTATAAGGCATCTTTATAAAATCATAACACTTTCAAAAGTATTCTCTTCCCTGACACTTTGTTTATAAACCCGCACTCTCGGTCTCCACAAAATTGTAAAAACATCCTCGATCCATCTGAGACCCATCTCCGTGATTCTTGAGTTGACTCGGTCCTTTACCCTATCTCCTACACTTTAGGGAACCCCTAGGCCTAAACCCTCAACTCTCTACATCCCAATCTGACTTGATTTAAAACCTTAGGTCCCGCACCTACCCGGTCAGTCTTACATAGGTTACACCATAACCCCTTAGCTCGACCCTCCACAAGTTAGTAGCGTGACTCCTAAAGCCTTAAACCAGTCTACCGAATCCAAATCCTTAGAATGACCTATTAGGTCCCGAACCTACCGGTCTCGAGTCTACCTGATCTCTTAGATCCCAAACCTACCAATATATATTCATCCATACCATTTCTAAAACCATGGCTCTCTTATCCTCTTAGGTCCAACCTCTTAGGTCTACATAGTCTAACCTGTGGAGCAATCCCTGAGATCCCAAGACCATTCAAGTCTACCAAACACCTACCTTTCAGGTCTCTAGAATATCTGATCCATACCTTAGGCCTCAACCCCTAAACCTTTAGGTCACAAGACTTTCTACCCTTTAGGTCTCTCACCTTACATCTCCACCCTTTGGACTCTTTAATTCCCAAGCCTACTTGGTCCGACTAAAAGCGACACATCTATGTCTCCCGACTCCCGTCATGTCCAAACCATGGCCCTGCCGCTCTTAAACCTAGTGTCACCCATTTAGCCTCAAAAGACTTCCTAGTCTGACCTTCGACCCCTTAGGTCTAACCTACTTAATCCAAGCCGAGTCCAAACCTCGAATCCACGCGATCCTCTCCTTAAACTCCATGGATCTCAAACCTCGCTCCCCCAACGAGTCCAAACCTCAAACCTGCTCAAGCACATAGTATCTCGCGCATACCATGCCATGTCATAGAGATCTCAATACCCATCAGGCCAAAACCTGTGTCCTTAACACCTTTGGTCCCATCCCTAACCTACCTTCGCAATTGCCAAACGAGCTTAGTCAAACGCATGACCTCTAAGACAAAATTAAGTCCTAAGCATACCCAATCCTGTTAGGTACCTATTGCACTCGAGCAAAGTCTTTGAGACTCAAGTCCATACCTATGCGCCAACATGGTCACATATCCAAACCCATTTCCCGCACCTATGGTTCGCACCTAGCCTAAACTTTCAAACACTCTAGGATCCAAGCCCGACATGCGTATTAGGTACTAGGATCATCCAATCCCAATCCGTTACTCCTTGGCCAACCTCAAGCCTGCTTGGTCCTAACCCATAACGCGGTTTCTCTAGGACAAAAGACTTACCCGTTTGAAAGCCTTATGTCCCAACGCTACCCTGCCTAGCCTTCGATCTCTTAGATCTCACGCCTACCATTCCATTAGGCCCCGGTCTCCTTAACACATGTCTGAGTCTTACCCTAGCTAAACCCTAGCACTCTAGTCTAGGTCTAACCTATTGAGCCTATCCAGCCATGAGGTATCAAGCTCACCTGCCCCAAACCGCAACACTCTTAGACCTCAAACTTGCTCGGTCTAAACCAAGACAAACCTTCAAATGCTTTCGGTCTCCAAACCCTAGCCTCAAGCCTAGGTAGTCACCTTCTATTCAAAGCCTACCCTTAAACCTAGGTAATCGCATTCCCTCTAAACCCTAGTCCCAAACCTAGGTAATCACCTTCTCTTTAAACCCTAGCCTCAAGCCTAGGTAGTCACCTTCTATCCGAAGCCTAGCCTTAAACCTAGGTAATCACATTCTCTCAACCCTAGCCTCAAGCCTAGGTGGCCACATCCTCTACAAACCCTAGCCTCTAGCCTAGGAAGTCACATGCGCTCTGAACCCTAGTCTCAAGCCTAGGTAATCACATCTTTCCAAACCCTAGCCTCAAGCCTAGGTAATCACATCTTCCCAAACCCTAGCCTTAAGCCTAGGTAGTCACATTCCCTCCAAACCCTAGCCTCAAGCCTAGGTAGTCGCATTCTCTCCAAACCCTAGCCCCAAGCCTAGGTAATTACATCCTTCCAAACCCTAGCCTAAAGCCTAAGAAGTTACATCCTTCTTAAACCCTAGCCTCAAGCCTAGGTAGTCACATTCCCTCCAAACCCTAGCCTCAAGCCTAGGTAGTCGCATTCTCTCCAAACCCTAGCCCCAAGCCTAGGTAATTACATCCTTCCAAACCCTAGCCTAAAGCCTAGGAAGTTACATCCTTCTTAAACCCTAGCCTTGATCCTAGGTAGTCACATTCCCTCGAAACCCTAGCCTCAAGCCTAGGTAGTCGACATTCTTTCCAAACCCTAGCCTCAAACCTAGGAAGTCGCGTTCTCCCCAAACCCTAGCCTCAAGCCTAGGTAGTCACATATCCTCTTTAAACCCTAGCCTTAAGCCTAGGAAACCGCAACATCCTCTTTAACCCTAGCCCAAGTTCTAGGAAATTTCCAAAGCCCCGCATGCAACATCATTTCCAAATTCCCGAAACCCTAGTCTCGAAACCTAGGAAGTTTACAATCTCAATCCCCCATCTTATTAAACCCTAGCCGTGAGCCTAGGAAGCCATACCCTCACTAAACCCTAGCATCAAGACTAGGATTCAACATTCCCTTCAAAACCCTAGCATCTAGAAAGTTCCCAAACCTCAACCTCTCCAAGCCCTAGCACTAAGCCTAGGATAGAATACTCTCCTCATGCTTAAATGAACTCCAATCCCTAGCCCGTAAGCCTAGGAAACCCACATTATCTCCAAGACATAATCTAAAGCCCAAGAAGTCGTGTCATCTTTGGCATCCCTATCTCAAGATTAGGAGATCACCATCTTCCTTATTCCCTTTCCTTAAAAAGCCTTAGGTCCTACCTCTAGGCAACCAAGAAAAATGTCCCTTACCTAATACCTTGGTCTCAATGACTCGTAGCCTTATTCCCTCCTAAATTAGGATAAGCGGAACCCAGATCATGTTTCCCATATTAGCGACTCCCCGAGAGTCCATCTCCTTCGCGTCCCCCTAAAGGTCCTTCACCCTTATGACTCACCAAAGAGTCCTTTGTGACTCCCTGAGAGTTTATCACCTTTGTGACTCCCCGAGAGTCCATCACCTTTGTGACTCCCCAAGAGTCTATCACCTTTGTGACTCCCCGAGAGTTCATCCCGTTTGCGGCTTCATAACAATCCATCATCTTTGCCTCCACATGCAAAATTTCAGTTTTACCCCTAGTATATTCCCCTTTGTTCATTTTAGGTGCCCTTAACCTATTTTGACCGATATTCGTTACCTTTGGGTACGGAAAGCCCCTTAAAATTTCCATTTCTATCCCATCTTCACCGCGATTATCGGAACTTGTCCGTTTCTACCTCATAATCCCCCAATATTTGCTTAGGATTCGTATGATTGCAGAGACCCATTCGCCACTATGTCATGTGCATCCTAGATCGATCGTGATTGGCAGAGACCCGTTCGTCTCTAATCGCGAGAGATCCAGCATCTATTATTTTACCACTTCCACCGTGAGGCCATTTAGACGCCGTAGTCTTTATTGTCTCATTATCCCCAAATATTTGCTTAGGATTCGTATGATTGCAGAGACCCGTTCGCCTCTATGTCATGCGCATCCTAGATCGATCGTGATTGGCAGAGACCCGTTCGTCTCTAATTGCGAGAGATCTAGCATCTATTATTTTAGCGCGATCGGCAGGAACCCGTTCGTTTCTGATTGCGTTTACCCTGGCAGTTACCACTTCCACCTTGAGGCCATTTAGACGCCGTAGTCTTTATTGTCTCATTATCCCCCAATATTTGCTTAGGGTTCATATGATTGTAGAAACCCGTCAGCCTCTACGTCATGTGCATCCTAGAACGATCGCGTCCGTTGCGAAAGTTCCAGCATTTATTATTTCCATCTTGGGATTATTTAGACGCCATAGTCTTTATTGTCCCATTATCCCTCTTACCTACTTTTCCCAAATGATTTCATTGCTTACGAATGTTCGTTCTTCATACAAGATAGTATCCGTAGGATTTTTATCCCCAGCAGGAGTCTGATGTCTCGTTTCCCTAACGAATGTTCAGTCTTCATATAGGATAGGGTCCGTAGGTTTGTTATCCGCATCAGAAGTTTGATGTCTCGTTTTATGCCCAGTATCTTCGAACTACGACCGGCTTGATTCCTCCGAGGATACGTAGGTCGCCTCCAAGGTTCAGCCGTTCCATAGATCCTTTCATCTGTTTTGAAACTCATGTTCCAGAACGGATCCTTCTTTTATCGTCGACCCTCCATTGCCTTGCAAGAAGCGTCTCCGAGGGGCTACTGTTAGTACCCGATCTGAAAATGAGTTTATTAGGGCTTTCCCAAATATACAAGACTTTATAGGAATTAGAAACCTTGCAAAGACTTGTCCCGGATTCCCAAAATATGTCTCATTATTCTAGAACACCCTAAATATGGTCAAAATATGGTTTTCTTAAACCATGCAGAAACCCTAGCTTAGGAATCACGTCAGCCCGCAACCTTGGCCACGCGGCCAACCTTGCTGTGCCTCCGACCTTGGCCACGCGGCCAACATTGTCACCGTCTTCAATCATGGCCAGGCGGCCAACCTTGCTCCGGATGATCCTGACCGTCAGATCTTCGCCTTAGTTTACTATATAAATCCATTCCATCCCATTGGTTAAGGAGCCCGAGTTTGAGAGCTTTAAGTCTGAATTTTAGAGTTCTTAAACACAATTTTCTCCCTAATTAAGCATTCAAACATCCAAGAAGATCAAGGTTTATTTCTTGCCAACATAGGTAAGTTTTCTAATTTTTTCTTCATGCTCTTGCATCATTTTTAATGTAGATCTTTAATATTCATGTTCTTTCATGTTTATTCATAGTTTCTTCATATTCCTTGCATGTTCGTTCGTATGTTCATAATATGTTCTTCGCATGTTCATCATATTCATAGATTAAAACCTTATTTATGCTATATTTAGGGTTGCGATCTTCATAATTACATGTTATTTCATAGCCGATGATGATCTAAGGTTCATCAACCCAAGGAGGATCTAGGAATTACTTCTAAACCCTAAACTTTAGGTAAATTCCCCCCTCATTATGCATGATCCTGATTCTCCTGCCTATTCTAAATTTTTCTCGAACTACGCTGACCTGAGCTTCTCACATTGAGGAGAACGTAGGCAATCTTCGGATCCGGTCTAAATCACTAACACACTACATACACCGCATCATGATAGAAAGACCGATCAATTCGGGCAATAGGAGTGATAACGTTCAATATTCTTCTCTGGTTGTAATTTGACCCCCGAACCCATTAAACATGCTTTTTCTCAAAGTTTTGGCTATAATTAAAACGGCGTGGCGACTCTCATAATTTTAATGTTGCTATGAATATCCCAAATTCAAACACACGTATTCACACTACCCTAGGGGCAGTGGCTTCGGGTTCAATGGGAAGAGGCCCATCGAGAATGTTCAACTTATCTTCTTACCTAAGAACTATTCTTAGGCTATGGATCCAATCCATAAAGTTCGTACCATTCTCTTGGAGCTTATCCTTTTCAAGGATCGATCGCAATGAAATGGATTGAGTGTTGGTAGTCATTATCTACAATTATGCAAAAAATTCAAAATTTAATAAGTACCAATTTCATTAAAGAAATAAATAATGTATTTTTCCTAAAAATACTCCCACTAAATTATACAACCTTCTCATACATCCAAAGTATAATATAATTTAAATGGGCTAAGATCCAACTTTAATTTAATTTCAAGTACGCTTTGGCACACCGCTCAAAATCAAATTAATTAGGTAGACAAACATGTCAATCATATCTCATATGACTCTTAGATCCTTTTATGAGATTCTTTAAGAAATCCAATTTTCGAAAAGCATGTTAAATCTCATCTTTGCCTTAAGCCCAAAATTGTTTTGATGCTTAATTAAGTCCAACCATTTTAAACGTATATGAAACTCTTATTCACTCATCTTTCTCATACATGAATAAAATTAACACAATTCGCTTTGGCGAACCCATATTAAAGTTACCCATGTACTTACAAGTGTTTTAATCATGGCATGGCAATAGGACTTAAAATTTTCTTTGAAGGTTTATCACATATAGCATATAACACATTTATGAGCACATAATAAAAATATTTTACACATCAAGTTTAGCCACTAAATTAATCATCATTAATTTAAGAATAATATTTATGTGTCATTAATTTTTCTATAATTATGAGGATTAGACTCTTTGAACTTTGGTTATCATCTCCAAAATCAAGACAACAAGAAGTGCGGTCGAACTAAGCCATAGGCAACCACAATCCCACACTAATTCGAGAAACCAAGAAAGTAGTCCATGTGGCCGAAACTAAGAAATAGATAGTCTCGATGAACGTAGGCCAATTGCATCCACAATTCCACATGGATCTCCAATCTTTGAATCAAGAACGTTGTTTCTCAATTTTAGCAATTATGAACTCTTCATAATTCTAACTTCGTTTTATCTTTGAAACTTTGATTGCGATCAAGTTTGGGAAACACAATCTCGATGAACGTAGATTAGCCATCCAACCTATGATCCAATCTCAGAATTACAAGATCAAAACAAATATGAAAATCAAACCCCGAGATCCGCACCCAAAACCAATTACCCAATTTCTGCTCCAGGCCAGACGGTCCGGCTGGGTATTGTCATGGGTCCGGTCGGACCTACCTCGAAAAACCCAGATTTTTAAAAGGTTTAAACCCAAAACCCAGACGCCCGATCCCCGCTCCAGAACCGAGGGTTCGGCCGGGTTCCTGCTCTGGTCCGGTCGTACCTATGCCTAAAATCCATAATTTTTAAAGTTCCAAATTTTGTCTCAAAATTGTTTTTCCCGATTCAATTAGGATTTGGTGTTCTTGGTGATCCAATCTCCATGATCATCAAAACCTTGAATGAACAATTCATGAATCCCTAGATTATCAAACTTTTGATCCAACCAAAAATTGATAACCCAAACAATTTTAAATCCACCATAATTTTTATTGCGATTGAATAGTGCGATTAAAGTTTATAAAACAGTAAACCACATAAACGCATATAACACATAAACATCATAATCCAATATTCATATCATGCTAGGCACATAAACAAACAATTTATATATACACAACATGATCTAGTATTGAAATAATCAACATGAACGGGGCTCTGATACCACTGTTGGGTTTCGTAGTAACATGCACAGCGGAATTAAGCATTTAAAATTTTCATGAAACACAAAGCCATAGATCCGTTCATATGATTATATCAAATACATACAATATGAATACTAGAATACTAACCCTTGATGACTTTGAATTTTAGCCTTTGATCTTGGTGGAGAATTTGAAGCTTGATCACGAACAAGTAAGAACACGAACTTTGAAGATGATGAGCTTCACCCTCTAGCGGTATCCACACCATGAACGAATATCAAGGATCTTCTTGATCTTGGTTGCTAGACCAAAATTGTGAAACACATTTCACAATTGTCTTAGTACCCGACCTGAAAATGAGTTTATTAGGACTTTCCCAAAAATACAAGGACTTTATAAGAATTAGAAACCTTGCAAAGACTTGTCCCGGATTCCCGAAATACCTCATTTATGACAAAATCTATCAAAATAGGTAATAAATGGTTTCCTTAAAACCATGCAGAAACCCTAGCTTGAAAATCACGTCAGCCTGCATCCTTGGCCACGCGGCCAACCTTGCTGCGCGTAGATCTTGGCCACGCAGCCACTCTTGTCACCGGCTTAAGTCATAGCCAGGAGGCCAACTTTGCTCCGGATGATCTCAGCCGTCAGATCTTCCCCTCAGTTTACTATATAAACCAATCCCATGCTATTGGTTTAAGGATCCGATTTGGAGAGCTCTAAGTCCGAATTTTGGAGTTCTTAAACACAATTTTCTCCCTAATTAAGCATTCAAACACTCAAGGAGATCAAGGTTTATTTCTTGCCAACATAGGTAAGTTTTCTAACTTTTTCTTCATGTTCTTGCATCATTTTTAATGTAGATCTTTAATATTCATGTTCCTACATGTTTATTCATAGTTTCTTCATATTCCTTGCATGTTCATTCATATGTTCATAATATGTTTTTCATATGTTCATCATGTTCTTAGATTAAAACCTTATTTATGCTATATTTAGGGTTGCGATCTTCATAATTACATGTTATTTCATAGCCGATGATGATCTAGGGTTCATCAACCCGAGGATGATCTAGGAACTACTCCTAAACCCTAATCTTTAGGTAATTCCCCCCTCATTATGCATGATCCCGATTCTTCTGCCTATTCTAATTCTCTGCGAACTACGCTGACCTGAGCTTCTCACATTGAGAGGAACGTAGGAAATCTTCGGATCCGGTCTAAATCACTAACACACTACTAACACATTCATCATGATAGAAAGACCGATCAATTCGGGCAATAGGAGTGATAACGTTCAATATTCTTCTCTTGTTGTAATTTGACCCCCGAACCCACTAAAAATGTTTTTTTCAATGTTTTGGCTTTAATTAAAACGGCGTGGCGACTCTCATAATTTTAATGTCATTAAGAATATTCCCTTTGTAAATAATAATAATCACAAGATACTTCCCATGCGTCGCTTCATCGGAAAGGGGTATTCACAGTGGCGACTCTGCTGGGGATTGCTTTGAAACTTTTTCAAACTTAGTGGGTCTAATTTTCGTCACATCATGATGCTTGCCATGTTTACACATGCACACACTTGCCATGTTTACACATGCACACACCTGCCATGATTACACATGCACATACCCGCCATGTTTACACATGCACACACCTGCCATGTTTACACATGCACACACTTGCCATGTTTACACATGCACACACCTGCCATGTTTACACATGCACACACCTGCCATGATTACACATGCACACACCTGCCATGTTTGCACATGCACACTTGCCATGTTTTCACGTGCCCCCTACAGTTAATCCATGTTTACACATGCACCCGCGCACTCCGCCATGTTAATACTTGTACCTTGTACCATATACCCTTGTTATCTTCGCTTTAGTATTAGGGTCAAACAAAACTCTGTTATGCTCCCTTGTACATTATTCTCTCTCTCTCTCTCTCTCTCATGCATTGCATTGCATCATCCTAACATTAAAAACTTCTCTCTTTTCTCCTTAAAAAGAATTAGTTTCTTGCCACACACTACCACTAGTCCGTGTCAGCACTGCATAGGTCCCCATTACCCGGAGTATTCGATGTGCAGGAATTTGTGCGCTACTGTCGCACTCTTTTCGAGTCACTCGTCTATTCCACTCACCGTATATGGTGGGAACCTTTTACCTAACCCGTGTCAACCTACACTAGTATAGGTAACACACCTAGGTTTTGACCGGTTGGTTTGGCTAGCTTTTTCTTAATAGTCAATTAACGTGTTGTCTATGTCGAGTTATCCCCAAGTCAATGGTGAATCGAGATCTTTGAGAGAAAGTGCACAAAAAATTGATTTCCCTACAAGGGACGTGCCATGGTGAGATGAGTGTTTATTGTCAAGATCTCCGCTCATCATTAACTTGTGTAGGATGCAACATAGACATCACGTTAAATGCCTTTAAGGAAGGGTTAGTCGTAGGATCCGATGGTTGGTGGAAGCCGCTTGCCCTATAGGACCCTCGCCCAAATTGTCCGTTTGGGGGTGTGCAATGCAAGTGAAAAACGAGGGGTCTATAGACGTAGTGATGGCCTCCACTGATAGTAGTCTTCTAACTAGTTGCGAAAAAGGGGTATCCCTTCCAACCAATTAGGATGTAAATAATGTATGTTTTTGTAAATTAAAATATACTTTGCATGAGCCTTCCCCCTCTCCTAAAGCTTCATTGCCCTTCAACCATTCAGTAAAGCAAGTTTGGATCCGTTCGGGTGGTCGACTACAACGTGAAGCTTCTACTCCGTCCACGTTCTCAGTCTCGTCATCAGCAATGTCAACTCCCGCTTCAGCTTCAGCCTCTGCTCCTCCTACTAGTGCCGCCGAACTCAACATCGAGACCACTCTCAATGGTATTCCCCCAAGCCTCCAAAACTTCCTCGCCGGTCTCGAAGCCAAGATCAAGAATCTCGAGGAAAGCAACAAGATGTTGGAAGACCAGAACCAACAGTTGAAGGGTCACATTCAACAAAAGGGAACTAAACTAGTGCCCGATGGTGAGAATTTCATTTATGTCGAGGATGAATAGGTCAATACCAACTGTCCCTTCAACACCAATGCCACTACCTTCCTATTCCCAAGCTACCGCAATGTTCCACCTCCTTCTCTCTACACCCAACACGGTTTTACTACCATGAGCAAGAACAAGGCTGTCTATGAACCTTCCCCTGAACTGCTTGGTGGTTACCTCTCTGCTAGCAAACTACCCGCACCCTCGTTACCTCTGAGTATTGGGATGGCCGCTGCTACTACTTCCACTACTCCTCCCATCATTCTATCAGAATCTATCCCCGACATCTCCAATCACCCTGTGGTCATGGCCATGCAAGAGCAAATGCGCAAGTTGATCGAGACCGTGGATAAGCAAAGTGCACCGACTACCAAGACAATCAACCCTAGCTAAGTGGGGGCTCTCCCCAAGGATTTCAAGATGCCTAAAGTGGCAATGTTTCATGGTGACTCGTGTCCTAAGACTCATTTGGATAGTTATGTGTTGGCCATGAGGGCTCGTGACTGCACCAACGAACAAATGGCTCGCGTATTCCATAGCACGTTGGATGGTATCGCTCTGCGTTGGTTCTTGGGGCTAGAACCAAACGAGAGGCAAACGTGGGATCAAATCAGCGCCATTTTCTGTGAGAAGTATCAAGCTAACTTGGATTGGCATGTGAATCGAACCGACCTTGAGAACACTATGCAAAAGCCCGGCGAGGCTATTTATGACTTTTACAAGAGGTGGAATCATCGGTTGTGCGAGGTCCAATACCCACCAAAAGCAAAGGAACAGAAGCAGATTTTCTACAAATGCTTGCTACCGGAGATGAAAGCAGCTATAGGTAATGGTTACTTCCCTGATTTGCGGGAAATGGTTGACGCCAGAGTAAGGTATGAAGCAGGGTTCACTGGGATTGTGCCGCCAAAGGAAAGTCCAAAGACCAACAACAACAACTCCTTCTGCTACAAGGCTCCTACTGCGCCAGCGCCTCCTAGGGGTGGAAAGGAGGCCGTCGGCCAAGTGAATATGGTCCAGAAAGAGGTCCCGCTAGATGTCCAAGCCGTAACAAGGAATGGGGCTCCACAACAGAGGGAGCATTTTGATAATTTTGGTATGCCCATGGGCAAGGTCTTTGACGTGTTAGTCAAGAGAGGTCTTATCAAGCCTTTAGAGAATTACCAACCCGCTTATCCGAGAACTGATTTGGACGCCTCCAAGTTCTGCAAGTATCACAAGCACATCGGGCACACAACGGATAGTTGTATTCAACTGAAACGCGTAGTTCAAGGGTTGATCAATGACAAGAAGATTGAGAAGCCGAAGGGTCCTAATGTGGTGAATAACCCTCTTCCTAACAATGGGGGTGGGGTGAATATGGTGCGAACATGCGAGATCAGTATCCTAGAGCTCATGGATGCCTTTGATAAGACAGGGCTCACGATGGTGGATATCTTCATGGCATTAGTGACGTTAGAAATTCTCGAACCATTAGAAGGACATCTCCCCCGTCTTGGTTGCGATTTGTCAAAGTATTGCCACTACCACAAGTACACCGGTCACACTACCGAAGAATGCTTTGAACTCAAGAAAGCCGTGCAAGAGCTCATCCACAAGGGAGTTGTCGAAGACCCTAGAGATTATGTAGCTAGCAATGTACTCATGGTAGAACTTAGTGAGATCACTGATCCGGCCGAGCCTGTTGTGGCGGACTGTGATGAGATGGGTTGTATTTCAATGACTAATAATAAAGAACCTTCTTGCTACTTGTTGTCTTTAGAAGAACTAGCAAGTGAAGTCGAATCTCTAGAGGAAGAGAGTCCCAAACCCTCTCAACCTCTTTCTTGGGCCGAAATCTTCGAGGAGGCCGAAAAGACCGAAGTTTCGCCCCCTTGTTGTGACACGCCATTGTCTTTGGAAGAGCTACGTGCAGAAGTTTGTCTCCTCACGAGATCCAGTCAAGTGTACCAATCCGACCCAAAGGGTGCAAAGAAAATCTTTGGGAAGGAACCCGAGCAAGCCGACCTAGACAAAGAAGACCCTATCCTCACTCAACTCAAACAAACCCAAGCCCATATTTCACTATGGTCCCTACTCACCTCCTCCCTAGCCCATCGTCTCATGCTCGAGTAAAACCTAGCCGCCACCATGGTACCATCCACTACTACCCCAGAGGACGTCACCCACATGATCGGTAATATCCACTACGGGAACATCATCACATTCTCAGAGTTAGACTAGCCAACATTCGGAGTTGATCATAATGAGCCTTTATACATCACTGTCGAGGTAAATGGCAAGAAAATTCCCCGTGTATTCATTGATAATGGTTCTGCGATTAATATCCTGCCTTCAAGGATGATGGATGTGGTTGGCGTTCGTGGTGTTGATTTGCGCCCATCCAAGCAAACCATCAAAGCTTATGACTCTACATGCCGCGCCGTGATAGGCGAAGCCACCTTGCCCATTACCATCAGAACAAAGATCCTACCGACCGACTTCCACGTCATAGACATCCCCGCAACCTTCTCACTCCTCCTTGGCCGGACATGGTTACATCAGTCGGGCGCTGTCCCATCTTCCCTGCACCAATGTGTGAAGTTTCAATCTGGTAATGAAGTGACCATCATCTACAGCGATCTCGTAACTTCCCAAGGGACGGACACCAAGGGCGTTCCTGTCTTACAGATTCAGCATGGGGAAGAGAGCCGACTCTTCAATGGCTTCGAAATAGTCGCTCAAGCACATATCTGTACCATCGACCTCACCAAAATAACGGATAAAGTTGCACCTGTTGTCAAGATACTGCGTATTATGGGCTTCATACCGGGGCTGGGGCTAGGTAAGAACTTGCAAGGTCCCACAAGTCTGGTTAGAGAGATTGATCACCGAGGATTGTTCGGTCTTGGATACACCCTTACTCCTGAAGACAAGATGGAGAAACAAAGGATGGATTTGCTTAAAAAGATGAAGCTTCCCTACAAAAAGCCTGAAATGCGGCCATACCACCTGTCCCTGAATAGCTACTTTGTCAGGGAAGGCGAGGAGTTTTCTTGTTTCGAGTTCGCCGAGCCATGGATTGACCACACCGGGAAGTTGCAGAAAGGGTTCGAGATTTTCATAGATGTGGAATTCGATCGGTCCAACATGAAGCTGACTTACATGGAATATGATAAAGCCACGGGCAGAGTTAGAACCATCAGGCATAAGTACTCCACCAAGGTCGCAGATGACTTGGCTGATCAACTTGAAGCCGCAACCCTTGACAAGCCAGTAATAGAAGCCGCAGAAACTCCGAGTTTGACTGAGACGTGGGATGGCCAATATCTGCTTCAACATCTGGGTAATCTGGAGCTGCACGAAGACATGGTTGCCGTCATTGAAGACGATTCTGAAGATGAGGTGGACCCAAGGACATTGGTGGTGCCCATGGGGGACAAGCTCAAGAATTGGTGAATCATTGGGGGACCTATGGCTACTCCGGAATTTATGGTGGGGACACTGGGGCTTACTCCTTCTCCTGTCGCCACTCCTGCAGCATCTCCTGTCACTCACCCAAAATCCCCGTCCCTAGAGTCTAGTGTTTTACATTTTGAATTTGAGTCTTCCTCTAAGTCTGACGATCTTACGTCTGAAAACTATGATCTTGTTGCAAACGCTATTTTTTCCTTTTGCCATGAATGAAACCCTCGACCTTTCCGAGTATCCCTCCATAGTCACTCTTTTAACTGATAAATTGACTAATAATCAAACTAATGATATAAACTTAGTTAATAATGATTCATTAGAAGAGGCGGACACAGACACAATAAATGATGAATACATTAAAGAAATTTCAGAACAGGTTATTAATCAAAAAGAATCTCGAGCCCAAGCTGCCGATGAGGTGTTAACGTGCGTGAATTTGGGAACCGAAGCCGAGCCTAAGGAAACGCAGATTGGAAGCTTCTTCAGCGGAGCCGAAAAGGAAGCACTGATTGAGCTACTCAAAGAATATGTGGATGTGTTCGCATGGTCTTATAAAGACATGCCGGGGCTCGACAACTCGATCGTAGAACACAAAATCCCGACAGTACCAGACGCTAAGCCAGTCAAACAGAAGTTGCGCCGCATTAAGCCGGAATGGTCTTTGCAAGTGAAGGAAGAGATTGAGAAGATACTCCGTGTGGGTTTTATCAGGGTGATCGAGTATCCAACTTGGTTATCAAATTTGGTGACTGTCAGAAAATCCAATGGTAAAGTCAGAGTCTGTGTGGATTTTCGGGATCTCAACAAAGCTACGCCGTAGGATGACTTCCCCTTGCCAAATATCGACATGTTGGTGGACGCGACCGCCCATTATGAGGTCAAGACGTTCGTTGATGGGTTTGCCGGCTATAACCAGATCGAGACAACCGAGGAGGACCAAGAAGCGACCCCCTCCACAACCTCGTGGAGGACCATCAGTCGGCGAGTTCGAGCCGTGTTGAGAATGCAGTCTCCTCAGGACAAAGCCGAAAAGGAAAAACTCGTCAAGTTACTGCAACACCTCAACCATTTTACAACAGTGGGGGAACCGATACTCAGAGAAATAGAAAGGGCCCGCGACCAAGAATGGAGTTCGAGATGTGAGTTCGCGTTATGCTGCCTCAAGGAATACCTTGCGAATACCCCAATCCTGCACCCGGCACATGGGAATGCAATTCGGACCCCAACACCAACGACAGAATCGCGGCCCTCGCACCAGGAAAAGAAAATCAGTGGAAAACTGCAAAGATCTTTGGAAAAATACCCCCTCTCAGTCCACCGATACACAAGAATAGGGACCCCTTTCGCAAAATTATTCGACCAACTGAGACAAATAGGCAAGATGCAGCCTCTAGGAGAACATTCACTCCTCTCCGAATTACCACCCCTTCAACCATTTGAACCTACCAAAAGTTGCTTTTACCACCAAGACGAAGGCCACGACACCAACGACTGTGTCGCTCTACAAAGGAGAATCCAAGGCTTGATGGACGAGAACATGCTCACCTGCGTGAGAGGATTTTGGTTCTATAGGGAAAGCGAAAACTTAGAACTCCTCGATTGCTACGAAATCGAGTCTTATGTGAGGAACGGCCCAGAGGTACTCTCGCACCTGACTGCAGAAACGATTCAAGACATCTCAAGAGAAATAAAGGATTTGAAGCAACGCGTCGACGCAATGACCAAAGCCCGAGGCGCGCCACAAGACTAGACAGAATGGCAGATTTGGATGGCAACTCGTTCAAGGAACCAGTCAACCTCAGCAAGCTCAGACGCTACTACGACTAGTATCCCCCTTCTCTAAAAAAAAAAAATGTTTACTACGCAAAAAGAAGCCCGATAGACTGAAAACCCGCAAAGGGCGGTCTAAAATAAGGGTGCGTACAAAGCTCGCTAGACTGAAAACCCGTAAGGGCGGTCTAGGCAAAAGTTAGAGCATTCCCCCTTCTATCTTCCCTTTCTCTAAATTCATTCTAGTCCGACTGGAGTGAACTACGGTGACCTGAGCCCCTTAGTCCTATTTGTAAAAGGGGAACGTAGGCAGCCTTTCAAAAGGTGCGGTCTAAAAAACAAATAAACATCCAAATCCTGTCACAAAGCAATAAAGGTAGAAGTTGTGTTTTCCGAAAGCAAAAACTTTTATTTCCATAGTCATCGCATGTTAACACTTATTTGATGAGTCTAAGCTTGACATACTTTTTGAATAAATAACCTATTCTGAAATTGAAACTAAAACAAAAAGCAAACTAAATTAAAACTAATGTGTCTGCAACGACTATGGAGAGATGCTCGGGATTACTCCTTAGTGCCATTTGTGCCCTCGGTCTCTTTCTTCTTGCTTTGCCCACGGCGAACTTTCTTCTTGCTAGGATTTTCACAAAATCTTCTTTCGAACTCGCTAACACCTTTAGCCTTGCCATTAGGAGCCTCTTCGCCCTTCCTCTTCTTTGAGATCCCCACTTCTTCTCCGCCTCCGTTAGCCACGCTCTTACTCATCCTCCTCTCATAAGCCTCAGCCTCCTTAATTCTCAGTGAAAAACTTGGAGCACAGGATCCCAAAATAGTGCCCCTTAAGGTCTCTAGAGTCTGCTCCGCATGCCCAAGTCTCGCCATATACCAATCCAAATACTCACGTGGCAGAAAGGTGTTGCTAGAGCGTGTGAGGAAGGTCCTACGACTAAAGCCGGCCTCGTACCACATCTGAGAAAGAAGGACTGAGGCACTATCATCCAACTGAAGTATCCCAAAAGGAAAATCATCTCTCTCCTTGTCCCAACCCTCCGGGATGGTCTGCACCAAACCATACTGACGAAGCACTCTAGAGGGATAGTAAAAAGTAGTCCCAGAAAGGGTCGGAACTTTGATCATGTGAAGTCCCACTTGTTTCTCCCTCACGGAGTGAATGTGCCAATGGGGCACCACCCACTGAATGTCGTCAGTCACCATTTCCGCCAAATACTTTTCCCAACCTTTGAGAGTCATGCCCTCAAACCGCTCCGCCATGCCTCTAATGCGGTGCATCCATGGGGCCACCTTCAGAGAAGCCGCCGGTTTATTCACTCGAAGCCTCTCTTGCAGCCACATGGTTAAAAGCCTATCACTACCACAAGGCATCCCACCATAAGCCACGAGGTGGGGAATCCCACAGAGCATCTCCCCAAGAATGGCCGGTACAATGTCATAACCTAAGCGAGCCGAATTCACCATGCCCAAACACCCCTCACTAGCAAATCCAACCTCAGAAGGGAAAAGAATAGAGGCAAACAGACATAGCGCAAGATGGTCCAAGGAACGGTCAGAGGCCACATCCATGTGCATAAAGTGTTGTGGCATCCAAGAAAGGTCGACATAACCGCCCCTAGCATACCTATCAAAGTCATCTGCGGGCACGCCAAAGGTCATCAACTTGTTAAAAAGCAAGGCAACTTTACCCTTCCCTTCGTAGCCACATAATGCCGCGATGTCCTCATAAGTGGGTGTTATCTCGTTGAATGAAAAGTTGAAGACATGGAGGGTATCATTCCAAAATTTCCCACAGGCTTGCAAGAGGTTGGTATTGGAGTTCATGTGCAAAACTGACCAAATACACTTTATCCCATACCGTTCATCAAGTTTCCTATGACTAGAACCAGGAAGTTTGGCAACCCACTTCTCCAAAGAGGTTATAAAGACTTTTTTCTCAAGACTTGTGATCCTAGCCTCATGATCCATGGCAAAGAGCAAGCAAATTGGCTAAAAGGAACTCAAAAAACTGCTCAAAAGGTTGTTGGTACGTTTTTGTGGCTGCAAAAAGGTTCATTAAATAGGGTACGGACTCCCACTCTTGCCAGGAAAAGGAAAAGCAGAGCCGACTACAGACTTGGCCACGCGGCCACTTGTGATCTAGGAAGATATGGCCACGCGGCCAACATTGCTCCGGGACTTGCCATGGCCATACGGCCAACATTGCTCTGGGCCTTGCCATGGCCATGCGGCCAACATCGCTCCATGCAGAAATCCAGTTTGTTTCCTCCCACTCCGTAACGGATCCATGCAACTACGTACCTGCCCCGTCCCGTGGCTCATGCATTGTATAAAATTAGGAACATTTGTAAAATAACTAGTTTGCACAAGTAGGCTCCCACAATAAAATTGCATTTTAGAACATAATATACATACATGCATTTTGTACATCTGTTCTATACATACATATCCCTCTGCTCTCTACTAGCTAACAGTGTAGGAAATAAAGATGGAAAGATGGGCCCCGCCTAATCAGAATCCTCCTCCGTGGTGTCTCCACGCTGCGCTAAAGCTCGAGAGCTACCGGCACACGAACTCCGTCCCCGGACCGCTCGACCACCAGTATGAGAAGAGCCCGCACCATTCGGAGACTGTTCCCGACGCTGGGGTGACGCAACGTCGTCCCTCTGACAAGTACATGAATGGTATGCCTCCCTCAGTAAGCATATCAACACGTTCTCCCGCCGAGCTAAACGGATATATGCCTCCCAAGTCACCTGAAAGGGAAACCAAGGCTAATGATTACAATGCAAAAAGAAATAAGTGTGTGCGAACATGACTAATATAAAGCACAAAGCCGTACCCCAGCGTCGGGCGGAGGAATGAATGTCTCCTCAACAAGATCTGCATCAGTCGGCTCCAAGCTCAGCTCCACCTCCCGGCCGCCCCTCATCACTCTCACGCTACTCGAGCGAAGGGGCATGCAACCAAAGGCTGACTCCGACCAACTTACCGGGCTGAGCTCGATCCCTCTCCCGATAGCATCCTAGCCCGAACCTGAGGGCTGATCAACCGAGTCCGCACATAGCCGGCGTAGTCGTCACTCCCTCTGTAATGCTCTGCCGGAGTGGGAGCCAAGAAAGTCGCCAACCTCGCGGGACGGAGCATATCCCGAGGAGGGTCATAAGGAGCCCACGGTAATGTACCAGCCCTATGCTGACGAACCACCCTCTCTCTGAGATACATGGCCTCCCCGGTGAGACCCACAAGCAGAACCCTAGAAGCGGTCAACTCAACTACATAGGGACCCACCGAAGCCTCATTGGCCGGACTCCATGGGTAAAATCTAACCCCGATAGGCTCAGACATCGCGAACACCCTCCTCAGATCAGCAACATCCACTGTCTTCCTATCCCGGTTTCTGCGAGGAGGAGCCCTGTTGCCCTTGCACCAGTACGACATGATGGGAACAACCTTGTTGGCACTCATCATCAACTGAAAAGGGGCGACACCGAAGATCTCGTACACCCAAGCCTGTGCATACAATGAGAGAGACATTTCAGACCAAAAGATAGAGCAGAAATCTCAAAAGGTGAAAAGAAGGGTAGTCAAGAGCATACCTCAAAGGCGAACTGAAACCCGTCAAAGGCCGACGAGCTAGCCCTCGAGCAATGATCCAATGCCTGGTAAATCTCAGTCAAACCGGCTCTACCCCAAGAAATCTCACCGACTTGGTCCAAGTCCACCAAAGCCCCTAGCAGTGAGTACCGGCAGACAATAGCCCCACTGGGAAACAAGATCTCTGAAAAGCTGTACCATAAGAACAGCCGGACCAAACAATCCAAATCATACTCCCCCCTACCAAAGGCTTCAATAGCCACCTCCACCAAACGGTTCACCTTCCCGGCCTCCACTCCATAACCCTTGACACCTCCCCCCAGATCAGTGTCAACTCCCAACAAAGCCTGCCTATAGTCCCGCCGCTCCACCAAGCTCTCATCAAAAGGCAAAGGGGTAGCAGTGAATCTCAACCCCATGATAGCCGCGAAATCCGTCGGCGTGATGGTAATCTCTCCCCAACTGAAGTGGAAGGTATAGGTGGTGTCCCACCAGAACTCCCTACACACCTCTATCACCGCCGCCACCTTCAGGGTGCCCCCAACCATGCGGACACTGTCAAAGAATGGGCCAAACCCCATAGCCTCGATCCGAGCACGCAAACCACCCGGTCCCTCCGGCAGAGACGCCCACAGTTTGCCCACAGTCACTGTGGACCCACGAGCCTTGATCCTCTGCAGGTAAACACAGCACATGTATGTTACACTCCTAGCAATTTACATTTCTAGCAATCTACATTTCTAGCAAATTATGATTCTAGCAATATATATTTTGTACAAAAGTGCGAAAAATGTGAAAATGAGAGGAGCGAAAATTTGAAATTTACCTCTCGTGTCTCCGGAAGACCCATCGACCAGTGACGCTCTGAGTCGATGTAGAAATCGTAGTCTTGATCAAATGTTGACCGAAGAAGGCTGTCGCGGAAGTTCCGAGTCACCGCTCGTGGTCTCAAACCGCCCCGTGGAATCAACGGCGCCGCTTCAAAACCCGCTCCTGGGTTAGCCCCTACATTTCCCTCGCCCTGAGCATCACCGTGCCCCTCTCCTTGTTGCTCTTGTTGTGGAAGCATATACCCACCTTGGCCCGGAAAATCCCTAAATAATGCCTCATTGATCCAATCTTCCATAGCTCCAAGAAATATGTGAAATGAAGTCTTCAAAATTATCAAAATCCAAGCTTTCTCTCTCTAAAACTCAATTTTCTCTCTCTAACTCGTCAACAATGGAGGAAGGAAGAAGAAGAAAGAAGAAAAGAAGGAGAAGGGGGAGGGTTTCTGGCGCTGTGACCAAGGAGTCAGCCCGACGGCGACCTTGGCCACGCGGCCACTTATGCCCTCGCTATCCCAGCCGTTAGATCAGCGATCCGCGTGAAGGAGATCTGACCACTCAGCGTTCTTGGCCACACGGCCACTATTGCAATTCAGAGACCTTGGCCACGTGGCCAACCTTGTCCCTTCAGATAAAATCCTATTTTTGCCCCTGATCTTTTCCCTTTGATTCATTTTAGGTGCCCTTAGCACTACTTTGACTGATATTCGTTACCTTTGGGTACGGAAAGCCCCTTAAAATTTCCATTCTTCACCGAATATTTACTTAGGATTCGTATGATTACAGAGACTTCGGCGCCTCTATGTCATATGCATCCTAGATCGATTGTGATTGGCAGAAGCCTTGGCGTTTCTGTTTGCGAGAGATCCAGCATCTATTATTAGGATTCGTATGGTTGTAGAGACTTCGGCGCCTCTATGACATACGTATCCTAGATCGATCGTGGTTGGCAGAAGCCTCGGTGTTTCTGTTTACGAGAGATCCAGCATCTATTATTAGGATTCGTATGGTTGTAGAGACTTCGGCGCCTCTATGACATACGTATCCTAGATCGATCGTGGTTGGCAGAAGCCTCGGCGTTTCTGTTTGCGAGAGATCCAGCATCTATTATTAGGATTCGTATGGTTGTAGAGACTTCGGCGCCTCCATGACATACGCATCCTAGATCGATCGCGATTGGCAGAAGCCTCGACGTTTCTGTTTGCGAGAGATCTAGCATCTATTACTTTAGCGCAATCGGCAGGAACCCTGGCGATCCTGATTGCGTTTACCATTCCATCTTGGGATTATTTAGACAATGTAGCCTTTATTTTTCCCAAATAACTTCATTGCTTACGAATGTTTGTTCTTCATACAAGATAGTATCCATAGGGTTATTATCCGCAGAAGAAGTTCGATGTCTTGTCTTTCCCCAATATCTCTGAACTACGACCGGCTTGATTCCTCGGAGGATACGTAGGAAACCTGAAAAGGTCCAGCCACCCGACTGACATGGTCATCTATCGTCCCCAGCGGGTGCATTTTCCCCAGCAGAAGACGTTGCTCCCCATCAGAGGACAGTCATTCCCAATTTCCCATCAGATTTGAACTACGTTTGGCTTGATTCCCCCGCGGATACGTAGGTCGCCTGCCAAGGTTCAGCCGTTCCCTTACCTTTCATCTGTTTTGAAACTCATGTTTCAGACGGATCCTTCTTTTATCGTCGACCCCATATTGCCTTGCAAGAAGCGTCGCCGAGGGGCTACTGTTAGTACCCGACCTGAAAATGAGTTTATTAGGACTTTCCCAAAAATACAAGGACTTTATAGGAATTAGAAACCTTGCAAAGACTTGTCCCGGATTCCCGAAATACCTCATTTATGACAAAATCTATCAAAATAGGTAATAAATGGTTTCCTTAAAACCATGCAGAAACCCTAGCTTGAGAATCACGTCAGCCTGCATCCTTGGCCACGCGGCCAACCTTGCTGCGCGTAGATCTTGGCCACGCGGCCACTCTTGTCACCGGCTTAAGTCATGGCCAGGCGGCCAACTTTGCTCCGGATGATCTCAGCCGTCAGATCTTCCCCTCAGTTTACTATATAAACCAATCCCATGCTATTGGTTTAAGGATCCGATTTGGAGAGCTCTAAGTCCAAATTTTGGAGTTCTTAAACACAATTTTCTCCCTAATTAAGCATTCAAACTCTCAAGAAGATCAAGGTTTATTTCTTGCCAACATAGGTAAGTTTTCTAACTTTTTCTTCATGTTCTTGCATCATTTTTAATGTAGATCTTTAATATTCATGTTCCTACATGTTTATTCATAGTTTCTTCATATTCCTTGCATGTTCATTCATATGTTCATAATATGTTTTCATATGTTCATCATGTTCTTAGATTAAAACCTTATTTATGCTATATTTAGGGTTGCGATCTTCATAATTACATGTTATTTCATAGCCGATGATGATCTAGGGTTCATCAACCCGAGGATGATCTAGGAACTACTCCTAAACCCTAATCTTTAGGTAATTCCCCCCTCATTATGCATGATCCCGATTCTTCTGCCTATTCTAATTCTCTGCGAACTACGCTGACCTGAGCTTCTCACATTGAGAGGAACGTAGGCAATCTTCGGATCCGGTCTAAATCACTAACACACTACTAACAGATTCATCATGATAGAAAGACCGATCAATTCGGGCAATAGGAGTGATAATGTTCAATATTCTTCTCTTGTTGTAATTTGACCCCCGAACCCACTAAAAATGCTTTTTTCAATGTTTTGGCTTTAATTAAAACAGCGTGGCGACTCTCATAATTTTAATATCGTTAAGAATATTCCCTTTGTAAATAATAATAATCACAAGATACTTCCCATGCGTCGCTTCATCGGAAAGGGGTATTCACAAATTGTATGAACTATATGGAATATAAATTGTGTTTAATTTTGTTCTTCAATCTAGGGATTTCTTAGAACAAAATAATTCTCTCAAAAACTCTTTGGAAACTTACACAAACTTATGTACTGATTTTAGTCTAATTTAGGCTGTTTATATACTTGTAAGTCCTATTCCAAATAGGTAACAAGTGTCTAAACCCGCAAGAAAACGGATTAAGGAAAGTTTCTGCCGAAACCGACTGGTCCGGCTGGGTTTAGCAAGTGGTCCGACCGGAACCATCATGGTCCGACCGGGTATTGGACTTGGTCCGCCCGGACCTCCCCTTTTCCACTTTTCTTCCTCTAAATTCCTTAAATCCCCGAATGGTCCTTCGACCCAATATTCCAATATAGTCCTTTTAGGATTCGTTCTATTTATGTGTGACCCTCTAGGATTACACTAAGTTGGCAATGTGTTCAAACATGAAACCATAAGATATGAATAGGTTCTAGCAAACCGTCATACCTACCCAAATAGTGTAACTAGATACAAGTTCGCATTCCTTTAGAATATGTCATAATCCTTTTATCCACGATTTCATTGAACACAATTCATGGTCAACAAGTCAACTTGTCTTTGTTCAATACTTTCTCGATTCCGAATATGTTGATAATCCAAATGACATTGATCCATTCAATTCATTTGGGTTTGGCCGAACATTTTCATCAACATCATTCCTACGAGAGGCCTAAGCTTGACATCTCTCCGAAGAGGGACAAATCCATATAAGCTTATTATTCTTCCCTACATGAATTCTATTATGCCAATCATACCCTTTATAACTACCCGGTTAAAAGTAGCGTTTGAATATGTCAAACATAATGTTCATCAATTGGAAGACTATAATAACTTCGTGTCTAAGGATTCAAATGACATAACTAATATGAGATATATATATGACATTGACCATGATATATATCTCGTAAAGCGGGTCATGTCCAGTACCAAACAAGTACCCATAAATCTAACATGATCATCCCATGATCATTTAGCCTTTATACTAGTACCTAACAAGTACTAGAGACGGAGATTATTATAAGTAAACATGAACAACAATAATAATCAAAACATTTCTTTATTAATATGAATAAATGATAACAATTACAATATTTATTGAACGTGCCTAGGGCACCAACACCAACAGGTCTCTCTTCTTGATATTCCTTTAGAAGAGGCTCAGTGTATGGTTTTCAATCCTATATTTATTGACATTTTGGGCCTTCCCGAAAAGTTCATGGATCGCACGGATGAGGCTTCTTAGAATGGCTTTGGATTATGTGTTCTTGCCTTTTTCTACATGGTCGGCTCCAAAGGCCCTTACCATAGGGTTTTGTTGAGTGTTCTCGAGGAGTGACTTGCGGGGAAAGACATCGTCCCTTTGATATTGGGAGAGACTTTACATGGCATGGATCGCTTAGCCCTAGGTGATGGCTTCATGCGCAGTGACTGTCCTACTCTTCTTACCATGTGGTTAAGGGAGAGGTCGATGGACGTCCCTGAGGCTCCTCTTTCTCACAAACCATGGTCTTATTCTCTAAGGGGCATCCTTTTGGATTTTTCCCAGGGTGATTGGGAGGATTATATGGCTCGGCTTCGGACCTCACAGATTCGCTGATGGGTTCCACATTGGCGCATTGGCTCCATGAGAGAGTACCAAGGAGGTTCTCCCCTTGTTCAGGTACCGGGACTTTTGGGATCATCTTTCTATATCCCTTCCTTGGTTCGTAGGCAGTTCAGGTTGTTACAGACTCCTTTGTCGGAGTGTTCAGATATCAACTCGGAGCATCTGAGGATTTTGTCATTGTCCATGTGGGATCCATCTACCATTTCACTTTTTGCACGACTGTGGACATATTCCCTCTTTCTGGATCGGGTACTTCTCAGGGGTGTAGCCAGCACAGTTCTGACCATGGTTTACTTGGATTGGTATGAACAGACTATAGGGCAGACTCAGAGGCTCATTGGGGAGAGGCGTGAGGCCATTCTTGGAGAGGATAATGACACTAGCAAGGCTTTAAGGGAGGCCGAGGCTGTGGCGAGTGGTCATAATTATACTGGAGATGTCGTGGATGACTATCGGGTCCTAGCCGAGAGGAGGATGGCCGTAGTATCGAAGGTTGAAGCACGGATAGAGGACATCCGAGCTCGGGCTGCAGCCGATACGGCTTTGAGGGTAGCTGGGCTCATTGAGGAGATCGGGAGAATACCTGACTTTGGAAGGAGGGAAATCGAGATTTATGACACGAAGAAGAAGAAAACCCGGAGGAGTCAAAAGAAGAAGTGGACAGGTGAGGAGCATTGACGGCCCTATGTCCTAAGTATCCACCCATTGCCATTGCAGACACATTAGTTTACTTTAGATGTTTTATTTGCGTTTTCAACATGTTATTGTGAGTCGAGAGTAGACCGTGCTTGAACTCATCAAAGAAGTGTTTTAACTGTAGTGATAATGGTTACTTATCTTTGTAAGGCTATTTTTTTACATTTGTACGAATCCTTTTGCTCAAAATGGGATTTGAAATTTATTTATTTTTGAGACCGAACCAATAATTGGCTGCCTACTGTAAGTACCCCAATCTGGATTGACCTACTTTAGAGGAATTCTTGGTACCATTTAGGGATAAACCAATGGGCCAGGACCTCGCTAGGATAAACCTGATATTCCAGGACTGAACTGGAATTAAACTTAGAAAAATCCAGAAGCTTGCCAAGTCGAGTCGTACGGATGGTTTGGGCGCATGAGGTCCCTAGCCGTACAGCTATGTTGGGCACCCTCAGCCTCTATAAATTGAACCCCATGCTGATCATTTTAGGGGGGGGGAGAAAACGTTTTATGAGCTGAAACTCTGCCAGTTTGAGAGCAGAAAGTGAGTGATATATACATTTGAGTGAAAAGAGAGGAAGATAGGCCATAACCACAATAGGTGAAGCCTCCTTCTCCCCATCTTCTCCTTCATCTCAAACTCTCTTTTATCTTTGTTCATATTAATTTTTTATCTTCTATTATTTCTTCTTATTCTTGCAAAGTCTTGTCCATTTCAAGCACTTTACATTTCTTGCAAGTCTTGTCCATTTTCAAGCACTATATCTATATATTATACAAGTCTTGGCCTTCCAAGCTATATATATTATGATTATATATGTATATGATCCAAATCATTAGGTCATTCAAGGTTCCCTTCACACCTAGTATGTGATTTATGGGATAAAACCAAGGATGATCATGATTTCTTAAATTTCATGTTGATGTTGTTCTTGTTTGGCCATAAGAGTCATGATTGGGGGATAAAGTTTCAATCTTTATCCTCCCAACCAAGATCTAGCCATAAATCACCAAGTATGGGACATAAATATTTGATCTTTATGTTATATTTTTGTCCCTGAGGGTTTAATCTTGTATAATAAGTCCATTTTGGTGGTAAAGTTTCAATCTTTATCCACCAAAATGGTCATTTTGGTCTAAATGCCATGTTCATCAACTTTTCATAAATCTCTCCAATGATTGTCTTTGATCACACCTAAATCTTTGTTTTTGGGGTTCCTTTGATGATCAAATGCATAGGAATGAACTTTTCAAAGTTTTGTTGTTAATCATAAACTGGAAATCAACATTCCAGTCCAGTTTCAGCAAAGATACTCTGTTTTGACTAAAACTGGACTGTTTTCTAATAAACTGTAAAAATTCCCTGGAGAGCCCTCCCCATCCGTACGGCTACTTTGGCCAGAAAGGGCATTTTCCAGTTTCTTCCTTTTCTGACCAGAAAGTTTGCAAAATAAACCTTTTCTGTTAAATAATTAACTGGTTTTGCCAAAACAGTCAGTTTCTCCCATTTTGAAAACACACACACACACACATGCACTTTCGTTAACTAACATTAGGGAGACTCGGTCCTATCCGAGGCAACTTGGGTGACGTGAAACTCTTCCCAAGGCGTAAACTGACCTCCTAACTAATATAATCTCTAACCTTTTTTTTTGTTGGGTTAAATAATTAACAAAAGTGGCAACTCCGTTATGTTTTGTGAGATTGCCGTGTTCGGCTTTTTCGCCCCAAAACGCGATCCTCCGCGCGGGGGCGGGATCCTTACAGTGGCGACTCCGCTGGGGAGTAAAGTGTCCACAAACTTCTTTTTAGAAATTTTGGGGGTGCTTTTGTGTGGGTCAAACTCCCGTTCCCCATTTCCGTTAACTTTTGTGTTTGTCTTGTGTGTGCTGTGTTTCTGTTTGAACTTTCTGGAGATGAAACTGTTCTGGAGATGCAATAAACTGGGGCTTGATGATCAGAAGCTAAAAAACTGCAAAAAATAATTACCAGCATGCTATAGCCGTACGGCTATGTTGGGCAGGGAACATAACGTTCCAAAATTTAACAATTTTGTGCAGGGCAGGAACATTCTGTGTCCCTTTGGCTTCTGCTTGTCCAGGTTCTAAATTTACAGTTTTGTTTAAGCACATTACCTTCTTCTTTTCTAGCCAAAACTTGGTTTTTGAAGCTTGGTCATGCACAAACTTTTGGACATAAATTTGGGTTTTCAAAACCTCCTTGTGCATGACCCATTTCGTAAAAGATTTTTGAATTCTTTGTTGTACACAACTTGTTTTCAAATGATTTTCAAAAGAATTGTTCTTCTTGAAAAATGTTGATTTCAAAGGATTCTTTGGTTGTGCATAATTTGTTGTACATACAAGTTTTGGCTTTGTTTGTTCATATGATTCTTGCTTGATTACTTGTGTAAATAGCTCATTCATGCTTGCTCATTTTTGTTGATTATACATTGCTCATGATGTTAAAACGAATTGAAAATTTCTATTTTAACTCAAAAGGGAACATAGAATGGCTTCACACTACGCGCACTTGATCTTGCACGTTCCAAATACCATTTAAACCCAGGATGGATGCCACGATGCAGCTTGATTAGTGCTCTTGTGCCCTTCTAGCGCGCACGGGTCCATTCTACCTCCCCTTCTGAGCCGAGTCAACCACACTCGTCCGTGACACACAAATACCGAGACCTTGGTTGGTTTTTGGTCTAGCTCACGTTACCACGTCCCTAATACGTGTCTGAGATTAATTGTGGCCAAGTTAATGCCCGAGTCATGACTCCTTGTATAAGAAAGTGTGACCATGGTCAACTTTGACCCGGTCCTTGACTTACGCGTTAATGTTGACCGTAATTAACCTAAGTCGTGTATTAAGGATAGGGTGACACCGTGTTGTCCAGCCCTAATGAATGGTCCATACTAATCATCCTTAAGCCCAAGGATAAGGTTCGAGAGCCCTCACTAAAGATGAGGTTATGACGGAAGTCCCTTAAGTACCTAAGACGAATCTCGATCTTAACCGGGGCTTAATCATGATTGGGATGGCTCACGAATTGAGAATCTTGCGAAGCACTAGACTCTAGATTCGTTAATTTCGGTCGGTGGAAGCCGCTTGCCCTATAGGACCCTCGCCCGGGACAGCCCATTCTTGGGAGTGTGCAAGGCAGGTGAAAAACGAGGGGTCTATAGGCGTAGTGATGGCCTCCACTGATCCAGGATGTAGAATAGTTACGAAAAAGAAGAGAGATCTTTTCCAACCAGTTAGGAATAAATGTGGTTTAAGTAAACATGAACAAAAAATGCTAAGCTTTTGAACTATGCACTAACGTTTGTTCGTGTGGCAAGACTACCTAATAACAATCGAAAGAGTAAACAAAATTCCCTCAATAAGTCAAAATCTCGTTTGTGTTTAGTCCCCGCCTTACTCAAAGCATGGCTTTTCAAGATTCTTCCCGCAGTACCCTTATGGCTTGTCGGTCCATTTTTGCTATAGGGAGCAATGGAAGCCCACTTTAGAAACATTGAAAGAGCTATGGGTGCCGTGCAGTAAGTAATGAGAAGATTGGAGTACGAACAGGGTCGATTGCTAGGGATCATTGCTAGGATGCAAGAAGAGCAAACCCCAACCTAGAAGGAGAAGTTGAGAAGATGTGGGTCAAAATGGTGTACCCTTGCCTTCGCGAGCTCCTAAAAGATCGGGAAAACGATTGGCATCAGGAAAGGAAAAGTGTGAGGGATGAATTGGACTCACAAAGCCGTATTCAGCAGGAAGACATGAGGAACATCCAAGCTTGCATGCACACAATGGTGGATGCAATCCTAGATATCAGGGCCTACCTCAGAAATCATCCACACTTGAAAAGTCCCCCCCCCCAGGACCGTCTCAAACAACCCCTCCTTTGTTGCTCCAGTCAATGCCCAAATGAATACGGGACGTCGGGGAAGTCTACCTCCCCAAAACCAAATCCCGAACGGAGGCCTGCCACCAAGAAACAGCTGACCTCGCCCCATAGCCCCCAAACCCTCTCACCATCAAAGGGACGCCCCATACCGCCTCTTTCGCGAGCTGGGAACCCCGAGAGCCTCGCTACTTGATCAATTGCTCAAAGAAGGGAAAATCACATTACTTGACCCAACTGTGATCTCATCCGAGCATCCCAGCCAACGGTCTGATGAAACTCAATTTTGCCGCTATCACCAAGGGGTAGGACACTCCACTGGGGCGTGTGATGCCTTGAAAGACAGAATCCAAGCACTCATCGATGAGGGTGTCATTACCAAGCAAGGAGACAAATGGGTTTGAATTGGAGATGTAAGGAGGTGGAAGAAGAAAAAGAAAATGGGAGTGGTCTAGCGTTGTAGGTTCTAGAGAGTCCTTAAAAAAAAGTCCGTTGTGGACAAAGTCTTTTGTTTTTTTTGTGAAAAGCCCTGTGAGGCAATGTTATGTGAAAATGGGAGTGGTCTAGCGTTGTAGGTTCTAGAGAGTCAACAGTTGAGTCTATGTTTGTAAAGATTGAATCTCCCATGAAATGAATCACTTTTACTTCTATTCTCTCTAGACTTGAGGCATTATCTTGAAAAACGCATTAACTCTCGAATCTGCTTTGATTAACGTTGACAAATGATTTCTATATCCCCAAAATGATGAGTTGACTCCCAAACATAATAGTCAATGACGACTCATTCAAGGATGAACGAACCTAAACGCAAAAGAGTACAAAATACAAACAATTAATCTTGATATGAATGAATGTTGTGATCAATTGGCATGAAGAAAACCATTAATGGCAAGTCTTCCCTCATACAATTCGCTCATACACTTCCCCGATACACAACCTAATACACCTTTCTGAAACAAACTCCTGATGCACATCGAAGGTATCCCGAGACAGTAAAGAGGTGAGGACGTTGTTGCTCAACTGCCAAGATGCAACTGTGATTGCACGTGTGCAACCAAGCAAAGGGCTTCCCAGATCTTCGAAATCAAAGATACAAAGGAGCCAATGCCCAAGAAAGCAAGCTAGGGCCGATAATTACCTCCTCCCCTCTCAAAAAAAAAAAAGGAGGAAAGGAAATAACAAGAGGAAATGCTTGCCTTAAGAGACCCATTCACACCAAAGAGGGTTCATCCCAAGAGGCCCATCTCAAAGAGATCACCGCAAAGCGGAAGCGAGAAACAATGTCCCCCGAGATGACATCAAAAGAAAGCCAACTTCAGCAAAAGACGGCCTCAAGGCCGAACTACGGCGACCTGAGCTCCTCACATTGAGGGGAACGTAGGCAACCTTCGGGTCCGGTCATAGCATGAAATGAATCCATCAAACCTCGGTCCTCCCAAAATGACCCGGTTCTCTTCCCTTGGTCCCTTCAATGACCAATTTCCTAGATAATGACCAATCTCTCCTAAACACACCTTGATCTTTCCATTGATCGAATCTGAATCTCAAATGATCACAACATTTGTGCATGTTAAGACTAATTGCTTGAATTTTGACCTAATGCTGGACACGGTTCATTCGAGCAATCATTTTGATGACGTTAACTAAGGCCGACTTCGAATGCCTCGACAAGTCTTCTTTTCCACATCTTAGGAAAGATCCAAACACTTGAATTTCTATCCATAGGCTTCCTTCCTTAGAAAAGGGACTCACTCCCATTCCTATGTGTGTCTATTCGTGTGAGCAAGCGGGATTTGCTCTTGTCCGTGTCAGAGTCAACTATTGCTCCTGTCCGTGTCAGAAGTCGGCTTGGCCACTCCTATAAGGAGAAGAGGGTGGGAAATGTGAGAAAGGGAAAAGTAATATGGTTGGATGCTTGGGGAGAAGAAACCCGTGAGAAGAGAGAACCGTGTTCTGAACAGGGGAAGATGCGCACCCAAAAGGAAAGGGCGAAACCCAAGGAGTAGTGTCCGGGAAAAGGCAAAACACTGGGGCTGGCAAGCCATGACTGCGAAACCCAAGGAGTAGTTCCCGGCAAAGTTAAAGCATTGGGCTGGCAAACCATAATCGTGCGATGGAAGGGCCAACGAAGAGTCATGCTTTGGGTAAAATGGTTCGAGTCAAATAAGGTCTCCCGTCTGTCAAAATTCCCTATAAGTCCTCAGAAACCTTGGTCAAAAAGTCAACCATGCTTATATGATCCGTACGGCTGGTTTTTCCCTGTAAAAAAAATAAATTAATATCAGCAGCCTGTATCAGCTGATTTCCTACGAGTGAAATTCATTTTCACTTGTCCGAAACCTGTCAGAAATGTGTCAAACTTCGCATGATTGAGTCCAAACACATCTCGGGAATCCCCGACGGTCCAGAAAGGACCACGAAGCCCTCTCGAGGCCCAAGCTATGCATAAATGGTGAATTTACAAATAAAAGGACAATGTTTTAAACAACCAAAGATAACAAATTTTCATACATGGTTTCGAATAAAACAAACCGAAAGAAAAATTGTTCACATAGGTACATCCTAATCAGAATCTGGGTAAGGATCCTCCGGAGGCGAGTGAACCCTCTCCAAGGGGTGAGATGGGTACATGTTGGGGTCAAAGAAGAAGATGGACTCCGCTAAGCTTGAGCCTTCACCCGAAGAGGATTGGCCCGGAAAGAAGGAAGGAGGAACCTGGGAATGAGGACCGGGGTGTCTGATCGACTGGGGCTCTACACGCTCTAAGGCCAAATGAGCAAAAGGATCAGGGGCGAGCTCGTGAAAACCGGGGTCACGGAGCAAATCCCGAAAGGCCTCCAAATCAGCTCCACCTAAGGTATGGCGACGAACAAAGGATAGGGGAAGCTCTACGCTCGAGGCCCATCGGAAAGACCTCTCCCCACCACTCACCGAATTTCTGCCCGGCGCGAATCGTGATTCAGTCCGAGGCCCCTTGGAGGAGCACCCAACAAACCTCTTCAGCCACCTTTTGGCCCGTTTCATGAGGGAGGGTTTATCCAACAAAGCCCGCGCTGCAACCTGCATGGGGAAATTAAACGGTTCAGTGGAAGAGATAGGGATATGGGATGAGTGAGTGTGAGAGAAAGGAATGAAAACATACCATGCCCTCAGGAGCATCCTCAGGTGGGGCCCCCTCTCCAGCCATGGATGTGGCCACCATATGGACCCGACCATCTGAATATATGAATGAGAAGTCCTGTCACATTGGAGGAGCCACCCCAGAAGCCACTACCTACGGCGACCTCAGCTTTCGGGCCACAAAGCGCCCATACAGCTCGTCGGTAATGAAATCAGTCGCACTCGCTCCCATAAGATAAGGGTCATCCCTTCGGTCAATCATAAACATGGAGTCAGGAGGATCAACGGGAGCCCTTTGCATAAGCTCGAGCCCGTGCTGCCAGAGCACTCTCTCACCTAAATAGAAGGCCTCTCCTCTGAATCCCACCAGGGGCCTCCTCTCCCGTGTGACCTGCAGGGCCTCAGATAGGTCAACGACTATCCCTTTCCCCTTATACCTCGACCAAGGAAAGAGGTTGAGTTCGGCCGGCATGGCGCCCCTCAGCACTGCCCGAACGTCGGCATGGCGAACGGAGACACGCCCCTTGGACCCCCTCTTCTTTCAGGCCTCTCAAGCCTAATAGACCATGGTCGGGAATGTAATAGCGGGATCAACAGTTAGCTCCCCCGGATAGCCACCGAAGATCTCATAGTACCAAGCCTGAAAGGAAAATGGCAAGGGAAACGTTAAGATGCCGAAAACTGGAAAAAGAGAATGAGAAGGAGAAAACAGAATGAGGGAAAAGAAAGAATCTACCTCTAGGGCAAACTGGAAGCAAGCCAAGGACTTGCTTGCTTTCCGGCTAAACTTGTCAAGCTCCATATACAGCTCGGCCAACCCAGCCTCTCCCCAAGCAATACTTCGGACGGTCTCAGGAGTAGTCAATGACCCGAGGAGAGGGAACATGCAGGTGGTATCGGCGTTGGCAAAGAGGGTGTTGCTGAGAAGGAGCCACACATAAGCTCGTCCGAGCTGCTCCGCGGTCACCAAGCTTGCCAAATATTCTAGGATCCTGTCCCGAATAGCCCACTCAACAGCCTGCACCATGATCCCCCAGCCCTTGGTAGGGCCCGAGAAGACAATAAGTGCTTGTACGTCTGGGGACGAGTCGATCGGTCCAGATAACAGGCCCGCCACTAAAGGAAAGCCCGGTGATGGAAGAAAAGTCGGCAGGGGTCACGGTCACCTCCCCCCAGCTCAAATGGAAAGAGTGAGTGGTATCCCACCAATGCTCACCCAAGGCAGTAATGAGCCCAAGACTCTTGTTAGTGCTCGCCAGCTGGCCCACAACATGAATGAACGGCACCAGGCCGGTGCCCTCTACCTAATCTCTCGGACCAGGCTCGTCGCCGACAGCCACGGGCATAGCCTCCCACAGGGAGTAGCACATGTCGGGAGATCCCCGAGATTTGGGATCACCGCCCTGCCGGTAAACACAGCAAAGGTATGAATAACACAGATTTAAAATGCCAATGCATGTTATAAATGAATGTGATGAGTAAATCATGTGTATAAAATGTTTTCTCCCTTTTCAAATTGCGAAAAGCGTTTGAGGGCGTGTGTGTATAAAATGTTTTCTCCCTTTTGAAATTGCGATAAGTGTTTGAGGTCGTGTGTTTATAAAATGTTTTCTCCTTTTTCAAATTGCGATAAGCGTTTGGGGGTGTGTTTGAAAAATGTGTTTTCTCCCTTTTCAAATTGCGATAAGAGTTTAAGGGTGTGTGAATAAAATGTTTTCTCCCTTTTCAAATTGCGATAAGCGTTTGAGGGTGTGTGTATAAAATGTTTTCTCCCTTTTCAAATTGCGATAAGCATTTGGGGGTGTGTTTGAAAAATGTGTTTTCTCCCTTTTCAAATTGCGATAAGCGTTTAAGGGCGTGTGAATAAAATGTTTTCTCCCTTTTCAAATTGCGATAAGCGTTTGAGGGTGTGTGTATAAAATGTTTTCTCCCCTTTTCAAATTGCGATAAGCGTTTGGGGGTGTGTTTGAAAAATGTGTTTTCTCCCTTTTCAAATTGCGATAAGCATTTGAGGGTGTGTGTATAAAATATTTTCTCCCTTTTCAAATTGTGATAAGCATTTGGGGGTGTGTTTATATAGGGAATGTGCAAAGTTTTGTTTAGAAAGGTGTTATCCTGTCCCAAAAAAAAAAAAAAAAATCCCGTCCCCATTCCAAGACTTAGTGTCCCGAACCTTCATTAAAATGCGACAACTTGTCCCAGGAAATACTAGCACGCACTTGAATGTGTCAAAATGACTAGTCGAGCCTTAGGTACAAGTAGTTTATACACAACACACTTCGTATAGATAGGCATGTCCAAATGACGCAATGGGCACGTGCTCACGTCCCTAGTGATCCTAACGACACAAAAATGAGGCTAATTTCATGAAATTGTGTCAAGAAATGCAAATATCTCAAATAGCATGAACGTAGGCCCTAAGACTAGGCAATGCACAAAATGCTCAAATTAGACATGAATCAAGTAGGAAAGGATGATTACCGCTCGTTCGTGACATAGATGGACGTCGGGAGACTTGTAGAAACCCGCTCCCACATCATTTAAGGCAATATGGTAGCCCCAGAAATTCCGGACCATGTCAAGCCTTCTATCCGCTCCCCTTGGGTAACCTCTTCTTGCCCGAGCATCCATGAGCAAACCTAGAATGAATTAGGTAGAAATTTCGGGAAAAGGGTGAAGTTATGCTCTCAAAAATTGCCTCTCCTTCTCTGATTTTCGGCCTGAGTTTTGAAATGTGAAGCAACCATCCATATGGCTGATGTTTTTGAAAAAGAAGGAGACGCCTCCTCAAGCCGTATGGCTAGTTTGGGCGAGAGGAAATCTCAGCCCACAATTTACACTTTGGCCCCTGGCGCCTTGAACATTGGTTTACCCCAGGTTTCTGAAATAGAACTTAGGCCCCCTCCCTTTGAAAAACGTCTAAAATGCCCTTACAGCTTGAATTGAACCTAGAAAAATTAGGTTCCCAATGAAAAAGAAATCGGGAAGTCCTTAGATGGAAGTAAGACCAGCTCTTTGATTTGACCCAGCCGTACTTCGTAAGCCCAGGTTGAAAATGTGAAATTAGACCGGCCGTACTTCGTAAGCCCAGGTTAAGAATGTGATTTAGCCCGGCCGTACTTCGTAAGCCCAGGTTAAGAATGTGATTTGACCCGGCCGTACTTCGTAAGCCCAGGTTGAAAATGTGATTTAGCCCGGCCGTACTTCGTAAGCCCAAGTTAAGAATGTGATTTGACCCGGCCGTACATCGTAAGCCCAGGTTGAAAATGTGAAATTAGCCCGGCCGTACTTCGTAAGCCCAGGTTAAGAATGTGATTTAACCCGGCCGTACTTCGTAAGCCCAGGTTAAGAATGTGATTTGACCCGGCCGTACTTCGTAAGCCCAGGTTAAGAATGTGATTTAGCTCGGCCGTACTTCGTAAGACCAGGTTGAAAATGTGAAATTAGCCCTGCCGTACTTCGTAAGCCCAGGTTGAAAATGTGAAATTAGCCCGGCCGTACTTCGTAAGGCCATGTTAAGAATGTAATTTGACCCGGCCGTACTTCGTAAGCCCAGGTTGAAAATGTGAAATTAGCCCGGCCGTACTTCGTAAGCCCAAGTTAAGAATGTAATTTAACCCGGCCGTACTTCGTAAGCCCAGGTTAAGAATGTGATTTGACCCGGCCGTACTTCGTAAGCCCAGGTTAAGAATGTGATTTAACCCGGCCGTACTTCATAAGCCCAGGTTAAGAATGTGATTTAACCCGGCCGTACTTCGTAAGCCCAGGTTGAAAATGTGAAATTAGCCCGGCCGTACTTCGTAAGCCCAGGTTGAAAATGTGATTTAGCCCGGCCGTACTTCGTAAGCCTAGGTTGAGAATGTAATTAGCCCGGCCGTACTTCGTAAGCCCATGTTGAAAATGTGAAATTAGCCCGGCCGTACTCCGTAAGCCCAGGTTGAAAATGTGAAATTAGCCCGGCCGTACTTCGTAAGCCCAGGTTAAGAATGTGATTTGACCCAGCCGTACTTCCTAAGCCCAGGTTGAAAATGTGATTTAGCCCGGCCGTACTTCGTAAGCCCAGGTTAAGAGTATGTAATTTAACCCGGCCGCGCTTCGTAAGTCCAGGTTAAGAGTTTGAATTTGGAAAGTTAACGTGGCCGTTCTTCGTAAGTCCAGTTAAAAATATGAAAAATTGTCCTTTGGCCATCCGGCTTAACGTAAGACCATTAGGTTTTGTGAGATTGTGTCCTTTGGCAGTCCGGAATGACATAAGTCCATTAGGCTCCGTGAGATTCGTCCTTGGCCATCCAGCGTGACGTAAGACCATTGGATTTTGTTGACCCGGCCGTACCTCGTAAGTCCAGGATGAAAGTTAAGATGTTATCACCTCGGCAGCCCTTGGTAGGGCGTAAGACCAGTATAGTCATATTAGGTCAAGAAAACCTTTGTCCCCGAGAGTGACCAGGTTAGGAAAACCTATCATTGTGACTGCAGTCCAGAGAGATGTAAGACCAGCCTTGTAGTCGACCCTCCGTCAGGAGATAAGTTGACCAGTTTTTGTAGTCGACCCTCCGTCATGAGATAAGTTGACCAGTTTGTGTAGTCGACCCTCCGCCATGAGATAAGTTGACCAGTTACCCTCGAGACGACCCTCTCCGATAGAGCCAAGTCGATCGAGTCTAGCCTCTGAGCCATGCCCATTATTTGAGCCTCTGAGCCATTCCTATTCCTTGAGTCGACCCTCTCCGATAGAGCCAAGTCGAACAAGCCCGGCCTTTGAGCCATGCCTGTCTAGGAAAGGATGAATGAATATCCACCTAAGGCCCATAGGTTTGAGTAGCCTTAAAATCTCTCACCCGAACTACGTTAAACTTGATTCCCTCGAATAGGGATACGTAGGAATCCTATACCTCTAGGTTCAGCCATAGAACAAATCGGCCAAGCCGTCCTCCCATCGGATTGGGATGCTTATAGGTTTGAGTAGCCTTAGAATCTCTCACCCAAATCGGCCAAGCCGTCCTCCCGTCGGATTGGGATGCTTATAGGTTTGAGTAACCTTAGAATCTCTCACCCAAATCGGCCAAGCCGTCCTCCCATCGGATTGGGATGCTTATAGGTTTGAATAGCCTTGAAATCTCTCACCCAAATCGGCCAAGCCATCCTCCCATCAGATTGGGATGCTTGTTTTGTCGATAACCCCGCTTTCTTCAAAAGCGACGTTGCCGAGGGGCTCTGTAAGTACCCCAATCTGGATTGACCTACTTTAGAGGAATTCTTGGTACCATTTAGGGATAAACCAATGGGCCAGGACCTCGTTAGGATAAACCTAATATTCCAGGACTAAACTGGAATTAAACTTAGAAAAATCCAGAAGCTCGCCAAGTCGAGTCATACGGATGGTTTGGGCGCATGAGGTCGCTAGCCGTACGGCTATGTTGGGCACCCTCAGCCTCTATAAATTGAACCCCATGCTAATCATTTCAGGGGGGGAGAAAACGTTTTTTGAGCTGAAACTCTGCCAGTTTGAGAGCAGAAAGTGAGTGATATATACATTTGAGTGAAAAGAGAGGAAGATAGGCCATAACCACCATAGGTGAAGCCTCCTTCTCCCCATCTTCTTCTTCATCTCAAACTCTCTTTTATCTTTGTTCATATTACTTGTTTATCTTGTATTATTTCTTCTTGTTCTTGCAAAGTCTTGTCCATTTCAAGCACTTTACATTGCAAGTCTTGTCCATTTTTAAGCACTATATCTATATATTATACAAGTCTTGGCCTTCCAAGCTATATATATTATGATTATATATGTATATGATCTAAATCATGAGGTGATTCAAGGTCACCTTCACACCTAGTGTGTGATTTATGGGATAAAACCTAGGATGATCATGATTTGTTAAATTTCATGTTGATGTTGTTCTTGTTTGGCCATAAGAGTCATGATTGGGGGATAAAGTTTCAATCTTTATCCTCCCAACCATGATCTAGCCATAAATCACCAAGTATGGGACATAAAGATTTGATCTTTATGTTATATTTTTGTCCCTAAGGGTTTAATCTTGTATAATAAGTCCATTTTGGTGGTAAAGTTTCAATCTTTATCCACCAAAATTGTCATTTTGGTCTAAATGCCATGTTCATCAACTTTTCATAAATCTCTCCAATGATTGCCTTTGATCACACCTAAATCTTTGTTTTTGGGGTTCCTTTGATGATCAAAGTGCATAGGAATGAACTTTTCAAAGTTTTGTTGTTAATCATAAACTGGAAATCAACATTCCAGTCCAGTTTCAGCAAAGATACTCTGTTTTGACTAAAACTGGACTGTTTTCTGATAAATTGTAAAAATGCCCTGGAGAGCCCTCCCCATCCGTACGGCGACTTTGGCCAGGGAGGGCATTTTCCAGTTTCTTCCTTTTCTAACCAGAAAGTTTGCAAAATAAACCTTTTCTGTTAAATAATTAACTGGTTTTGCCAAAACAGTCAGTTTCTCCCATTTTGAAAACACACACACACACATGCACTTTTGTTAACTAACATTAGGGAGACTCGGTCCTATCCGAGGCGACTTGGGTGACGTGAAACTCTTCCCAAGGCGTAACCTGACCTCCGAACTAATATAATCTCTAACCTTTTCTTTTGTTGGGTTAAATAATTAACAAAAGTGGTGACTCCGTTATGTTTTGTGACATAACCGTGTTCGGCTTTTTCACCCCAAAACTCATCGCGATCCTCCGCGCGGGGGAAGGATCCTTACACCTACGTTCCCCTTTTACAAATAGGACTAAGGGGCTCAGGTCGTCGTAGTTCTTTTACATGAGTCATTGTGCAACCCTATTTTTTCTCTAGACTGCCCAAACGGGTTTTCAATCTAGGTGCGTATATTCTTTTAGTGCTTTTTTTTAACGCAATAGCGATGGAGCTTATCACTGTTGACTAGGTTCATGAAAGGATTACCATCCAAATCTGCAAGTCTCATTGTGCCTCCCGAGAAGATCTCTTGTACCACAAAGGGGCCAATCCATACGGGCTCCCATTTTCCATCAGGGTTAGACCTCCCTGGGGGTTCTTCCTTATGAACCAGGTCTCCTACCCGAATTTTCAGGGTTTCACCTTCTTGTCAAAGGCTCGTGCCATTCTCCCTTGGTAGGCATGGATATGTTCCATTACTTTCAAGAGACGCTCATCTAGCAAGGCCAATTCATCATGTGGACTCCAGAGCCATTCTACCTCATGAATCTGATTTTCCAACATGATTCTTAATAATGGGACCTCCAACTCTGCTGGGAGCATGACCTTAATCCCGTAAGTCAAAGCAAAAGGAGTTTCTCTGGTAGCAGTTCTAACCGAAGTTCAGTAGCCCCAAAGTTCCAGTTGTAGCTTTTCAGGCCAATCTCTACCCTGTGCTGCCATTTTCTTGATGATTCTTTCAAGTGTCTTGTTGGCAGCTTCTACCGCGCCATTGGTTTGAGGCCGTTAGGGGGAAGACTTGAGGCGAGTGACCCGTAATTCTTCTAACAGTCGGTCGCATTCACCATCGAAGTGTGAGCCATTGTTGGTGATGACCTCATTTGGAACTCCATAACGGCACATGATATTTTCTTTTATAAACTCCGCAACATTCTTCGAAGTTAAGACTTTGTAAGATTTGGATTCGACCCATTTTGTGAAATAGTCCACGGCTACCAAGACAAATTCGTGACCATTGCTTCCGGGTGGATAGATATTTCCGATGATATCAATGCCCCAAGTTGAGAAATGCCATGGGGTTGTCATGTAGTACAGATGATGAAGCGGTAGGTGATTAAGGGTGGAAACCGTTGAAACTTATCACATCTTTTCACAAGTCGTATGCAATCGGCTTCCATTGAGTTCCAAAAATACCCCATTCATAGGATGACTTGCATCAGGGCCCGAGCGTTCATGTGGGGACCACACACTCCACCATGGACTTCTTTCATGAGTTATTTTGCCTCTTCCATACTTATGCACCTTAAGAGGACGCCCTGATGGCGTTTTTTTATACAAGATGTCTCCCAAGACAACATAGTGGGATGCTAACCGTTTGAGAGCTGCCATGCTCTTGGCCTTAATCCCATCCTTGTATTCTCCTTTCTCATTTGTGAAGGAAGCTTTCCCCTTTCTGAGGTATTGGTAGATTTGGTTGTACCATGGCTCTTCTACCTTTTCCGAGATTCTGTCTATCTCGCAACAATAGGCCGGATTTTCTTTCCTACCAATTCTGAAAGGTTTTACTGATTTTCCTTCAAGAATTTCCACCAAGGAGGCCAACGCATCCGCAAACCGGTTCCGATCCTTTGGTAGGTAGTGAAAACTGAACTCTTTGAATTGGGCCATGAGTTCTTCCATGTGGCCTTGATATTTTTGCAGCCCTGGGTCCAACATCTTCCATTTGTTAGACACTTGGTTGATAATCAAAGCCAAATCTCCGTATACCTCAAATTCTTTTACATTTCTTTCGAGGGCGGCTTCTAATCTAGCCGTGTATGCCTCGCATTCTGCGGCATTATTGGTCACCTCAAAGTTCAATTTGTTGGCAATAGGGGCTTTCTCATCCTTTAGATCCACCAGGAGCATTCCGATGCCGTTTCCCCTCTTATTTGCGGCACCATCAAAGAACAACTGCCATTTGTTTTCGCCTTTAAGGGCGAAGATCCCTTCGTCGGGGAACTGTGGTTCGGTTTCCTTCTCATCACTGCTAGGGAAATCTGCCAAACGTTCTGCCATAACTCTCCCTTTAATTGCCTTTCGCGTCACATAACTGATGTCATATTCTGCTAGGAAGAATGACCATTTGGCGAGTCTCATAGACAGAGATGGCTTTTCTAACAAGCATTTGATTGGATCTATCTTAGAGATGAGCTTTATTGAGTGAGAATGCATGTAGTGTTTCAACTTTCTCACCACCCATACCAATCCGACACATGTCTTTTCAATGGCAGAGTAGTTAAGTTCACTCCCTTACAGTTTTCGGCTTACAAAGTAGATGGCATTCTCCACCTTTGAGTCCTTCTTTTCTTGGGCCAATATTGCTCCTATTGACGTGTCTCACTGTCAAGTATAACAAGAGAGGCTTATCTTTGTGCGGAGGGCAAAGGATTGGCGGATGAGTAAGATAGGCTTTGATTTTCTCAAAGTCCCTTTGACATTCCTCATTCCATTCAACCTCTGCATTCTTTCTTAACAATTTGAAAATGGGTTCACAAGTGGGGGTGAGTTGGTTTATGAAACAACTAATGTATTGTAATCGTCCCATGAAAGCTTTCACCTCTGTTTGGGTACGGGGTGGCCTCATCTCCACGATTGCCTTAACCTTTTGTGGATCAACCTCAATGCCTCATTCGGTGACCATGTATCCCAGAACCTTACCACGGGAGACTCCAAAATTGCACTTAGCTGGGTTGAGTCTCATGGAGTGTTTCCTTAGCCTGTCAAAGAACTTTCTCAAGTCGACCAAATGCTGTCCATCGGTTCCCTTGGAATGGATGATCATATCATCGACATATACCTTTATTTCCTTATGACTCATGTCATAGAAGAGTGTTGTTGCGGCCCTTTGGTAGGTAGCCCCTGCGTATCTTAACCCAAAAGGCATCACGGTGTAGCAAAAGGTTCCCCACGGGGTGGTGAAGGCAGTCTTTTCTTGGTCCTCTTCAGCCATCTTAATCTATTTATACCCGGCAAAACCATCCACAAAGGACTTGACCTCAAAGCAAGAGGTTGTAACCATAAGCATGTCGATGTTTGGGAGAGGGAAATCATCCTCAGGGCTCACTTTGTTGAGATCCCTGAGGTCAACACAACATCGGACTTTCCATTTGGATTTTGTGACCGTCACTATGTTGGAGAGCCACGAAGGATATTATATCACTCTTATGAAGCCAACTCGGAGTAACTTCTCAATCTCTTCTTTGACTTGCAAGGACCATTCTGGTTTAATTATTCGAAGCTTTTGATTAACCGGTTTCACTTCGGGGTCCACGGGAATCCTATGCTCTACAATCGAGGCATCCAACCCCGGCATATCCCTGTAAGACCAAGCGAACACGTCCACATATTCTTTGAGCAATCTAACCAAGGATTTCCTTTTGGCCCCTTTGAAGTAGCTACCAATCTGCGTCTCCTTTGGTCCATCCGCAGTCCCTAAATTCACCTTTAGTCAAAACCTCTTCGGCAGCTTGGGCACGGTTTTCCTCTCGGTCAATAACCTGCTTTGAATTTTTTTTAATGTATTTTTCATTTAGTATGTCTGCATTATTAGGTGATTCATCATTAACTGTTTGTAGATTATTAGTTAATTTATCATCTAATAAGTTGGCAATGAGGGGATACTCGGAAAGGTCTATCATTTCATTTAAAGCAAAAGGGAATAAAACGTTTGCCACAAGTTCATAATCCTCGAGTGTGAGGCCCTTAGATGAAGAAGAGTCAAACTCAAAGACAAGGGATTGAGGAGACTTGACTACATTGGACCCTACGACATTTGATTCTAGGGGGCGGGGATCCAATCCAAGTCTCCCAGTCATCTCCTCTTTGCTGGCCACTGGTCTGGAAGAAGTTACCCAATTCTTCAGAGGCATATCATCAAGTCCAACCAAGGTGCGGGGATCAAAAGTTTCAGGGGATCCCTCCTCAATCACAGCAATCGTTTTGTCTCCAAGATCAATCAAGTCCGACACAACTACCTCTTCTCCAAACATTCCTTGCATTATCATGCCATTCCACTCGTCATCCATGATGTCTTTCTTGGCTTCCTTGGGAGTCATCTCCTCATACTCACCATGCTGACCCCAGGCGGGTTCTTCCTTTTTACCGTTCCCTTCTGTGGACAGGGATTTGAATCATCTCACGACCTTGGGCACTCCTTTGAAGGCGTACTCACATGTTACTGTAGCATTGGTAGGACCGTGTCGCGACCCCGGACCCCGCGGGCCCGAGACCGCGATCTGGACGTCGACTCTAAAACCAAAACTGTGAAATACTGAAGTTAAAAATTCCATTTGATACCAAAAGGTGATGATCCAAAGTTTTACAAATCCAAGTTTGATAAAAACCAATTACAACTATCATAAACTTCCACAAGTTTATGCCCAACAAAATACAAATATACAATTCTTAATGACGTCATTGTTTGGTACAACTATCCCAAAAGGTTACACATTTATATAATGTAAACCAACCTATACAACTTTCCCCAAAAGAATGTATCCACACTCGACGTCCTCTTTCTCGTGATTAGCGAGACTAATCCTTAGCACCTGGGGGGGGGGGTTAAGGAAAAACAAAGATAAAAAGAAAAGGGGGTGAGATAAATCTCAATAAGTTACTAATGCAACTACATGACATGCTATGATGCAATATACAATAAGCAATAATAAATATCACATAGCACATAGCATTTATCAATTAACAGATAGCAGCGGAAATAAACACATAACAAAGGATATAGCCAAGGTTTTCCAAACCGGTACATCCAAATAAAGGATCGCTGCGCAGCTTCAATAATCAACAAATCATCATCTTCATAATAGCATGAAAGCCGAAGAGAAAACCCCGGTACCGGAACCAATAACCATAAAAGTGTCACAAAGGACAAGAGCCATGACACAAAGTTATGCCCGGTAGCTAGATACATTCACAAAGGAAGCTAACTTATCTTTTCCAAGGCCAATCTGGAAAAGGGTATAGAAGGGGGCAAAACAATGGTCAACATTATAATGGACTTGGCTTTGCCATTATAATCCTTCCCATCGCCCGATGCAACAAATATGCCAACCGGGCTTCCAAATAAATGCTAAGTAATAATAATTTAGCATGAATAAACAACTTAAGGTTCCAAAGTAGGGAACCAATCCAATTAAATTACCACAAAGGTAAACCAATCCAAACAGCACTTCAAAGATGAACCACATTCCCAAAATGATACTTAATCAAATTCCATATTGTATTTATTCACAAAAGAATCAAATCCAATCAATAAAGTGTTCCACGGTGTTATCTTAAGTTAATTAGAAGAAATAAACCTAAACTAGATAAGCCTTAAGTCTTAAACCAAGCAAAAGGTCAAAATCCTGGAACAGGGGGCGGGCTGGCGTCTGGCATGGGGCAGGCGGGCGCCTGAATGACCAGAAGGTCTGGCCATCAGAAAAGAACATGTAGGCGGGCGCTCGGGTCACGGCGGGCGGGCGCTCGGCCCGGGTTTTGGCCGGGAAGAACAGAGCTGGGTTCTTCATTTCGACCCAAATTTCACCAAAACACAAAATACTCCATTTCAACTCTTTCTACACGTTCCAAAATGTACCAAAACCACTTATAACTAGGGTGGGGATCCAAATACACCATTTATCAACCCAAAACCAAGAATCAAATCCAACATTCATCAATTCACCATTTTTAACCAAAAACTCAAATAAATTCCAAACAAATTCAAAACCCAACCAAACTTCAAATATAACACATCAAACATTATCTAAACATGATATGAACATTTTAGCATCAAAATGGGGGAAAAGTAACTTATTTAAATAATAATTTAAATAAATAGTTAGGCAAATAATTAAACAATAATCACTTATTACTAATAAAATAGAGCCTATATTTCGGGTCGTGACAGACCGGGCATTTCAGGCATATCAAGGAACGTTCTCCTTAAGGGGTTGGCACTCATTCCCCAGAATCTTGCAAGATCCTCCTGCAGCTTGTCCCAATTGGTGACCATCAGTGGCTTTTCTGCATCCGGGGTCTCAGTTTGGAATCCCCTTTTTACAAATTAACGGCCCATGTCGAAGGTGTAAGGACGGAGATTAGAAGCCTTGTACGGGATCCCTCGAGCTTTAGCTTGGCTTTTCTTTCGTGACATTTCCTTATCGATTTTCACGTTTTCAGGGGTCGGCGTATATCCCAAGCCGTGGAGCATATTTTGCTCTTTGATGTCAATGACCTTGTGTGTACCTTGCAGCCTTTTCCCTAGACCGAGCCCCGGCAAGTAGTACATTAAACGCATCATTTTCATTGCGGGAGGGATCTTATCCTTCGGGAGCGTGGGGTGTACGCAACAAATGTGAGCTTTGGGCGGTATCTCTGTGAAACCTGTCAACACCATGTCATTTTCCTCGTGCTTGATTTCTAACACGGGGATCCCGTTGGTGTTGGTTCCTTCAGTGGTGACGCTGTCCCCATAGATGACCGTTAGGTTGCTTTCACATATTTTACGCACTTGTATGTACCCCAATCTGAAATTAAACCAACTTAGAGGAATTCTTAGCACCATTAAGGGATAAACTGATAGGCTAGGACCTCACTAGAATAAACCAAAACTCTAAGACTATCCTGGAATTAAAACTTAGAAAAATCCAGAAGCTCGCCAGGCTTAGCCGTACGGATGGTTTGGACGAGGGAAATCCCTAGCCGTACGGGTACCTCAGTCCCTATAAATTAAGACCCTTGCTGATCATTTCAGGAAGGGGAGAAAACCATTTTGTGAGTGTAAACTCTGTCGAATTAAGGGCAGATCAAAGACATAAACACACATTTGAGTGAAAAGAGAGAAAGAAGATAGGCTTAGAACCAAAATTGGTGAGGCCTCCTTCTCCCCATCTTCTCTTCATCTCATTTTCTATCTTCCTTTTGTTTAATTTATGTAAATGTCTTTACTTTTCTTGTAAATATTATGAATTGGAACCAAGTTCTTGATGTGAATCAATGGTACCTTCATGTTCTATGCATGATCATGGGTTCAAACCTAAGATGATCAAGGCTTGTTATCATTTAATGTCCCTTTACATTATGTCTTTACATTAATGCACATTACATTATGTCCTTATATTAATGTCTCTTTACATTATGTCTTTACTTTTATGCAATTTATATTATGTCTTTACATTTATGCAAGTTTGTAGACACCCCGCCTTGGACCGCTCTCCCCGGTTGCACATTTGATTTTGTGTTTCTCCCTATTTTAAGTGTTTGTCGTTAGTTTCTGTTAATTCCATTAAGTTCATGACTGACTTTGTTAAGTCCAGGGACCAAACTGAATAACAGTGCTGACTTTCTAGTCCATTATGTCATTTTTACCATCTCCAAGTCGCGCGCTTCCATCCTTTGGGGTCAGAGGCGCGCGCATCCCACTACTAAGGCAGGAGGCGCGCGCACCTGGGCGTCAGTTACAGATTTCTGTCCAAGAATCCCTCCCTTGCTCCTTTTAACAGGATTTGCCTGGGAAACTGATGTTAATGACTTGGTTTTGGCACCAAAAACTCACATTCTTCACCTATATAAACACCTCTAATTCACCATTGAATAGGAGGAAGATTTTAATCACTAAGCAAAAACTATACATAAATACTTACAAGACATTTTCCTAAAAACCTCTTGAAGGAGTCTTTGAAGTTCTTTGAAGTATAGGTAAAAGACTATTCTTTTCTCCCCTTTTCTACTTCTTCTCCTCTCTCTTTCTTTTACTTTAATCAAAGTGCAATCACCCAAACATTTTTGGGACATGACACCGGAGACTACTGCACTTCATTAAAGCTAGTCAAGGAGTCATCTCCCCACATTCTAAAACCCCTTTTATTACAATCAAAAAATAGGAAGAACATCATTTTATTCATGTAGATTTTGAACAAGCAAGACCAACATTAGTTGGCTGAGATGGGTGTTTAAGTACTTCCCATCTCGTAACCTAACCCCCGAACCTCATATACAAGAATATCTGTTTTCGTAAATCAAACTTAGGCTACACATTAGGTTTTTCTTATGTTCCTCTAAAACATAGGTGGCGACTCTAAAACAAAAATAGACATCCTAGGAAATCCTTCCGCCGCTCTAGCCAAACGGTGGGCCCTCCCAGGATATCTACAAAGTTAAATTCCATGTATTTACTTTTAAGTTGATTTTATGGTGAAATGATCAAGTTTGGGATGATAAAGTTTAAATCTTTATCATTCAAACTTTGATCTAACTACAATAATGTCCCTTTGGATGGTAAAGACTTAATCTTTATCAATCCAAAGGTTGATTTTTGATATCCTAAGGCCTGTCCTTGGAAGAATCATCCATTTGGATGTTAAAATTTCCATCTTTATCCATCCAAACGATGATTTTGGCTCAAATTCCATGTTCATCACCTTTCTTAATTTTCCCCTGTTAGTTTTTTTAAGGTATAAGAGACAAGAAGATGAAAGGGAAAACTGATATTTTATTGAGCATAAACAAAAAATATTTATACAGCATACTGAGAACAAACTTAGAGAGATATCTGCTAAGTAACAGAAAATGCATAAAATCTTCCAAAAAAATAGCATAGAGAACAGGTCATTATCTAACTTATTTTGACTCCTTCAACGATACATGCTGTTGAAGTCACTCAACCCAACAATCTCCTCCTTGACTCAACGGCAGCATACACCAAGCTTTTGTCTAAGATACTCAAATCTTGCTTTAGGAAGTGATTTTGTTAGAAAATCAGCAAGTTGATTCTCTGTTTCGCAATACATCAGCTGCACCTCACCTTGCTTTTGCACCTCCCTTAGAAAATAAAACTTTATCTTGAAATGTTTTGTTTTCCCATGAAACACAGGGTTCTTAGAAATTGATATTGTAGCTTGATTGTCAACAAGAACAAGTGTACTCTCCTTTTGCTCCATGTATAGATCAACCATGAGTTTTCTTAGCTAAACTGCTTGATTTGCAGCTGAAACAGCAGCTGTATATTCGGCTTCCGCAGTAGATTGTGCTATGACTTCTTGGTTCTTTGAACACCATGAAAAAACCCCAGAACCAAATGTGAAACAGTATCCAGAAGTGCTTTTCATGTCATCATTACTCCCAGCCCAATCACTATTTGAATATCTATAAAGACTGAATTCTTTTACGGGCTGGAACATCACTCCATATCCAATAGTACCCTTGATATATCTCAGGATTCTTTTGGCTGCTTTAAAATGAATCTCACTAGCACAGTGCATATATCGTGACAACAAGCTTACTGCATACGTAATGTCTGGCCTGGTTGCAGTCAAATACATCAGGCATCCTATTAAGCTTCTGTACAGTTTTTCATCAACCTTTTCAGCTCCATCTTTATTGCTGAATTTCTCCTTTTGATTCATTGGCGTTGTACATGACTTGCATTCCTCCATCTTGAACTTTCTTAGAATTTCCTTTGCATATTTTTCTTGACTTACAAAGATTTCACCCTTACTTTGTTGCACCTGCATACCAAGGAAAAAGGACATTTTTCCAAGATCAGTCATTTCAAAAGCTTCTTTCATTCCATCTTTAAACTCTTCAATCAGCTCCTTTGAACTTCCTGTCATAAGTAAGTCGTCAACATACAAGGAAACAATAACCATTCCTTCATCCGTCTTCTTGACATACAAGGTAAACTCACTTAGACTCTTTTCGAAGCCTAAGCTTACCAGATGTGCATCAATTCTACCGTACCAAGACCTTGGGGCCTGCTTTAAGCCGTACAAGGCTTTTTTCAGTCTATAGACTTTCTCCTCCTGTCCATGAACTACAAATCCTTCGGGCTGCTCTACAAAAATTTCTTCTTCCAAGTACCCATTCAAAAAAGCTGATTTAACATCCATGTGATGTATAACCCAACCTTTTTGTGCAGAAAGAGCTAACAACATCCTTATCGTATCCAACCTGGCGACTGGTGTAAATGTTTCTGAGAAGTCTACCCCAAACATTTGCGTATATCCCTTCACGACAAGCCTCACTTTATGTTTGTTTACAGAACCATCAGCATTAAGCTTCGTTCTATAAACCCATTTAACTCCAATGACATTTTTATCTTTAGGTTTCTCCGTGAGCTCCCATGTTTGATTTTTTTTGATCATATCAAGCTCCTCTTTCATTGCACTTAACCACTTCAAATCAGTTGCAGCTTCCTTATAGTCTACAGGTTCCATTACAGCAACATTGCACCTTTGATAAATATCAGATAGAGGTCTGGTTCCTCTTACTAGCTTGTCATCCACATCCTCTTCGCTCTCCTCCTGAATCTGAAGATGTTTCTCACTTTCCTTGCTCCATTTTTCTTCCTCAAAGAAGTGCACATCTCTGCTGACGATAATTTTATTAGTTTGTAGGCTTTTAATGTTGAACTATAGCCTACAAAGATTCCTGCTTCCACCTTTTTATCGAGTTTGTCTCTCTTAATCTGTGGAATATAAGAGAAGCACAAGCAACCAAAGACTTTCAAGTTCAGCAATTTTGGTTTGAAACCATACCAAGCTTCAAATGGGGTCGATTTTGAAAGAGATTTCGAGGGCAATCTGTTCAGTCAAAAAACAGAAGTACTTGCTGCCTCTGCCCAGAACTTTTTTGGTAGATCTTTGTCATGAATTAAACATCTCGCCATCTCCATGATTGTTCTGTTTTTGCGCTCCACAACCCCAATTTGCTGTGGGGTATAGGGTGCTGTCAATTGATGTTCTAACCCTGAATCTTCACAAAACTTGCTGAACTTATCAGAAGTATATTCTGTACCATTATCTGATCTTAATATCTGCATTTTTTTTTCACTTTGATTTTCAACCCAGGCTTTAAACTTGTAAAATATGCTTGCAACCTCTATTTTATTTTTCATGAAATAGATCCAACACATTCTTGAAAAATCATCAATAAATGCAATATAGTACTTACTGCCGTTCAGAGATGGGGTTTTCTGAGGTCCCCCGACATCCGTATGTACCAACTTGTAGCTTGTTCGTTGCTCTCCATGATTTGCCTTTTGGAAAAGGCAGCCTTGTCTGTTTGCCGTATTGACAAGCAGCGCATTCAGGTGATTTCTCTTCTAATTCAGGCAGTCCTTGTACAAGATCATTCTTCCTCAAGTAGAGCAAAGCACCATGATGAAAAATGGCCCATCCTTTTATGCCAAACCAGTGTGTTGTCTTCAACCTTGTGCACAACAAGCTGCTCTTCATCAATCAAATCCAAGGCGAAGCTTTTGTCTTTCATTTGAACTCTGAACAATTCCTTATTATCTGAATCTTTAATCATGCAACTCTTATCTTCAAACAAAACTTTATAGCCTTTCTCTAGTAGTTGCCCAACACTTAACAAGTTTTGATCAATTTCAGGAACATATAGAACATCAGAAATTAACTTCAAACCTGTGCAGCCTTCGATCGCTATCGTTCATTTGCCCTTCACTGCTATTTTTGCTCCATTTCCAATTCTGACTTTTGAGTTGTAGGTTGTATCAAGATCTTTGAATTCATATGGTTGGTACAACCACTATCGATCAACCAACTTTCTGTTGATCTTGCGGTAGCAAAGCAAGAAACAACAAAAAGTTCTTCTTCATTAACCTCTTCAATAGCAGCTTTTGTATTCCCCTGTTTTTGTGAAGACTTCTAAATTTTCTCCACATGCCCTAGTTATCCACATTTATTGCATTTGACATCAGGCCTCCACCAACACTTCGTCTGCAGATGATTGTTTTTCTTACAAAAATGACATGATGGAAAATTATGAGAGGTTTTGCTGCCATTGTTGTCGTTGAAACTTCCTGAATTGCTCTTCTTCATTCGGTCCTGAGATTTACCTACTAAAGCCCCTTCAATAGTACCTTCTTGTCTCATGAGTCTTCTTTGTTCTGGATCTTGAAGTGCGCTCAAAAGTTCTACCAAGGTAATTGCAGATAGATCTTTTAAGTTCTCCAAGGAAGTCAGTGTGGCTTCATATTTTTCTGGAATTGTCACACGTATTTTTTGAACAATTCGAGAATAAGGAATCTCAGTGCCAAGAAGCCGTATTTTGTTTGCAATGCTAAGAAGCTTGTCTGCATAATCTTTAATTGTCTCTGAATCTTTCATCCTCTGCATCTCAAATTCTTGAACCAGATTCAAAGCTTGCATTCCTTTGATTCTCTCACTGCCTTCATACTCTTCCTTCAAGAAGTTCCAAATTTTGTGTGCTGTTTTCGACGTCATTATTCTATTGAAAATGACTGGAGAAACCGCTGTGAACAAAATTGATTTAGCTTTGGACTTTCTAAGCCTCCTTTCTTTGTGACTTTTCATCTGGGCAACCGTTGGATTGTTTGGCAAAGGAGGAAATTCGTAGTCCTCTTCAACAGCTTCCCATACATCGTTAGCATCAAGATATCCTTCCATTTTGACAGCCCATATTTGATAATTTAATCCATCAAATACAGGCACCGAAATGGTAGTGAACGAAGTTTCAGATTCCATTTTGTGTGTGGTAGCTGCAAGTGTTTGTGTGTTTATGAATATCACAGATCCCGTAAGATACCTTGAAGCTCTGGATACCAATTTGTTAGTTTTTTTAAGGTATAAGAGACATGAAGATGAAAGGGAAAACTAATATTTTATTGAGCATAAACAGCAAATATTTATACAGCATACTGAGAACAAACTTAGAGAGATATCTGCTAAGTAACAAAAAATGCATAAAATCTTCCTAAAAAATAGCATAGAGAACATGTCATTATCTTACTTATTTTGACTCCTTCAACGACACATGCTGTTGAAGTCACTCAACACAACATCCCCCAATTATTGCCTTGATCACACCCAAAACCTTTTATTTTGTTGTTTAATTAGTGGTCAAGAGCATAGGGATGGTTCAATTTAAGTTTTGTGTGAGTAAATAAACTGGAAAAATGTAAAACAGTTTAGTTTCAGCAGAATGCTCTGTTTCTGCCTGAAACTGGACTGATTTCTTAACAATCTGCAAAAATCCCCAGGGATGACCTCCCCAGCCGTACGGCTAGTTTGGTCAGAGGGGTGAGTTTTCAGTCTTTCCCCTCTTTCGTTAAACTGTTTACAAAACAAACTCTTTCTGTTAAGTTTCTGACTGGTTATGTTGAAAAGTTAGTTTCTCCCACTTTTATAAATCACACACACACACACTTGCACATTTTTTTAGTCAACAAACTTAGGGAGACTCGGTTTTCTGAGGCATTTTGGGTATCAATTAAGTTCTTCCTAAGGTGTAACGTGACCTCCGAATCCTTTTCTCTAACCTTTTTTCGTTAAGTTTGGGTTTAAAGTTAAACTAACATGGCGACTCCGTTTTCTTTTGAACATAAAGTGCCGTGTTTGACACTCCGGGAACGCATTTGCATTTTTCCCACGGGTATCTTACAGTGGCGACTCCGCTGGGGAATAAAGTGTTTGCAAACTTCTTTTTAGAAGCTTTAGGGACATTTTTGTGTGGGTCAAACTCCCGTCCCCGTTTGTTGACTTTGTGCATATTTTGTGTGTATTTTATGTTTCTGTTTTGATTTCTGGGAGTGAAACTGTTCTGGAAATGCAATAAACTGGGGCTTGATGATCAGAAACTGAAATTGGCAAAAAATAATGGGGCTACTGCGCTAGCCGTATGGCTGGTTTGGCTGGGCCCACATAATGTTTCAAATTAACAATTTTGTGTAGGGCAGAAACATTCTGTTGGCCCCTTTGCTTCTGCTTGTCCAGGTTCCAATTTACAGCCTCTACTTGTGCACATTCACCATCATCTTCTTAACCAAAAATGGGTTTTTTCAAAGCTTGGTCATGCACAAATTTTTGACCATAAAATTTTGGGTTTTCAAGGCCTCATTGTGCATAACCCCATTTTGTGAAAGTCTGGTTCAAACCCTTTTTGTTGATGCACAATCTTTTGTACAAATTGATTTTCAAATGGCCTTGCTCCTCTTGGAAAATTTTTGTTTTCAAAACCTTAGGTTGTGCACAACCTTTCCATGTACAAAGTTTTGAATCTTGTTCATATCTTTGTTTGATTACTTGCCCAAATTACTTGTTGAAATTGTTTGTTCATATTTTGTGTATACTATTGTTCATGTTCATGATATTAAAATGCATTGAAAATTCCTATTTTAACTCAAAAGGGAACATAGAAGACTTCACACAACGCGCACTCGACCTTATGCACGTTTAAAAAACCCTTAAAACCTGGGATGGATGCCACGATGCAGCTTGATTGGTGCTCTTGTGCCCTTCTCGCGCGTACGCGTCCATTCCACCTCTCCTTCCGAGCCGAGTCAACCACACATTGTCTGTGACACACAAATACCGTGACCATGGTTGGTTTTTGGTCTAGCTCACGTCATCACCTCTCTAATACGTGTCCCAACGCTAATTATGGCCAAGTAACGCCCGATTCATGACTCCTTGTGAAAGCAAGTGTGACCAAGGTCATCTTCAACCCGGTCCTTGACTTATGCGTTAATTCCAACCATAATTTGCCGAAGTCATGTATTAGGGATAGGTTGACACCGTGTCATTAAGCTCTAATGCTTGACCCATCCTAATCATATTTAAGTCCAAGGCTAAGGTCCGAGATCTCTCATTAAAACGAGGTCATGCCGGAATTTTGTTGAAGTGTTAAGTCAATCTTAACCTTAACCGGGGCTTAGCTATGATAAGAATGGCCCATGCATTGGAACTTTGTGATGCACTAGACCCTAGGTTTGGTTCTTTTGGTCGATGGAAGCCGCATTCCCTGTAGGACCCTCGCCCGGGATACTCCGTCCTTAGGAGCGTGCATTACAGGTGAAAAATGAGGGGTCTATAGGCGTAGTGATGGCCTCCACTGATCTAGGGTTTAGAATAGTCGCGAAAAAGAAGAGGGATCTTTTCCGACCACTTAGGAATGAAGTGATTGTTTTAATTTAACTTGAACCAATAAACACATGACTTCTGATTGAGCGCTAACGTTTGTCCGTGTGAAAAAAAAAATCATCCAATAAAAACATTTTTTCTATGAAAAGAGTAAATCCACTTAAATGCATGGCTCGGGTCTTTCGAAAATCACCCCAAAATGAGTCAGTCCTCTTTATGTATTGAGTCCTCCTTGTGTCAAAATCCCTTTCTTACTCGAAGCATGACTTTTCCGTGAATCCTTTTGAAGCATCCTTATGGCTTGGTGGTCATTCATTTGGTAGGAAGTCATCGAGGCCAACACCCATGCAACAGAGTTGGGCATCAGAATGGACAACCAGTCCCGGTTGGAAGCCAGAGTGAAGATCTTGGAAAGAATGGTCAGCACAATGGGGGATCAGATTCAAAAGTCAGAGGCGAGCCATAATGGGATGATTAATATGATCCAACAGCTCCATGAGGAAGTCAAGGAAATCCTTCACGAGAAAGTTGAGGAGGTATGGGAGAAAGGTGGCAGGAAGCTCAAGGAAGCCATTGAGGAGAAGTATGACCGCAAATATAAGCTCCTACAAAGCCGGGCAGATTTGACCGACTAAATGGAGAGGTATAACTCGAGACATACCCGAGAGTGCCTTCATGAGATTGTAAAATCCATTGAGGAGATAAAAAAGTCCTCACAAGAACCATCGGCCCCGTCAAGAGCTACTCCGGGCAGCCCGATCCCATGCAAACGAAGCCCCCATGAGCAAGTCCAATCCGTCTCCTTGTACCACGGCAAACCTGCAGTCGTCATAGTGTAGATACCCCGGGGCGGGCCCACCGCTCAGGCTAGGGCGGTGGAAGGATCCTAGGATGTCTATCTTGTTTTAGAGTCGCCACCTATGTTTTAGAGGAACATAAGAAAAACCTAATGTGTAGCCTAAGTTTGATTTACGAAAACAGAGATTCTTGTTTATGAGGTTCGGGGGTTAGGTTACAAGATGGGAAGTACTTAAACACCCATCTCGCCCAACTAATGTTGGTCTTGCTTGTTCAAAATCTACATAATTAAAATGTTCTTCCTATTCTTCGATGATGATAAAAGGGGTTAAAAAGGGTTTTTTTTTTAGAATGTAGGGAGATAACTCCTTGACTAACTTCAATGAAGTGAAGTAGTCTTTGGTGTCATGTCCCAAAATGTTTGGGTGATTGCACTTTTTATGAAATAAAAAGAGAAGGAAAGAAGATGAAGTAGGGAAGAGGGAAGAGAATGGTCTTTTTACCTATGCTTCAATGTGACTTCAAATATTTCTTGAGAAATTGCCTTTGAAATGCCTTGAATATTTTGTGTATAGTTTTCTTTCTTCCAAAAAGAGAGCCCCATTCCAATGGTGGAGAAGAAGGGTTTATATAGTTGTAAAACACAAGTTTTTGGTGCCAAAACTCAGTCACCAAGAAATCTTTCCCGGGCAAAATCATGTAAAATGAGCAAGGGAGAGATTCTTGGTCAGAAATCTGTAACTGACGCCCAGAGGCGCGCGCTTCCCACCATGGGTGTGGAAGGCGCGCGCTTCTGGCTCCTATGGTCGGAGGTGCGCGACTCAGAGATGGCTTTTTTGACAGAATGGACTGGAAAGTCAGCCCTGCTGTTCAGTTTAGTCCCTGGACTTAACGGGGTCAGTCAAGAACTTAACGGAAGTAACAGAAACTGACAAAAAAAAAACACTTAAAAGAGGGAGAAACACAAAATCAACCGTGCAATCGGGGTGAGTGGTCCAAGGCGGGGTGTCTACAGAGCCCCTCAGCGGCGTGGATTGCGAAGCAAAACCCGCCGACGAAAGAAAAGACATCCGTCGAGGAGATCACCAAGAAAAAGTAAAGACTCGATGAAAGCAGGAATTTGAAATTGCGAGAGATATGGGTGCGCTCCCTGTGTGAGTGGCTTTTGTTGATAGAGGAGATGTGTCGAATCCGTTAGTAAATCCGATCGATGAATCCGTTAGTGAATCCCTTGAATGAGTCCGTTGGTGAACCCTTGTTGACGAATCCGTTGGTGAATCCGTTTGATGAATCCATTAGTGAGTCTCTTGGATGAGTCCGTTAGTGAACTCTTGTTGACGAATCCGTTGGTGAATCCATTTGATAAATCCGTTAGTGAATCCCTTGAATGAGTCCGTTAGTGAACCTTTGTAGGCGAATCCGTTAGTGAATCCGTTTGATGAATCCATTGATGAATCCGTTGGTGAATCCATTGAATGAGTCCGTTAGTGAACTCTTGTAGTCGAATCCGTTAGTGAATCCGTTTGATGAATCCGTTGGTAAATCCATTGAATGAGTCCGTTAGTGAACTTTCTGTTGACGAATCCGTTAGTGAATCCGTTGAATGAATCCGTTGGTGACTCCATTGAATGAGTCCGTTAGTGAACCTTTGAATGAATTCGTTGGTGAACCCTTGTTGACGAATCCGTTGCTTTGCTTCAAGAAGTGGTGAATTTAGTGGCTCACCGCAGACCGAATTGCTGTTGGTGGCTGCATTTGATGTTGCCTTTTCCGGGGTGCGGGCACAGTTGACTGCGGGCCGAAAAGTATGTTTTCCCTTTAGCGAGGAAAATGTCGAGATTGACCTCGATTAAAAAAAAGGAAAGACACAACCTACTTTTAGTGGAAGTCTCTATCTAATTTTAATTTAGACATGCCTTAGGGGCGGACCAAATTAATGTGTGTCCAACTGTGTCACCAAGGGTGGAGAATGTTGATTCCTGCTGATTTCGGGAGCACTTGGACTTTGTTTCTGCATGATTTCTTCTTCTGACAAGGGCCAGTTGAGGTGTTTCTGGAACGAGAGGCGGGCGCCTCTGCTAGTGACCATGGGATGCGCGCGCCGGTCATGTGGGTGACGGGAGGTGCGCGCTTCTGGGGAGCAAATTTCGGGGCTTGACATTTGCTGGCCAAAGATCCCCAATAGCTATATCAGCCTCTGTTCGAGGCTATTCTCTCAACAACTATTTTCTTCCATTCTTGAACATTCTTTCTTTGCTCAATTTTTCTTGTAATCAACATTCTCCATGGCTTCCAATTCTTTTGTCCTTGATGCCAAGGTTGTTGGTGAGTATGAGAAGGATTTTTCGACCTTCGTGTACTCTTTCAAAACCCATCCCAAGAAAGCTTTCATCAAAGATTTTGGTTTCCGAATTCTTTTTACACTTCGAACTTTGAAGCCGGATTGGGATTTGTTGAAGGCCGCTGCAGCCTTTTGGGATTGCGACAACCACACTTTCAACTTTTCGGCGAATGAAATGGTGCCGACCGTTGATGACTTCGGTGCCATTCTCGGTATGCCACTGGCAGGTCAAATTGCCGTCCCTAAATATCATCGTGAAGTGATCGATTCTTGGTCTGACTTGTTGAACCTTCCCATCGGAGATGTAAGGAAGATGTTGCATGGCACCGTGGTAGATATAACTGTGTTGGGTATGCTTATTATAAACCACTCCTATTACCTTAATTTGATTGATCCCATAACCTTATTTTACTCTTTGTGGACTTTAGGATATATTGTAAGAAGTACTTGTACTTCATTTAGAATAGTCCACTTTATAGTTGAATAGGCTTAGCAGATTAGGACCCTCAATTTTTCTAAGTCTGGAGATATGAGGTAAGGCCTCTGCCTACCGCGAGTAACGTCTACCGCGGATTTTAACCTTGCCGCATGATGGTGTCTACCGCATGGCCCATCCTACCGCATGCAACCTTAAGTTGGTTCAAACTTAACCATGGTCACACTAGTTTCCAAAACTATGGTCAGTTTTGAACGTTGCAAATTCAAATTTCAAATTTGAATACAACTGTCATCATAGTACAGTTGGACCACCATGACTCTGCAACAAAAGGACAACTCAGACTGAGCTCCAATTAGAATTCAACATCTCATTGTCCTTCAACTTGGACCCCAGGTATTTCCTACGGCTAGTTTCTCATTCAAGGCTATAAATAGTCCTTGTGTTCTTCATTGAACTTACGCTGAGATTCTAAGAGAGAAATTGCTGTTGAAATTCTTGGTGATTGAAGATCATACTCAAGATTTCTAGAATCCTTCGAATCTTCAAGCACTCAACCATCAAGTCTTCAACAAGTCTCCAGCAACCTTCAAAGATCAAATCTCAAGCCTCATCACACAAGTTTCATTACGCTCTAAAATCATATAGATTCCAAAGAGCTTTTGATTCTTACACACACTCACCCCGATTGATCAATCATATAGATTGAATCATTAGGGATACACTGGTCTAAGTCTAGGATTGTTCTTCATAGAAATAGGTGTTGATTCAAATACTTCATCTCTGTAATCTGTACTCAAGTGAATCAAATATATACCTCATTCAAAATCCAAGACTGACCATCTTGGTAAAGGACGTAGATCTTTTAACAGATCGAACCTTTCCAAATCATTGTGTCATTTACTTACTGCTCATTATTTTCTGCACTTTATTTCAAGTCTTGTTCATCTTGTTATTCTTGTTCATATTAATCTTGTTTGTCTTTTAGTGTTTGATCTCTAAGATTTATGAACTCTTGTGAATTGTGTTTGTTTGTCTACCTCATTGCCTAAGTTAAAATCTGACTAACTTATCTTTTGCCAAAAATCTCTAAGACACAAAGTTTTCAATCTCAACCTACCTCACCTTCACCTACCGCAAACTATCTACCGCAAAACACCTACCGCAAAACATCTACCGCAAACTATCTACCGCATCACTGCCTACCGCATTGAACTTATCAAAAACAACTCTAAACTTGTTTCAAAGAAAACTTCCACTGTGCATTCTATACTTGACCGCGTGGTATTTCATCTACCGCAAAATTCAAGTGTAAGCATAAAGGTTGAATTTTGAAAAAGGGTTGGACTTTTAAATAGGCTATTCACCCCCCCTCTAGCCTCTTTTCATACCCTTGTTGTGTCTCTGGGACCAACAAGTGGTATCAGAGCAAAGACCTTTATAAAACTTCTGTTTTTCAAGCTTAATAGCTTGGGTGCCGATTCAAAATGGCAAGTCAGAAAACTATGTCAACGGTTAACTTCACTCACGTTCCAGCGTTCGACGAAGATAATTTTGACGTATGGAAGCACAACATTCTAAGTCAGTTCTACTCAATGGACGAGCAACTTGGTGATTGTCTTACCATTGGACCATACTTCCTAATGAAAGCTAATCCGAATCCAAAAAACAATGCAGACATACCATCAATCAAGAAACCAAAAGCTGAATGGACCGATGAAGAGAAAAGACTAGTTGGAATGGATGTGAAATCAAAGAGCATACTCCTAGTACCTTGAGTACGTCTCAACGTCGACAAATCATGGAATGTGCTACAGCTAAAGAACTTTGGGATGCAATTAAAGATTACATCGAAGGAGATCAAGCTTGCAAGGAAAGCAAAAAGTTTGCAATTCAAAGAAGATTCAACAACTTTGCTAAGATCCCCAGTGAATCACTAAGAGCCACTTATGATCGTTATTGTGAGATCGTGAGTACTTATACAGCACTCGGAAAGAAGCTTACCAAGAAAGAAATCAATGTTAATTTTCTCGCTGCTCTTGGTTCCCAATATCTTCACAAAGGAAACACTCTTGAAGATACCAAGCTTCTAGATGATATGTCACTCAGAAGCCTCTATGCCAACCTCAAAGTTTTTTATATCAAGCTCCATAACATTGAAGAAATGGAAGGAAAAACTAAGAGTTTAGCGTTGGTCGCTCAAAAGGAAGAAGTGATCGAGGAAGAAGATCAAAAAATCTCCACATCAGAATTGCTTGATATGGATGATGATGATTTTGCTATGTTCGTGAAAAGATTCCAAAACTTTAGAAAGACAGCAAGACCCGGATCAACAAGCAAAGCTCCAACAAGGTTTTCAAGGAGCAGCCCTTCAAAGAAGAAAGAAGATCTTGTTTGTTTTAATTGCAGGAAACCAGGTCACTTCGCAAAGAATTTCCAATTCCCAAGTACGAGTATATGAAGAAGAAAAGTAACTGTACTCCAAGGTATTCAAAGCAAAAGGGAATGATGGCTGAAGAAGACTCTACCTCATAAGAGTTAGCTACTTGGATAGAGTCAGACTCTGCTGAAAGCGATGAGGATTCTGAAGAAGGTCACATATGTTTGGTCGTTCAGTCCGATGATGAGGATGATAATAAAAGTCGTCGCTCACCAAATGCAAAACCTAAACGGATAAGTTATACGGCCGATGAACTTGCAGAAAAAGGATTCCTAACTCCGGTTCAAAAGAATGGTGATCTTCTATTTTCAAGATGTGATGTGAGTGCAGCAAAGAAAGCTCTACTAAATCCCAAAGTGAAGGAAGTTCTGTCTACCACACCTCAAGTCAAGTTTGACATTTCCCTTGATGAACAAGAAAAGATGTTCATGAAAGCTGAACAGGTAATTAGTAAGTTTTCTGGCATGAAGGCAGCTTTAGTACTTTCAACTGAAGAAATTTCCTAGCTTAAGATGGAAAAATCTCTACTAAGATCTGAACTTACCCTCCTTAAGGAGCAGATCAAGAGCATGACTCCTCTTTCTGATCGAAACCGTTTCTTAGAAGAACAAAATGCTATATTTAAAGTTAAAAACGATGAATTGGTTGCTGAGATAAATGACCTTAAAAGGATTACTAATGAGTGGACCAATTCACGTGTCACTATGGAACAAATCTTAGAATCCCAAAAGTCTAGTGGTGATAAGGAAGGCTTGGGATTTCAAACTAGTGACAACTTTAAATGTGCATCTTGCTGTGAAAGAGATGAGATATTTACCCAGCAAACTTTGGAAGGGCCGAAAGCTAAACATCATGTTTCAAAGGGACAAGGACAAGAACCAAAGAAGAAACTAGAGTTCAACTATGTCTACCCTAAGAAAGAAACTGGCAAGGCAAAGTTGAAAGGTATTGCCTGTAACGCCCATCCTTAATCTCGTTAAATATTTGACTTATTTGTTAAATTCTTGACTTGCTTGTTAAATTCTTAGCTAGCATATTTATATGCTATTTTATTTGAGTTAATTATTTAATTACTTTAGAAAATTAAGGTGGTTAAATGTCAAAGTTGAAAGTTTAGGGGCCTTTTTGTCAAAGTTAGAACTTGAGGGGCCAAATTGCAATTCTTGGAAAGTTCCAAGTATATCTTGTTTTGGTTTGCTGGAGAAAGTATTTCTTCCCCAATTCTCTGTACGTCTCCTTCTGTTCTAAAGCCAAGGTTAGGATTCTTCCTATTCTCGACTCCTCGAGCTTAATTATTCCTCTGTTCGTGATTCTGGTCCCAGATAAATATTCGTGGCGCTGAATAGAGCGTTCCAGGCCGATCAGAAATTAATTTGGGTCAACTTGATTTTTGACTAGGTAAGTTATTAATTCCCCCTTACTTGTAATAACATGCATATATGTTATTCCCGCTACTTGTTCTTGTTAAAATTGTGTTTTGGGCAATTTTTGTGATACTTGTAAAATTGGGACGAAGGAAGTATTTTTATACTCGTACAGAGTACCTAGAACATGCACCTCAATACTAAATGGTTTGCAAACATATTTGAAATTTATACTCCTATTCGTGAGACGGTAAAATAGTAACTTGATTTAAATATTATTAGAAAATTGTACCATTATTTGTGGTACGGAGAAATGAATGGAAGTATCCCTAGATGGGTATATTAGTATATTAGAAAAATTGTACTTATACTTTTGGGGACGGTGAAATATTAAATTGTAATAAAAGGAAATTATCCTATTATTTATGGGACGGTAACAGAAATGAATTGAGCCTGAAATAATGTTTTGGGTATTGCCTAAGGGTTAGTAAAAGTATACTCCTACGCTTGGGACGGAGATTTCTAAGCTTGGAAAGAAATTTGGTATTTGCTAAAAATCGCACCGAGCGCCCGCCTGGTTACCCACCAAGCGCCCGCCCTTTTCAACAGAAGTTTTGGGTTTCTAAAGTGCTTTAACAGGCGCCCGCCCGGTCCATCATAGGCGCCCGCCCGGTCCCCTGTTTCAACCATAGTGTTTTAAATCAAAATTAAATGTTGTTAAGGTATATAGCCTTAAGATAAGATGTCCTAGTAAGTGTTGTGATACCTTAGGGGTATCAGAAGTGAGTCTTGAACATGATCACTCATGAAATTAAAATGATAACTTGAGTATAAAAGGAAGAACTCTTCTTTATGTCTTGAAAGTGCTATGAACAAGCACTTATGTGTTATACTTGTCTTGAAGCCAATGATTGTGCACCTTAGGGGCATTAAAACAATGACTTGAGATTGAATATCCTATGTAGGGGATTATGAACTTGTAAGTATGAGTGGTATAGCTCATTTACTTGATTTGAACTCGAAGTATTCTTGGTCTAGGTTTAGGGTACTACCCTAGATGGCCTAGATAAGTGTTGTAGAACACTCTAGTACTGAAAATAGTCCCTTTGTGAACAAATGAAATGTGGACTTGAATCATAATTAAATGATAACTTGAGTATAAGAGTAGTAACTCTTTTATGTGTCTTGAAGTTAATATTTGTGTACCTTAGGGGCACCAACTAATGTCTTGAGCTTGAATGTCCTAAGAAAAGGATTTGAAAATAATTCGTAAAAGATGTATAATTCATCTACCTAGCTTGAACTTGAAGTATAAGATAATTAACTCTTGTACATGTTTAACCATCCCAAAGAAATGGATTGAGAACTTGGATATAAGATGATAAAATCTTGTATATGTTCTGAATGTCTTGAATGTCTTGAATGTCTTGAATGTCTTAAGTTGAGACAGTAACTTGAAGTATAAGACAATAAAAGCTTGTACATGACTTGAACATCCAAATAATTGGATTAAGACTTGAATATAAGATTATAAAATCTTGTACGTGCCTTGACACCAATATAGGTGTATGGTAATAAACTTGAAAGAGTCTTGATGTGTATATGCAAATCTTGCATATATTTACTTGATAAAATGTGGCTTCTTGATTGATTGGTACAGGGTATGAATAACCAAAGAATTGGGTTATGGAACTAGATAGAGAATGATTAACTCTACTACATACTTGAACTTGATACGTGTATATTGGAAGTGCTATAAATAAGCACTAAAGTGTAAATGATTTAGTTTTTAATCGTGTATATACTCAATGAAGTATATAAAATATAAAGAAGATATCTTGTCTTGAAATGGGTTCCTAAAGAAAATAGGGACTAGTGTAATATGAAGATAATTCATATAATCGTGAATACTACGATTTAAATTAATAAGAATGGTTATAGAACACAATATGTGTTAGAAAATGTATTCGATTATTAACGATACCTATACGTGAAATATGACTGTGTCTAGGTACAATGTGACCTATTCTACTACGTGTTTAGAGTATAATGTATTGAGCTCTACTTGATAGTAAGGGTATCGTAATAGACACTTTAATGTGTTAAACGTGATATGAATATGTACGTGCAAACTTGGCATGTGACAAAGTGATATACCCTACTACTTGACTGAAGTCTGTTATTAATGGACTCTTACTTGGATTGATCGTGTTACATGGACACCTTATGTGCCATTGTTATCTTGGTTTGTATTCGCAATAATTGCGTACGTGTACTTGTATTCTCATGAGCACATGATACATAATTACATGGTGCATATCCTCGTGAGCACATGATACATGATTACATGGTGCATAAAGAATAGTCCACTAATAAGGGACTGAGTTCTGTTCTCGTAGTTCAAGTAAACATCTACTTGTGCATTCTTGTGTGAGTCCAGCTGGTTCTCCTTGCTTGTTCGAAAATATATAGGTTCACGCTTGTCGCGAGAGCTGGGGTTTAAGTGACAATCGGGTCCCTATGTATTTCGCTTGACCCCTTACTACAGGCCATAGTAAGGGCATAGCTTCCTTGGTTAGAGCAATAAGCCTGACCTAAGTGAATGCGATTGTCTTGATCACCACGTGGATCTTGTTCTTGTGGATGACACTGGATACCAGGTCTTCTTATATACTGCACAGCAGTTCTTGTTCTTGTTCTTGGTTGTCCTCAGCTAGAAAAGCATCGACAACAAATGGTATTCTTGGGAGGAATAAGGAAGGATTCAGGTACAATGCGTGATAGGCCTATGTGCATCTTGGTGAGCTGGTCTAGCCTCTCACACTACTTGACTACTTGTTACCTGATCATATCTTGAGCTTGATTACTTGTTGAGTTGGCTTAGCCTCTCCTATACTTGTTCCTTGATGATACTTGATATATGATTACTTGAGTATCTATTTGAATTGCATGATAACATGACATATAGTTGCATGTTAATAGCTTACTGAGATTTATCTCACCCTTTATTTGTTTAATTGTTTCCCCACCCCAGGAAAGCAGGGGATAGTACGCAGTGAGGCTCGACTTAGCTGGGAACTTACTCAGCAGGATATTCTTGTTCGAAGTTAGTGTCCTTTTATAATTTGGTAAGGACGATCTTGTATGAGTTAATAAACTCTGGGCTTGTATTTGGGTAGTATTTGTTGTCCCTAGACAGTTCTTGATGCCAACTTATTTGCTAGGCATGTCTTCCGCTGTATCTAACCTTGTTCGGTTTTAATTTTCTTGGTCTAGAACTCGTTGTGAGCTATTTTAGCTCCTTATTCTTGAGCAGATATAGCATGTCAGTTTGTTTTTGTCACGACCCGAAAGCTAAGCTCTATTTTATCAGTAATAAATAATTATCATTTATTTATTTGCTCATTTATTCATTTAAATTATTATTTAATTAATGAATTATGTGTGCTTTGTATGTGTTATAATAATTTATGCCTAGCATTTTATTTGGGTTAGTGTAGTATTGTTGGGTCTTAATAGTTAGTAGGGAGTGTAAGTATTTGTGTGTAGTGTAGAGGAGGGGCCTGAGTGTAAGTTTTTGAAAATAATCCCCCCTTCTCCCTCTCTTCTCCCTCACCTCTCCCTCATTCCCAGCCCATCTCTCTCTCTCTAGCTCAAATTGGGTAAGTTCTCCTCTCACTTCTCTCTTCATTTTATTCATCTTCCTCTTGTTATTTCTCATCTCTTAAAACATGAATCTTGTTTAGATCGTCGATAGGATCGTAAAGGGCTAAGAATATTCGAGTTCCGGCAACTTTGAGAAAATTCGGGTAAGTTGCTTTTTCCCCATTTTTATGCTAAAATGTTCATATCATGTTTATATTATGCTTGATGTGTTATATTTGAAGTTTGGTTGAGTTTGGAGTTTATTTGGAATTTATTTTGAGTTTTGGTCAAAAATGGTGATTTTAGGAATGTTGGGTTTGAATCTTGATCTTGGTTGATGAATGGTATTATTTGAGTCCCCGTTCTAGTTAGAAGTTGTTTTGGGTTCATCTTTATGCTTGGAGGAAGGTTGATTATGTTTGATTTTGATTGTTATGTGAAATGGGTAAGAAAAAATGGTAGAAACCCAGTTTTTGGCCGGATTTCGTCCCTCCTGGCAAGGAGGCGCGCGCACCATGTTTTGGGAGGCGTGCGCACCCTTTTCTGCTTCGAAATCGCAGCCTTCTGACCTAGGGAGGCGCGCGCATCACTTTTTAGGGAGGCGCGCGCACCCCTCTTTTTCCAGTTTGTCCGTTTTTCGTTCGATCTTCTGGAGGCCATAACTTTCTCATCCGGACTCCGTTTTAGGCGTGTAAACTATCGTTTCGAAGCTCTCTTTGAGTACTACAAGATGGTATAGGTTTTTCAGTTAAGTTATAAGTTTTATACTTTGGGATTTTATTGGGTGTTTGAGGTTAAGAGGAGTTGTATCGATCCATTGTGAACAAGTTTTGTAAATCCAATTGAGTGACTTTATTGAGTTGTTATGATCCTTTTGGGATATAAGTGAGGACTTCATACTTTGAGACCCTTTAATTGAAAGTTATTTTACTGATCGGATTGATTTTAGAATAAGACTTGATCTAGGTTTTAAGTGATATCCTATAGTACCTAGAGGGTTGTTTTGGAACACTAAAGTGCAGGGTTTAGTCCAGTCGTGATCATGTTCTAATAAGGGTAACCTTTTGGATTCGTTTGGGTACTTACGGTTTGATTAACCTTAAGGTGTATTCATTCTGATTTCCTACTTTGGAATTCCAGGTGTGATGAGATGGTTGAGTTCATAGTCCTAGTATACCTTTATGAGTAAATGTTTAGGGTCATTTTGGTAATAGTTATTGTGCCATTGGTGAGCGACCGTTTGGGTTGTGCTCTTTACGATTAACTTGTGGGTACCATATTTAGGATGTATTTGGTACGTGCCTTATCTTTGAATCATTATGTTTTAATGGTCAATGTTGTTGGACTCTTTTATGAGAAATTCCTTGTACTATTGTTGTTGAACTCTTCTTGAGTAATCGTTTGCATCTTTATGGTGATTTAATTGGTGTGGTTCCCTACTTTGGAACCTTAAGTTGTTTATTCATGCTAAAATATTATTACTTAGCATTTAATTAGAAGCCCAGCTGGCATATTTGTTGAATTGGGCGATGGGAAAGATTATAATGGCAAAGCCAAGTCCATTATAATGTTGACCATTGTTTTGCCCCCTTCTATACCCTTTTCTAGATTGGCCTTGGAAAAGTCAAGTTAGCATTCCTCTGTGAATGTATCTAGCTAACGGGCATGACTTTGTGTCATGGTCCTTGTCCTTTGTGACACTCTTATGGTTATTGGATCCGCTACCGGGGTTTTCTCTTCGAGCTTTCATGCTGCTATGAAGATGTTGATTGTTGATTATTGAAGCTGCGCAGCGACCTTTATTTGGTTCTTTCAGTTGGGTGAAACCTTGGCTATGTATCCACTTATGAGTGTTTATTTCAGCTTTATGTGTTGCATGATGAGCTGGTCGTTATTTCCTACCGGTATGGGACAGTTGGCGATAGGAAGCCTCTCATTTGTTGTTATATGTTTATTTATATGATTGATTATTGGATGTTACTGTTCGACAGCATGTCACTTATTATTCCGCTGCTATCTATCTTATGTTAATTGCTATCGGTCATTGCATATTAGCATGTCATGTAGTTGCATTAGTAACTTACTGAGATTTTATCTCACCCCGTTTATTTCCATCTTTGTTTTTCCTTAACCCCCCCCAGGAGGAAAAGGATTAGGATTCGCGGATCGAGGAGGACGTCGAGAGGATTGAGATTTTGGGGCAGGTTGTTATGGATCGGTTTACATTATTTAAATGTATAACCTTTTGGGGATAGTGTCACCATTATTGACGTCATTAAGAATTGTATATTTTATTCTTTTGGGCATAAGCTGTGGAGCTTATGTTAGATGTACTTTGTTGATTTAAACTTGGATTTGTAAAACCTTGTGTTGTCATCTTTTGGTTCAAAATGGAATTTTTTTTAACTTCTATATTTTAGAGTTTTGGTTTTAAGTCGACGTCCAGCTCGCGTATTCCGGACCGCGGTCCGGGGTCGCGACAGTTGGTATCAGAGCTATGGTTTAGCTCTATGTATAAGTATAGGTGGACTAGAATGACCTAGGGGGTAGTTGTGTTCGGAGTGAGTAACGGTTGATGTTTATGCAGGTATTTGTTCTAAATGGCTAGAAGAAGAGCTGGTGAAGGCATCAGTGGGACTCAGAATCTTAATAGTCTAAGGGAAGAAAACCGTGCAATGTTGCAGGACAGGTTTGAAGCGGCCGTGAAATCAATTCATGACCAAGGGCCGAGAGAGGAACATGTTGCACCTCCGCGGTATGGGTTGGAGCAGTTCTTAAAGTTGAAACCAAGTGAGTACGACGGTGAGCCTGATGTGAAGAAGGCCGAGCTATGGATAGAATCGATGGAGAGAATCTATGAGGTCTTTGGTTGTACTGATGAGGATCGGGCTCTGTTTGCAGCTTATAAGCTCGTGGGGGCTGCGGAACATTGGTGGAAGGCACTGAAGACCAGTTGGGATGCGACTCTTATACCATATCCTTGGGAGTGGTTCGTGAGGAAATTCAAGGATCATTTTATCTCTCTAGTGAATCAAAACCGAAAGGAGATCGAGTTCCTCAGCTTGGAGCAAGGCATGATGTCAGTAGCATAGTACTCGGCTAAGTTCGCAGAATTAGCTAGGTGTTGTGACTACCTTGTACGGACCGAGGAGCAGAAAGCGATGAGATTAATCGGGGGTTTGAAGACAGCTATTAGGACTCAACTTTTAGCCCAAAGAATTCAACCTTTTCAGGATGCGGTGGATCGAGCCTACTTGATTGAGCAGAATATTGGGGAACACAAAAGGAAGACTGAGATGGTTAACCCGGGTAAGCAAGGAGGGCAGAGTAAGTCACAACAGCAACATTCGGATAACAGAGATAATCCTGGAGTGCAAACTCGATTCAGGAAGCAACTTCAAGGGCAACCAGCAGTAGGAAATCAAGGTTCTAATAAGGGGACACGAAATGGGAAAGTCTGCAGTTACTGTCAGAGGAAAGGACACTCAGAAGATAAGTGTTGGAAGAAGCAAGGAAAATGTGTGAAGTGTGGACAGTTGGGACACTTCGTTAAAGATTGTCCGAGGTTTAGAGTTCAGTCATCGGGGACAGGAACTGGAATACCACAGGGTCAGAAGAGAGATGCTTCGGGAAGACCTAAAGGTTCAGGGTAGGGTATTTGTGATCAATCAGCACTCATCAGGTAATTGAGCAATTTCAGGAGGTATTATTTTGCGTCGTGAGAGCGAGCGCGTGCATTGTAGGATCATCGCATTTATGTGTTTCTGTGCATTTAGTTGCATTTATTTCTTCTGAGTCTTTGACTTATGTGTTGTAGGTGTCTACTCCTATGGAGGAGTTTAGGGTATCTGATGAAGTCTTATGTGCTTATGATGTGCTTAAGTATGGTTATGTCTCACCTGCTAAATTAGCCATGTTGCTATTACAAGATTTTGATGTTACTCTTGCTTTAGTCGATTGTTGTAGGAAGATGGTTATATTCTCCATTGCTGATTTCTTAAAATTATTTGAGACCGTTCCTTTGCGTAGAGTTATACCTAATTGTTGGGTGTAATTATCATTGTAAGGTTTCTACTTTCTTCTAAATAGTACCTAGTGTTTGAGGAGAAGCTTGGGTTAAATTGGGTTGTTGTGGTACAAGGTTGTAATGCTAATATTTAGATCAATGTCCTTATGGCATCGGTTGGGTTATAAGAGTTGAGGATTCAAATTGAGGATTTCTAGATAGGAGATTTTTGTTTACTTTTAGTACATCCCCGTGAATGCATCGGAATGGATTAGTATGGAGAGGTGTACGATTTGTTATGGATGATGAGTTTGTTGTAGGAGTTATGATCATTAATGGTGGTAAGCGTGTTAAGTTAGAAAGGACTAAGTACATTTTGGGAGAGTAATAATTTCTCGATTTATGTTAAAGGCATTTTGAAATTTTGGTTAGATAGTGGTTCTATGGTTCTAAATCCCTTCTTGGTGGCGTTTCCCGAATTGGATCAAGGGTATGTGAAGGAAGTGGATTATCAATACTTGGGCATAATTAAGGAATATCATGAATTGGTATTGGGTCAGTTGGAACGTTGCTAGCTAGTTGGTTTATTATGACGGTAGCACTATTGAACCTAAGTATCATTAGGTTAATAAATGTATGCGTGAAAGACTAACTTGGGTTAGTTATTGAGGATTTCAGATTTGTAGATTTCCTTGGGTATATGAGCACAGATTATTAACTAAAAAGGGAGTTAGAGGAAATACCGTGAAGATGAAATTTAGATCATTTTCGGACTACTGAGTATTCGTAATTATTTTAGACTTTCAAGGATTGGAGTGTTATGACGATGATGTTATGGCGTAGATTTAAGTGCACATTTTGTATTAAATTTTTGGGTTTATATTGCACCTCTAGTTTAAGGTGCTACCTAGAGCGAGAGCACTATGATGGGAATCCTTAGAGATATAGCCTTTGGTGAATATTGTGGGGATGGAAAATTTCTTTAGCTCTTCATATTTTAAAAAGCTAATTTAGCTCGAGATGGTAATGTTTTGAATTTCTGGGGAATAATACTAAGTATGCGATTTACAAATGGAAGTACCTTTGCGGTGTAGTTAAGGTTATGAATAAGGCGAGCTTGAGATACCTCGAGAATTATGTGTGGAATTAATTTGGATTCTTCGATTTTAGTACGGATTTTGATTAGTAATGAAGATAATAATGGAATGATTCGGTTCGAGAGATGGTGTTATCGTAAGCATTACTTAAGGTTACCTTTTAGTGGGTTATATTGGACAATTGAGGAATTTGAGAAATGCGGAACTATCGTATCCGTAGCTAATTAGTCTTTCGGGTAAGTCTCGTTAAAATTCGGGTCGAATTTTCTTTAAGGGGGAGTGAATGTCACGACCCGAAAGCTAGGCTCTATTTGGTCAGTAATAAATAATTATCATTTATTTATTTGCTCATTTATTCATTTAAATTATTATTTAATTAATGAATTATGTGTGCTTTGTATGTGTTATAATAATTTATGCCTAGCATTTTATTTGGGTTAGTGTAGTATTGTTGGGTCTTAATAGTTAGTAGGGAGTGTAAGTATTTGTGTGTAGTGTAGAGGAGGGGCCTGAGTGTAAGTTTTTGGAAATAATCCCCCCTTCTCCCTCTCTTCTCCCTCACCTCTCCCTCATTCCCAGCCCATCTCTCTCTCTCTAGCTCAAATTGGGTAAGTTCTCCTATCACTTCTCTCTTCATTTTCTTCATCTTCCTCTTGTTATTTCTCATCTCTTAAAACATGAATCTTGTTTAGATCGTCGATAGGATCGTAAAGGGCTAAGAATATTCGAGTTCCGGCAACTTTGAGAAAATCCGGGTAAGTTGCTTTTTCCCCATTTTTATGCTAAAATGTTCATATCATGTTTATATTATGCTTGATGTGTTATATTTGAAGTTTGGTTGAGTTTGGAGTTTATTTGGAATTTATTTTGAGTTTTGGTCAAAAATGGTGATTTTAGGAATGTTGGGTTTGAATCTTGATCTTGGTTGATGAATGGTATTATTTGAGTCCCCGTTTTAGTTAGAAGTTGTTTTGGGTTCATCTTTATGCTTGGAGGAAGGTTGATTATGTTTGATTTTGATTGTTATGTGAAATGGGTAAGAAAAAATGGTAGAAACCCAGTTTTTGGCCGGATTTCATCCCTCCGGGCAAGGAGGCGCGCTCACCATGTTTTGGGAGGCGTGCGCACCCTTTTCTGCTTCGAAATCGCAGCCTTCTGACCTAGGGAGGCGCACGCATCACTTTTTAGGGAGGCGCGCGCACCCCTCTTTTTCCAGTTTGTCCGTTTTTCGTTCGATCTTCTGGAGGCCATAACTTTCTCATCCGGACTCCGTTTTAGGCGTGTAAACTATAGTTTCGAAGCTCTCTTCGAGTACTACAAGATGGTATAGGTTGTTCAGTTAAGTTATAAGTTTTATACTTCGGGATTTTATTGGGTTTTTGAGGTTAAGAGGAGTTGTATCGATCCATTGTGAACAAGTTTTGTAAATCCAATTGAGTGACTTTATTGAGTTGTTATGATCCTTTTGGGATATAAGTGAGGACTTCATACTTTGAGACCCTTTAATTGAAAGTTATTTTACTGATCGGATTCATTTTAGAATAAGACTTGATCTAGGTTTTAGGTGATATCCTATAGTACCTAGAGGGTTGTTTTGGAACACTAAAGTGCAGGGTTTAGTCCAGTCGTGATAATGTTCTAATAAGGGTAACCTTTTGGATTCGTTTGGGTACTTACGGTTTGATTAACCTTAAGGTGTATTCATTCTGATTTCCTACTTTGGAATTCCAGGTGTGATGAGATGGTTGAGTTCATAGTCCTAGTATACCTTTATGAGTAAATGTTTAGGGTCATTTTGGTAATAGTCATTGTGCCATTCGTGAGTGACCGTTTGGGTTGTGCTCTTTACGATTAACTTGTGGGTACCATATTTAGGATGTATTTGGTACGTGCCTTATCTTTGAATCATTATGTTTTAATGGTCAATGTTGTTGGACTCTTTTATGAGAAATTCCTTGTACTATTGTTGTTGAACTCTTCTTGAGTAATCGTTTGCATCTTTATGGTGATTTAATTGGTGTGGTTCCCTACTTTGGAACCTTAAGTTGTTTATTCATGCTAAAATATTATTACTTAGCATTTAATTAGAAGCCCAGCTGGCATATTTGTTGCATTGGGCGATGGGAAAGATTATAATGGCAAAGCCAAGTCCATTATAATGTTGACCATTGTTTTGCCCCCTTCTATACCCTTTTCTAGATTGGCCTTGGAAAAGTCAAGTTAGCATTCCTCTGTGAATGTATCTAGCTAACGGGCATGACTTTGTGTCATGGTCCTTGTCCTTTGTGACACTCTTATGGTTATTGGATCCGGTACCGGGGTTTTCTCTTCGAGCTTTCATGCTGCTATGAAGATGTTGATTGTTGATTATTGAAGCTGTGCAGCGACCTTTATTTGGTTCTTTCAGTTGGGTGAAACCTTGGCTATGTATCCACTTATGAGTGTTTATTTCAGCTTTATGTGTTGCATGATGAGCTGGTCGTTATTTCCAACCGGTATGGGACGGTTGGCGATAGGGAGCCTCTCATTTGTTGTTATATGTTTATTTATATGATTGATTATTGGATGTTACTGTTCGACAGCATGTCACTTATTATTCCGCTGCTATCTATCTTATGTTAATTGCTATCGGTCATTGCATATTAGCATGTCATGTAGTTGCATTAGTAAGTTACTGAGATTTTATCTCACCCCATTTATTTCCATCTTCGTTTTTCCTTAACCCCCCCAGGAGGAAAAGGATTAGGATTCGCGGATGGAGGAGGACGTCGAGAGGATTGAGATTTTGGGGCAGGTTGTTATGGATCGGTTTACATTATTTAAATGTATAACATTTTGGGGATAGTGTCACCATTATTGACATCATTAAGAATTGTATATTTTATTCTTTTGGGCATAAGCTGTGGAGTTTATGTTAGATGTACTTTGTTGATTTAAACTTGGATTTGTAAAACCTTGTGTTATCATCTTTTGGTTCAAAATGGAATTTTTTTTAACTTCTATATTTTAGAGTTTTGGTTTTAAGTCGACGTCCAGCTCGCGTATTCCGGACCGCGGTCCGGGGTCGCGACAGTTTTTAACAGGTATTGTTTCTGTTTCCCGTCAGTTTCTTGTTTCTTGTTAGTTACGCGCACTAGGTTCGAGGTTCTATTAGGGAATCCCGGGACTTGGGGCGTGTCAGTGTGGTATCAGAGCTATGGTTTAGCTCTTAGCCTGGATAGGGTCTATGGCCTAGCTTAGGTTAGTCTTGGGTGTGCTACTAACGTCGAGTGCTTCGTTACTTGTTGTTATACCAGGCATAGGACTGGTGTTGATAGTGTTAATCCAATTGGATTAGTTGATTCGAGAATCGAGAGTGCGAGTCTTCAAAGACTTAGGCGTATCTATCTTGTCTTGTGGACATTGTTTCGTGCTATATATGCATGCTTGTCCTTATCTCGTGAATTGCGTGGAAATGTATTCCCTAGTAAGAGACTACGTGCTTGATATTCTTATGAATAAGAGCTTGATAGAAGTGTGGGTGATAACACCCTATACGTTCTATGTTAATTTGGTCGTGTCACCGGTATGGGACATTGATGTGATACGTGTCATGACTTGACTTTCTATGTGTTAGGTCATTCTTGTTTACCACAATAGATGGTAATTATTTCTATGCTAGTATGCTTGACTATATATGTGAGCATGATAGATTTATGCATAACCTTCATGTTCTGCATTGAAAGTTCGAACAGTGTTATTAAGATTGTACTGGGTATTTAACCTATGTGATTGATAGTGGAATTTCTATACCAAACCAGATGGATGTATCCATTCTTGATGAGAAACTGGGGTTATCTTGAGTTGTGACAGTGCGAATACAGTGCTGACATCTGAATTAATGTTCTTGACCTCGATTGAGTTAAACGAGTTGAAGATTCAACTTGAGAATTTCTTGATAGAGGATATATCTACCTTGTAGTGGATGTCTGAAGTGAGTATCTGTGTTGACCTATAAGTGGAAACAACCAAGGTACGTGTGTTCTTGAGATTTCGTGGTCTTGTTAGAGATTCATGAATGAATTTCGATGGCAGCTCCATTGTTAACTATTTGACAGCGAGAGCTACATCTTTCGATGGATTTTTTCGATGGATTGATATACGTGAAGTCAGTTTTGAATATTGAAATGATGGATAACCATGACTTCAGTATCTGAGATTGCCTAGTGGATTTGACTAGTATTACAGTGATCTGGAGGATATGACCAGTTCTATTATTTCTAGTGGATATGTCAAGTTTCACCGATATAGTGGATTGACTAATCGAGTCTGTTTGACTTTATGTGTTTTGATGTTATTATTGATACATCTTGATTGCATGAAATATTTGTGAGTATATGTGTATATTCTTGATTGTTCTTGAGTTCTATTTATTGATTATATATGTTATAATCTTGATCTAGTAAAAATTCGAGGACGAATTTTCTTTAAGGTGGGGAGGATGTAACGCCCATCCTTAATCTCGTTAAATATTTGACTTATTTGTTAAATTCTTGACTTGCTTGTTAAATTCTTGGCTAGCATATTTATATGCTATTTTATTTGAGTTAATTATTTAATTACTTTAGAAAATTAAGGTGGTTAAATGTCAAAGTTGAAAGTTTAGGGGCCTTTTTGTCAAAGTTAGAACTTGAGGGGCCAAATTGCAATTTTTGGAAAGTTCCAAGTATATCTTGTTTTGGTTTGCTGGAGGAAGTATTTCTTCCCCAATTCTCTGTACGTCTCCTTCTGTTCTAAAGCCAAGGTTAGGATTCTTCCTATTCTCGACTCCTCGAGCTTAATTATTCCTCTGTTCGTGATTCTGGTCCCGGATAAATATTCGTGGCGCTGAATAGAGCGTTTCAGGCCGATCAGAAATTAATTTGGGTCAACTTGATTTTTGACTAGGTAAGTTATTAGTTCCCCCTTACTTGTAATAACATGCATATATGTTATTCCAGCTACTTGTTCTTGTTAATATTGTGTTTTGGGCAATTTTTGTGATACTTGTAAAATTGGGACGAAGGGAGTATTTTTATACTCGTACAGAGTACCTAGAACATGCACCTCAATACTAAATGGTTTGCAAACATATTTGAAATTTATACTCCTATTCGTGAGACGGTAAAATAGTAACTTGATTTAAATATTATTAGAAAATTGTACCATTATTTGTGGTACGGGGAAATGAATGGAAGTATCCCTAGATGGGTATATTAGTATATTAGAAAAATTGTACTTATACTTTTGGGGACGGTGAAATATTAAATTGGAATAAAAGGAAATTATCCTATTATTTATGGGACGGTAAAAGAAATGAATTGAGCCTGAAATAATGTTTTGGGTATTGCCAAAGGGTTAGTAAAAGTATACTCCTACGCTTGGGACGGAGATTTCTAAGCCTGGAAAGAAATTTGGTATTTGCTAAAAATCGCACCGAGCGCCCGCCTGGTTACCCACCAAGCGCCCGCCCTTTTCAACAGAAGTTTTGGGTTTCTAAAGTGCTTTAACAGGCGCCCGCGCGGTCCATCATAGGCGCCCGCCCGGTCCCCTGTTTCAACCATAGTGTTTTAAATCAAAATTAAATGGAAAGCTTATCCCTTGTTAAGGCATATAGCCTTAAGATAAGATGTCCTAGTAAGTGTTGTGATACCTTAGGGGTATCAGAAGTGAGTCTTGAACATGATCACTCATTAAATTAAAATGAGAACTTGAGTATAAAAGGAAGAACTCTTCTTTATGTCTTGAAAGTGCTATGAACAAGCACTTATGTGTTATACTTGTCTTGAAGCCAATGATTGTGCACCTTAGGGGCATTAAAACAATGACTTGAGATTGAATATCCTATGTAGGGGATTATGAACTTGTAAGTATGAGTGGTATAGCTCATTTACTTGATTTGAACTCGAAGTATTCTTGGTCTAGGTTTAGGGTACTACCCTAGATGGCCTAGATAAGGGTTGTAGAACACTCTAGTACTGAAAATAGTCCCTTTGTGAACAAATGAAATGTGGACTTGAATCATAATTAAATGATAACTTGAGTATAAGAGTAGTAACTCTTTTATGTGTCTTGAAGTTAATATTTGTGTACCTTAGGGGCACCAACTAATGTCTTGAGCTTGAATGTCCTAAGAAAAGGATTTGAAAATAATTTGTAAAAGATGTATAATTCATCTACCTAGCTTGAACTTGAAGTATAAGATAATTAACTCTTGTACATGTTTAACCATCCCAAAGAAATGGATTGAGAACTTGGATATAAGATGATAAAATCTTGTATATGTCCTGAATGTCTTGAATGTCTTGAATGTCTTGAATGTCTTGAATGTCTTAAGTTGAGACAGTAACTTGAAGTATAAGACAATAAAAGCTTGTACATGACTTGAACATCCAAATAATTGGATTAAGACTTGAATATAAGATTATAAAATCTTGTACGTGCCTTGACACCAATATAGGTGTATGGTAATAAACTTGAAAGAGTCTTGATGTGTATATGCAAATCTTGCATATATTTACTTGATAAAATGTGGCTTCTTGATTGATTGGTACAGGGTATGAATAACCAAAGAATTGGGTTATGGAACTAGATAGAGAATGATTAACTCTACTACATACTTGAACTTGATACGTGTATATTGGAAGTGCTATAAATAAGCACTAAAGTGTAAATGATTTAGTTTTTAATCGTGTATATACTCAATGAAGTATATAAAATATAAAGAAGATATCTTGTCTTGAAATGGGTTCCTAAAGAAAATAGGGACTAGTGTAATATGAAGATAATTCATATAATCGTGAATACTACGATTTAAATTAATAAGAATGATTATAGAACACAATATGTGTTAGAAAATGTATTCGATTATTAACGATACCTATACGTGAAATATGACTGTGTCTAGGTACAATGTGACCTATTCTACTACGTGTTTAGAGTATAATGTATTGAGCTCTACTTGATAGTAAGGGTATCGTGATAGACACTTTAATGTGTTAAACGTGATATGAATATGTACGTGCAAACTTGGCATGTGACAAAGTGATATACCCTACTACTTGACTGAAGTCTGTTATTAATGGACTCTTACTTGGATTGATCGTGTTACATGGACACCTTATGTGCCATTGTTATCTTGGTTTGTATTCGCAATAATTGCGTACGTGTACTTGTATTCTCATGAGCACATGATACATAATTACATGGTGCATATCCTCGTGAGCACATGATACATGATTACATGGTGCATAAAGAATAGTCCACTAATAAGGGACTGAGTTCTGTTCTCGTAGTTCAAGTAAACATCTACTTGTGCATTCTTATGTGAGTCCAGCTGGTTCTCCTTGCTTGTTCGAAAATATATAGGTTCACGCTTGTCGCGAGAGCTGGGGTTTAAGTGACAATCGGGTCCCTATGTATTTCCGCTTGACCCCTTACTACCGGCCATAGTAAGGGTATAGCTTCCTTGGTTAGAGCAATAAGCCTGACCTAAGTGAATGCGATTGTCTTGATCACCACGTGGATCTTGTTCTTGTGGATGACACTGGTTACCTGGTCTTCTTATATACTGCACAGCAGTTCTTGTTCTTGGTTGTCCTCAGCTAGAAAAGCATCGACAACAAATGGTATTCTTGGGAGGAATAAGGAAGGATTCAGGTACAATGCGTGATAGGCCTATGTGCATCTTGGTGAGCTGGTCTAGCCTCTCACACTACTTGACTACTTGTTACCTGATCATATCTTGAGCTTGATTACTTGTTGAGTTGGCTTAGCCTCTCCTATACTTGTTCCTTGATGATACTTGATATATGATTACTTGAGTATCTATTTGAGTTGCATGATAACATGACATATAGTTGCATGTTAATAGCTTACTGAGATTTATCTTACCCTTTATTTGTTTAATTGTTTCCCCCCCAGGAAAGCAGGGGATAGTACTCAGTGAGGCTCGACTTAGCTGGGAACTTACTCAGCAGGATATTCTTGTTCGAAGTTAGTGTCCTTTTATAATTTGGTAAGGAGGATCTTGTATGAGTTAATAAACTCTGGGCTTGTATTGGGGTAGTATTTGTTGTCCCTAGACAGTTCTTGATGCCAGCTTATTTGCTAGGCATGTCTTCCGCTGTATGTAACCTTGTTTGGTTTTAATTTTCTTGGTCTAGAACTCGTTGTGAGCTATTTTAGCTCCTTATTATTGAGTAGATATAGCATGTCAGTTTGTTTTTAACAGGTATTGTTCATGTTTCCCGTCAGTTTCTTGTTTCTTGTTAGTTACGCGCACTAGGTTCGAGGTTCTATTAGGGAATCCCGGGACTTGGGGCGTGTCATTGCCATGGATGAAACTACCGCAGAGGCTTCCTCTAGCAAGGTAGATAGTGATCCCTACCGCATAAACTTGCCGCAAGGTCATGCTACCGCACCAAGAAATATGCCAACCGCATGGAAGCCATCGACCGCACGTGGCGGCAAGGCAGCAAAGTTCAAGAGGATGAACTTTGTTAAGGAGACCTCATCCATACCAGTAAATGATGTTGTGTTTAAGACCTCAACGAAGTTTGTTAACCCTCAGTTGGGTGGCTTTCACCATTGTTCCGTGTGTGATGATTATGGTCACAAGGCTGCTGAATGTCTTTTCAGATTCACACCAAATCCCAGAAGGCTTAAACCCCCTTCTGTGAGGCAAGTGTGGGTTGTTAAAAGTTGCTAACCCTTTGGACCCAAAAGAATAAAAGGGGACCTTGTTCTTAAATGTTTATTTTATAGGTTCTCTGCTTAATGGCTGGACTCTCCAAGGATAGATCAAGTTTATGGTATCTAGATAGTGGCTGTTCAAGGCACATGACTGGAGATATCAACTTATTGGAAGATGTCCGTGAAGAGAAAGGTCCATCAGTAACCTTCGGAGATAATAACAAAGGAAAGACTGTAGGATATGGAGTTATTCGAAAAGGAAAAATCACCATCCAAGAAGTCTCTCTCGTTATTGGACTACAACTCAATTTACTCTCAATATCTCAATTCTGCGACAAAGGATTGCAATGCCACTTCACCTAAAACTTCTATCTCATCAAAGATGGCACATCCGGCGTCATTTTGCTCAAAGGGATTCGTAAGACAAATATTTATGTTGTTGATTTTAATTCATCTTGCATTTCTTCTAATCTCTGTTTTGTGGCAAAGAATGTTAGTGAGAATAGTTGGCTGTGGCACAAAAGACTAAGTCACTTAAACTTCAAGTATCTCTCCAAGATTGGTAGAGAGAATCTATTTCGTGGTCTACCCAAAGTAGCCGATCACCACGATGAGAAGTGCACAGCATGTCAACTTGGCAAAGAACCAAAAGCGTCTTTCTCCAGTAAGACGACACCCTCAACTTCTAGATGTTTGCAACTACTACATATGGACTTGTTTGGACCTGTTACTACCGTAAGTATTGGTGGAAATAGATATACCTTAGTTGTGGTAGATGACTACTCAAGATATACGTGGGTCGAGATGATTATCTCCAAATATGATTGTTATGACATTTTGACCGCACTCTTTAGACAGGTCCAAACACAAAAAGAAGATGATATCGTTAGTGTTCGATCCGACAACGGTATAGAATTCAAGAAGAACGGTGTTGCTCAGTACTATGATGATCATGGTATTGACCACAACTTCTCTGCTGCTAGAGTTCCATAACAAAACGGTGTAGTGGAAAGGAAAAACAGAACGTTGATAGAGGCTGGAAAGAAAATGATTGTTGAAGCAAAGCTACCTCAATATTATTGGGCTGAAGCAGTCAACACAGCATGTTTCACTCAGAATAGATCCCTCATCAACAAGACCTACAACAAAACTCCTTATGAACTTTGGAGAGGAAGAACCCCCAACATAGCATACTTCAAGATATTTGGATGCAAATGCTTCATACTCTACAACGATAAAGAACATCGAGGTAAATTTGCTCCTAAGGCCGATGAAGGAATATTTATTGGGTATGGTAAACACTCAAAATCTTTTTGTGTATTTAATAAAACCACTCTTAAGATAGTAGAATCTGTCCATGTTACTTTTGATGAATATTCTCTCCTTGAGCCACATATGGCTCTAAATGTTGCTGATGATTTTGTTGAGCTTAATGAGATAGGTACAACTCGACCGCAAAATCAATCAACTCAAGGAAACCCATCTACTTCAACTGCACCTCTATCTACCTCATATGAAGCACCAGAAGCTACCACATCTGCTGCTACCTCAAATGGAGTTAAAGTTGAAACACCCATAAATGTTGAAGAACCTATCCCTCAAATCACTTATGATTGGGATGGCTCAAATGATGTACCACTAGAAGATTTACAACCACGATCAACTCAACCAGACATACCTCAAGAAGTTCGTGAGGTCAGAGATCACCCAATTCAGAATATCATTGGTGATTTGAATTCTGGTGTTAGAACAAGAAGATCAAACTATGATGCACTTACCGCATTCATATCTCAAGTTGAACCCAAGAAAGTTGATGAAGCACTCCAAGACTCAAGTTGGGTTGTTGCTATGCAAGAAGAGCTCAACCAATTTGAAAGATGTAAAGTTTGGACCTTAGTTCCAAGACCACAAGATCAAGGAGTGATTGGTACAAAGTGGGTGTTCCGAAACAAGATGGATGAGAATGGAAGCATCACAAGAAACAAAGCTAGGTTGGTTGCACAAGGCTATAGACAAGAAGAAGGCATTGATTACGACGAAACATTTGCCCCCGTTGCGAGACTCGAAGCTATAAGAATTCTTGGCTTATGCCTCTTACAAAAGATTCAAGCTATATCAAATGGATGTGAAGAGTGCATTCCTCAACGGTGAACTTCAAGAAACAGTCTTTGTTGCTCAACCGCCCGGATTTAAAGATCCCAAATTTCCAAATCATGTCTAAAAACTCCGTAAAGCTTTGTATGGACTCAAACAAGCTCCACGAGCATGGTATGATACTCTATCTAAATTTCTCCTTGAAAAGGGATTCAAGCGTGGTAAGATTGACACAACTTTATTCATTGCTAAATATATTGATCATACTTTACTTGTTCAAATATATGTCGATGATATTATTTTTTGTTCTACTAATGAATTGTTGTGTAAGCATTTTTAGAAACTCATGAAAAGAAAATTTGAGATGAGCATGATGGGAGAATTGACATTCTTCCTTGGGCTACAAATTAAACAATGTACTGAAGGCATCTTCCTCAACCAAGCTAAGTACACAAGAGATCTCATCAAGAAATTTGGACTTGAAAATGCAAAGGCATACGACACTCCTATGGCTACTGGTAACAAGCTAGATAAAGACTTGAAAGGTAAGAAAGTTGATCAAACCTTGTATCGAGGTATGATTGGCTCTCTTCTATACTTAACTGCTAGTAGACCAGATATCATGTTTAGTGTTTGCGTTTGTGCTCGTTATCAAGCTGATCCTAGAGAAGCACATCTTATTGCTGTTAAACGTATTATTCGATATCTATCTGGGACTATTAACCTTGGACTTTGGTACTCCAAAGATTCAAATTTTGATCTTATAGGTTACTCAGATGCAGATTATGCAGCATGTACCATCGACAGGAAAAGCACGAGTGGAACTTGTCATTTCCTTGGAAATCGACTAGTTTCATGGGCAAGCAAGAAACAAGCCTCAGTCTCTGTATCTACCACAGAAGCTGAATATATAGCTGCTGCTGCCAAGTGCTGTGGATGAAGCAACAATTGGTTGACTACGGAATCAAAGAAGAAAATTGTCCAATCTATTGTGACAATACATCTACCATTGCTATCTCTAACAACCCTGTCATTCATTCCAAGACCAAACACATTGATATCAAAAACCACTTTCTCAAGGATCATGTGGAAAAAGGTAATATCCATCTAGAGTATGTGAGTACTGATGATCAAATTGCAGATATTCTCACCAAGGCTCTCGATTCCAAGAGATTTAGGTATTTAAGAGGAGAAATGGGTATGCTAGAACTCTAACTCAAAATTGTCCATACGGTTTTGTGTACTAACGATTGTATTCTCTATAGGTTCAAAATAAATTAGGTACACGGCAAACATATCACGGACAAGAAAATACCATTGATTTCTCAATCCCTCACTTGACCGCACCTCCAAATTGCCGCATCATTCAAATGTTTCCGCACACTTCATACTGCCGCATAAAGTCTTGTTACCAAGTAATGATTCATCTCAATGGCTAAACCAAGCAAGGTAAGACCTCAATCTACCGTACATGTCACGGTCGACCTCATAGTTACCGCACACGGACCCCAGGAAAGTCGTTCTAGCTTAGAGATATTTAGGATGTTTTAGTCATATCTACCTCAAGGGCATAAAGGTAACTTTCTATTTTCCCCCGCTTTTAATAAATTCAAATCTTTTAGGGCATTAAGTTTTCAGCACTTAATTCTTATTCCTTAAAAATATATATTGAGCCGTCATTGGCTAGTCCAACGTGACCCTCTGCAACCTTGCATTTAATGTAAACTAGACCCTAGGTCACATCCGTACTTCTGCAGAGTTAACCCCCTCCCATCATCCCATCATCTCTGACCTCTGCAATCCACCCTCCTCCAAAACCGTTCCACTTCCTTCTTATACTCCACCACTCTGCATCTCTCACCTTTTCAGAAAATCTCTCTCTCTCTCTCTCTCTCTCTCTCTCTCTCTTTGAACCATCTCTCTAAAATCCTTCAAACCGCCTTTTTTATTCTCTCTCATTTTCTCTATATATAAATGACTTCCAAACACCAATCTAAGAAGCCCTCGAAATCAGTTGAATCAAGAGACGAATCACAAATTCAATCCACTCCTCCCGTCATCGTTATGGTATGGATTTTCATCTTTTCAATTTTTCTCGTGTTCTTGGTAGAAATCTCGAAAACCCTTCATATTACTTGAAATCTTTCTTCAATCTCTTAAGTTAGTAATATGAAAATCTTGCATTGATTGTTTATTTTTGATTCTAGTCAGTATATCTCTTGATTGCATAAGATTTTACCCCAGTTCTGTTGAGTTCAAATTCACTCAAATGGGTTTTATACTTTTTCGAGTTCTTCCCTATTCTCCCCTTTCGATTTCTGGGTTTAATGTGACTCGTTTCATGAAATTTATTTGATATAACTATTTAATCTACATTTTCGATTCTATTCATGTCATTTTTCATGGATTTTGGTCATTTTCTAGGATTATGGATATTGGTGTTCATCGTATTCATCATAGTGTTCTTCATGTTCTTGGCATTCTAATTTTGTGATTTAATTTGATTCGCTCTTATATAAATTTCGTGTTTATTTACTATTCATGTTTTAATCCTTTCTTTGGTTAAACTTTTATGTTTGCGGTAGCCTTATCTCACCTTGCTTACCGCAATCCTATGGTTACCGTGCCTCACTTGACCGTGCCTACCTTGCCGCATTCCTTTGTCAAGTGACCGCACGATCTACCAGGCATTGTCTTGGATCATGAAGATCTTAAGAAGGATGCCATTGGCCGCAATATCCTGGGCAGGATGAACAAGTCTGGGATTCTCCCTTTCTTTATACTTGATCAAGACTTTCACCTACCAGCCTTCGTTGATGAATTTTTCAACACAGCAGTTGAAATGGAAAGTGCTGATGAGCCTGAGTCTAACCCTAAGTTCTTTCAAGCCTTCATGATGGGCATCCAGATGGCCTTTGATGCACGTGATCTAGCCCATGCCGTGGGCATTAAGAAGAGTAAGGAAGCCTTTGATGAGATTTCATGGCAAGAGACTCTAAGTCTAGCTAAGAAACTGGCTGGCACAGCAGATATTCTAAAGATTCAAAGAAAAGATGTTGGTGAAATAATGTATCACATTGGACATTTGGTGGACCATGCCTTGTTATGGAAAACAGGCAACCATGCAAATTTCAATCATACCCAATGGATGATACCTGTTGCTATTTATCTTGGCAAACGACTGGATTGGGGCCAGATCATGTATGATGTCCTACGGGCCAACATTCTCTCGTACAAAGATGCGGCTGATAAAGATGAAACTAGGTACCGCACGAATAGTAGGTTGATTTCCTACCTAATGGGACTTACAAACAAGATCAAGGATGTTTATGAGAAAAACAAGACCTACATGGTTCCAATTTCTACCGCAAAAGACTTTTGCCGTAAGTCTATGAAATCCAACTTCCGTAGCAACTTTGGGGATGAGATGTACCGTTCCTATCTTCTAAGAGATCCCATTGAAGAGTACATACCTCCCAAATACTCTAAACGAGGTCAAGCAAATCTTGGTGATCGTATGGTAAGTGATGTGGAGGCTGCCGCATTTGAGCAGGACCGCAAGCATGCTGCCGCAATAAAGGCCCGTGCAAAGGGTAAGGATGTTGAAATCCCCTCTCCTCCAACTTCTGTCAAAAGGCAAAGAGAAGGTTGGGGAACTGGTTAGGAAGTCAAAACAAGTTTCCCAGGGCATCAAGATTGCATCTACCGCACCTTCCCGTCCTGTCGCACCAAAACTCTCAAAATCTAAAGTAACTCCTACCTCACCTCCAATGTCTCCCTCTCCATCTCCTGAACCTCAACCAAGATCCAAAGTCTCCAAATCCCTCTATACCGTACTATCTAAATCTCCACCTAAATCTAAACCTTTCAAACCTGCCGCTTCAAAGCAACCTACCGTGTCCACTTCATCAAAATCAAAACCCTCTGTGTCTCTCAAACTAGCACCAAGTCAGGAGGAGAAGTTTGAAAAGAAGAGATCCCATACTCCTAGCCCGGTCAAAGTCTCTAAAAAGGATAAGGTGGCTAAACAACCTTCCCCTGAAGTGATCTCTCTAGTTCTTTCATCTGACGAAGATATCGTGATTGCCCCTCTAAAGATTTCCAAGAATTTTGTTCTCGATGTTCAACAGGCTGATTTGGAAGAACTGTCAGGATCTGAGAAGGATGATGAGGTTTCCGCAGAGGAGAATGAGGAATCTGAAAATGCCACTGAGAGTGAGAAGGATGAGCTAGTTGTAGAGAAGCCCATTGAAAAGGGTCTAGTTGATGAAAGCTCTGAAGAAGAGCATGAAAGCTCTGCCGCAAGTGACAAGTCTGCCGCAGAAAGAGCTATGGATGTTGAGAATGTTGAAGAAGATATTGTTCCTAAAAAGATGGATACTTTTGTTGATATTGAAGATGTTGATGATGATGAGACCGTGTCACCAAAGGTTAATGTTTCTGAGCAAAACATTGAGGTTCCCTCTACCGTTCTTCCTGAACCTGCCGCGCCCACACCTTCGACCGCACAACCTGAACCTGCCGCGTCATCAATTGCTGAGCTACTTGCCGCAGTTAAACACTTAACTCAGATACAGGCAGATACTCAAAATCAGGTTTCTGATCTTGTCGCTAGTATGGTTGCACTTCGAGAAGAACTAATTGAGGTCAGGGCTGATCAAGCGGCTCTTAAGCATGGGGTTGCCGCACTTCCTTCTGAGATGGTTTCGACCATTAAGGGGGAGAGTGTATTCATAACAAAGGCGATCAAGGACACCTTAGCTGGTAATACTTCCACTTCTACTGCACCATCTTCATCGACCGCACCCTCAACTGACGCTCTCACTCCTACCACGTTATCTGAATTCCTTAGAAAGCAAACTGATTTCATCAGTAACAACATTGTTAGAGGAGTTGAGGCAGCAAGCAAAGAACTGTCCAAAACTATGGGTGATGACAAGATGGAAGTGAAAGATGAGATAGGTAAAGTCAAAACCGCGATCAAGGAATAAGTCCTCACTCACTCCAATGCCACTCTCATGACCGTAGCTGAAAAGTTTGTTCCTAAGATCAATGCTCTAACTGGTGCAATGCAAGTTCAGACAAACCGCATTGAGGCCCAGAACATCCGAATAACTGACCAATCCACAAAAATTGATCTCCTTTCCAGCAGAGTTAATACTGCTTTGACTCGTCTCATCCGCACTGATAATCAAGCTAGAAATCAGCTAACTCTGGAAGGTCACGGCAACATTCAATCTAGAGGTAAGGAAGAAGAAGAAGAAGATGGAGTCACTACTCCAGTCATGATTCAAAGATTGAATATCCCAGCCTACCGCTTTCCTCTTGCCGCAAAATTCATTGAAGACCTTATCGACATTGACCACATTTGATCTGACCACATGTGGTCATGAAAACTTGGTGTTTAAAACAATTCTACTTTTCTGTTTTTATTTTGGGTTTGTAACTTAAAACAATATTTATCTTTTGTGATTTTACTCCTATGCTTTAATGATTATTGTTTTTGAGTATGTTGTTATTGTTGTTATTGTGTTTGATGCATTTCTATTCTTCAGTATTCACTTATTTTGAAATGCTTCAAATATTATTTTTATCTTCTAGAATTAGTAATTTGTTTTTTCTTTTTAGGATGATAGAAATCTATGACATTGGCTTAGAGTGTGCATTGACTTGGGACATGATATTAATAAAAATCTTATTCTTGATAACATGTTTTTACCAAGTACAATGAATTAGCCTTTGTTATAGTAGGTAATGGTCTCAATCAAATAAGGGGAGATTGTTGGGTATGCTTATTATAAACCACTCCTATTACCTTAATTTGATTGATCCCATAACCTTATTTTACTCTTTGTGGACTTTAGGATATATTGTAAGAAGTACTTGTACTTCATTTAGAATAGTCCACTTTATAGTTGAATAGGCTTAGTAGATTAGGACCCTCAATTTTTCTAAGTCTGAAGATATGAGGTAAGGCCTCTGCCTACCGCGAGTAACGTCTACCGTGGATTTTAACCTTGCCGCATGATGGTGTCTACCGCATGGCCCATCCTACCGCATGCAACCTTAAGTTGGTTCAAAGTTAACCATGGTCACACTAGTGTCCAAAACTATGGTTTGTTTTGAACGTTGCAAACTCAAATTTCAAATTTGAATACAACTGTCTTCATAGTACAGTTGAACCACCATGACTCTGCAACAAAAGGACAACTCAGATTGAGCTCCAATTAGAATTCAACAGCTCATTGTCCTTCAACTTGGACCCCAAGTATTTCTAACGGCTAGTTTCTCATTCAAGGCTATAAATAGTCCTTGTGTTCTTCATTGAACTTACGCTGAGATTCTAAGAGAGAAATTGCTGTTGAAATTCTTGGTGATTGAAGATCATACTCAAGATTTCCAGAATCCTTCGAATCTTCAAGCACTCAACCTTCAAGTCTTCAACAAGTCTCCAACAACCTTCAAAGATCAAATCTCAAGCCTCATCACCAAGTTTCATTACGCTCTAAAATTATATAGATTCCAAAGAGCTTTTGATTCTTACACACACTCACCCCGATTGATCAATCACATAGATTGAATCCTTAGGGATACACTGGTCTAAGTTTAGGATTGTTCTTCATAGAAATAGGTGTTGATTCAAATACTTCATCTCTGTAATCTGTACTCAAGTGAATCAAATATATACCTCATTCAAAATCCAAGACTGACCATCTTGGTAAAGGACGTAGATCTTTTAACAGATCGAACCTTTCCAAATCATTGTGTCATTTACTTACTGCTCTTTATTTTCTGCACTTTATTTCAAGTCTTGTTCATCTTGTTATTCTTGTTCATATTAATCTTGTTTGCCTTTTAGTGTTTGATCTCTAAGATTTATGAACTCTTGTGAATTGTGTTTGTTTGTCTACCTTATTGCCTAAGTTAACATCTGAATAACTTATCTTTTGCCAAAAATCTCTAAGACACAAAGTTTTCAATCTCAACCTACCTCACCTTCACCTACCGCAAACTATCTACCGCAAAACACCTACCGCAAAACACCTTCCGCAAAACATCTACCGCAAAACATCTACCATAAACTATCTACCGCATCACTGCCTACCGCATTGAACTTATCAAAAACAACTCTAAAATTGTTTCAACGAAAACTTCCGCTGTGCATTTTATACTTGACCGCGTGGTATTTCGTCTACCGCAAAATTCAAGTGTAAGCATAAAGGTTGAATTTTAAAAAAGGGTTGTAATTTTAAATAGGCTATTCACCCCCCCTCTAGCCTCTTTTCATACCCTTGTTGTGTCTCTGGGACCAACAAACTGAGTTGCCAATGTTCTTTAGCTTGCATTCAGAGGACCCGACGGTTCAGTCCTTCAAGAGGAATGCCATGGCAGCTTGCCTTTTCAGCGAGGTTTTGTTTGTTGCACCTTTCGGGACAGCAGATGCACAGTTGGTTGAGATAATCTTGCAGGCAAAAGAGCAACAGTTTAGTATAATTCCTCTTATAGTGGGGGAAACTCTGCATGGCCTTGATGAGCTGCATCAGACAGGTGAGATGCGTCGGGGAAGCCCCTTATTATTGACCATATGGCTTCGAGAGCATTTGCGGATTTATTCTCCGGATGGCGATCTGTCTCCTTTTACTATTCATAGGAGAAAATTGCTGGTCCGAGACTTAACCGAGGATAGTTGGAAAAAATTCTTTGCTTCTCAGGCATGGCCGACATTGAGTGGTGCCCTCTCTCTTGGGGTCTTCTTCCTTTTATGGAATGGACCTTGGGTTTTGAGCATGTGGTTTTACCCGGCTTGAGAGACTCTTCCTTTTACTATCCGGAGCGGGTTTTGAGGCAGTTCAGTCGCCAACAGATTATCCCTTTCCCTAGGAGTGGGGTGTTTCATCCAGTCTCATATATGGGTCCGGACTTTTCAGCGGAGCTTCAGTCAGCTTGGGGAGATGACCGCCATCGGTGGGCTTCTGCCTCTATTTACCGGGGTAGTATATTTCTTCCCGAGAGTTATTTAGACTATCTGTTTGGCACTCTTTACCACGGCATTACTTGGATTGACGTGCTTCGTGCTGAGTTGTTAGGAAAATACTTTGAGCCTAGCAGTGCTTTGCGGTATAAGAAAGCTGCTGCTGATTCGCACAATATTTTGGCTGACCCTTTCGGTACCCCTTTGGATAGCTTCTATGCTCGGAGGCGCGTTGCTGCGCAGAAAGTTTCTGTCCGCCTCAGCGTTCCTAGGCCTCCCTAGAAAAATAGGATTGAGAGCTGTTCGGGTGGCCCTTCAAAGGCTAAGAGAAAATTAAATTTTTCCTAGTACCCCAAGAGTGCAATTAATGGACCACTTGTTTAGGATTTAATGTTTTATTGTCTTTTATTGCTCAACAAGATCCGTTGTAGTGGTTAAAATAATTCAAGACATGAATAGGAATTGCATTTTGTTATGACTTGATTGGGTAATAATTTATGTTTTAGACCGCACCCGAAGGTTGCCTACGTTCCTCTAGTAGAGAGGCTCAGGTCTCCGTAGTTCAAACAAATGAAGACCATTATTATTATTTTTTTTTGCACCCTGTTTTTTTGCCTAGACCGCCCTTTCGGGTTTTCAATCTAGCGAGCTTCTTTTTTGCACGTGCTCTAATTTTTTCCTAGGCCTCCCTTGCGGGTTTTCAACCTAGCGAGCGTTTTTTTTTAATGGTCTTTATTTGTCAAGCGTAGAACTTCTTGAGCTTGTCGAGGTTGACCTCCTTTGGCAATTGATCGCGATCCAAGTCTACGAGTCGGACTGCACCGCCTCTTAGTATCTTCTTGACCACGTAAGGACCGATCCATCGAGGTGCCCATTTCCCAAAGGGATTCATGGCATTGGGAGGATGTTGTCTTTTGACCAAATCTCCCACTTTGGCATTTCGGGGCTTCACCTTCTTGTTGAAAGCTCTTGCCATTCTTTGTTGGTAAGCTCCCGTAGAGAAGGAACCTCGAGTTCGACCGGGAGTACGGCTTCAGAACCGTAAACCAATGAGTAAGGAGTTTCTCCCGTTACTGACCGTATTGATGTGCGGTAGCCCCACAATGCTAGCGGTAATTTCTCGGGCCAATCCCTTCCCGTTGAAGCAATTTTTCGTATGATGACTTCGATGGTCTTATTTGCTACTTCGACCGCTCCATTAGCTTGGGGGCGGTACGGGGATGACTTGTGCTTGGTAATTTTGTGGTTAACCAAAAGTGCATCCATTTCTTTCTCGAAGTGAGAGCCATTGTCGGAGATGATCTCATGGGGGACACCATATCAGCACATAATGTTGTTCTTCACGAATTCGGCCACTTTCTTGGCGTTGAGAACTCGGTAAGCTTATGCTTCGACCCATTTTGTGAAATAGTCTACGGCCACCAGGATGAATGACTGTCCGTTGCTCCCTGTAGGATGGACTTTGCCGACGATATCTATACCCCAACAAGAGAATGGCCAAGGTGTGGTCATGTTGTACAGTTGTGAAGGCGGAGCATGTTGTAGATTAGCATGGAACTGGCACTTGGCGCATTTCTTGACTTTCTCGATGCAGTGTTTTTCCAATGTAGTCCAATAGTAGCCAATACGGAGTATCTTCTTGGATAACATAATCCCATTTATGTGGGGTCGACACTCGCCCTCATGGACTTCGTGCATGATTTCTTGAGCTTTGGACTCGTTTGCACGTAAAAGATTGATCCCTTGTAGACTCAGTTTCCAATCAACACATATCTGGCGGCTAGCTTTTATAGTGCCACACGAGATTTCCCGTTGCTATTGTCAGGGAAGGTGCTGTTGTTGAGGAAGTTCATGATGTCAGTGTACCACGGGGGGTTATCTTGGACTTCATTGATCTCAACGTTCATACAGTATGCCGGAATGGTCCTCCTTGAAATTTTGAAGGGTTTCACCATTTTTCCTTTGGGCATCTCAACCAGTGAGGCTATAGTAGCCAAAGCATCGGCAAAGCGGTTCTTGTCTCTTGGAAAATAAGTGAACGTGATGTCTTGGAACTGTATGACTAATTCCTCGAGGTGTTGACCATACTATTGAAGGGTCGGGTCTTGGATTCGCCATTTACCCGACGTTTGATTGATAAGGAGCAGGGAGTCGCCGAATACTTCTAGTTCTGTGATATTTCTTTCTAGAGATGCTTCCAGCCCCGCTATGCATGCCTCATACTCGGCAATGTTGTTGGTAGATTCAAATTCAAGACGGATGGCAATTGGAGTGTAGATGTCCTTTGGATCGACAAGCAACATTCCTATCTCAAAACCATATTTGTTGGCGGTGCCAGTGAAATTTAGTAGGAAACTGTAAGTCCTCCCCCTTCACTTGGTCACACAGAAATTCAGCAAGATGCTCGTCAGGAAACTGTAAGTCCTCCCCCTTCACTTGGTCACACGGAAATTCAGCAAGATGATCACTGAACACTTTCCCCCTGATGGATTTGAGTGTGACGTAAGTGATGTTATAGCCGGCGAGCATGAAGTACCATTTGGCTATCCTTGTCTACATGAAAGGCTTCTCAAAAATGTAGCGGAGCGGGTCCACTTTTGCTACTAGCTTGATCAAAAAGGCTTCCATGTAATGTTTGAGCTTTTGAGTAACCCAAACCAGTGCTGCACATGACTTCTCTAAGACAGAGTAGTTCTTTTCGCCTCCTTGAAATCGGCAACTGACAAAGTAAATGGCATTCTCCTTTATGGAGTCTCGTTGCTCTTGTGCTAGTATAGCCCCAAGGGCTTCATTGTTCACTGTGAGGTAGAGCAAGAGAGGCTTCTCCTTGTGAGGTGGAACCAAGACTGGAGGGCATGTCAAGTAATGCTTCACTTGGTCAAAAGCTTCTTGGCAAGCGTCGGTCCATTCTAGAGCCACATTCTTTTTGAGTAGCTTGAATATTGGCTCACACATGGAAGTGAGCTGGTGCACGAACCGACTGATGTACTGGAGCCTGCTCATGAAACCTTTGATTTCTTTCTGTGTCTTGGGAGGAGGCATATCATTGATCGCCTTGATTTTTGAGGGATCTACTTCAATTCCCCTCTCAGTAACCATGTAACCAAGAACTTTGCCTCGGATAACCCCAAAAGTGCACTTTACGGGATTGGGCCTCATCTTGTGTTGACGAAGCCTTTCAAAGAATTTACGGAGATCGATCAAATGTTGACTGTCGGTCCCTTTTGAGTGGATGATCATGTCGTCCACATAAACCACAATCTCTTTGTGGATCATGTCATGGAACAAGTCTGTCACAGCCCTTTGATAAGTAGCCCCAGCGTTCCTTAACCCAAACGGCATGACTGTGTAGCAAAAGGTGCCCCACGGTGTTGTGAAATCAGTTTTGTGTTGATCCTCCTCGGCCATGAGAATCTGATTGTACCCAGCAAAACCATCCACAAATGAGCGGACCTCATAGGCAGCGGTGGAGTCGACTAGCATATCGATGTTGGGTAGTGTAAAGTCATTCTTTGGAGAAGCTTTATTCAATAACTTTGATGAAGCCTACGCTGAGAAGCTTTTCTATCTCTTCTTTGACTTGTAGAGACCATTCTGGCTTGATCTTTCTGAGCTTCTGTTTGACTGGCTTGGCGTCGTCTTTGATCGGAATTTTGTGTTCAGTGACCTTTTTGTCCAAACCCGGCATGTCTTTGTATGACCATGTAAATACATCCACGAACTCTCTGAGTAGTGCAGTCAATCTCGTCCCCCTTGAAGAAGCTTTCGATCTTGGTTTCTTTCAGCTCTTCGTCGGTACCCAGATTAACAACATGCAATTCTTTGTCAGCTCCTGGACCATTTTCACCACGACTACGGACCTGTTGAGCAAGTTCATTTAAGTATGTTGTGTTTTCGTGGTCTATTTCATCATTATTTGAATCGTTATTAACTAGTTCATTAGATTTGTTATTAGTTAATTCATCATTAATGATGTTTGCAATCTCGGGGTACTCAGAAAGATCGAATTTTTCATTAACAAAGAAAAGGGACACACGCTCGGCTATGGCCTCCATATCCTCTTGGGTGAGGGTATCGGAAGCACTCTCGGACTCAAAAGTGAAAGTAAACAAGTCTTCCTTTGTAACCTTGCGCAGAATGCAACCCATCTTCTCGACCAAGAATTCCTCGGATACCACGGGTCCCTTCGTAGAATACCAGTTGTTGATCGGCTCATAGCTTGGCTGGATCTCGCTGATAGTGTCCCTTCTCGTGTCGGTGTCGTAGATGGCATTGACTTAGCACTCATCCATGAGGGCAAGTTCCTCGAATATGGAGGCTAAATCTGTTAATTCTTCCCCCACGGTGATCTCTGTCTCAGACTCTGTGGTAACTTTCTTCCCCCACCATTCACGGGGTGACATGGGAGTTGGTTCCTTTTCGGACTTCTGGATCTCACATTCAGCAAAGATCTTAAGACCGGGCTTTCTGATGCCCTTGCTGTTAACCCATGGCTCGGGAAAGATCATGTACGGAACAGCTTCCCCTTGGCGAACAAAATAGCCATCCAACGTCTTGCGGTAAGGCCTTAGATTGGGAATCTCATAATGACGGTCTTCTCTATAAGCTCGGGCCTTTTCATTCTTGATGGCTTTCTCGTGTTTTAAGTCATCTTTGGAAGGCTCATATCCCAAACCAAACTTGTTCTTAACAAAAGGAACCTCAATCGATTGCATTCTCCCTTGTTGATATTTCCCTAGGCCTAAACTAGGGAAGTAGTTCATGTTCCTCATCATGCGGAGGACTTTGCGATTGCCGAGGGTCCATGATCCATTTCCCCCTTCTTTGTTAATAGCGTTGATTGAGACGCCGGAGAGGGTAGAGTCTGCTAAACCATGCTGAATTTGGTGGATGGGTTCCCCTTTTCTGTGGATAGTGACGTTTTCAGATATAAAGGTCACTATTTCTTCTCCATTTCTGAACTTTACACACTGATGGAGAGTCGAAGGGACGGCGTTAGAATTGTGTATCCACGGTCGGCCCAAAAGCAAGTTGAATGAGGAAGGCACATCGAGCACTTGAAACGGGACGGACATGACCATGCTCCCAAACTCAACGTCTATTTCCACCATACCCATGACTGTGTGGGCAGTGCTGTCGTAACCTCGGATCACTTGAGTAGAAGGCTTCAAATCTGAATTCTTAAGCCCCAGTATGCCCATGATTCGGCTGGGCATTAGGTTGAGTGTGGAACCACCATCAACCAAAACTCTTGAGATAGGTCTCCCCCTTGCTCTTACTTTAAGGTAGATAGCCTCATTATGATCGGACCCAAATGGTGGAAGGTCCATGTCAGCAAAGGTGATGACATTGCCAAAATGAATGTGGCCTATCATTGTAGTGAGGTCCTCAGGAGTTGTATCGGGAGAGATTGATATGTCATCGAGATTACTGATGATAAGATCTCGGTGCTTCATTGAGGATGCAATGAGGTCCCAAATGGAGATGTTGGCTTGAGTTTTCTTGATTTGAACTAGTAGAGGGTCTTCGGGAGTGTCGCGAGCTTGTGACCTTTGAGAAGAGGTTCTTGGTGCAGAAGTGGAAGGGTTGCTTGTTATGACTCGTCTGGATCGAGTTAGCATGTTGACATTCCCATCTTGCTTCTTTTTCCTATTCTCTAGTACTTCCCTCATTACCTCATCGTAAGTCACAACATAACAAGAATTATCAATCTTATTCATGGCATTGGAGCCCTCATTCACAATTGGGATTGATTAAGTGGTCTCCTCAAGTTCTCCTACCTCTATTACATTGACACCACCCTCATTAGGAACTATGAATTCTTTCTTGTCTATGAGATCTTGGATGACATTGCGGAGAACGAAGCATTCCTCGGTGGTGTGGCCACTATATTGGTGGTAGCCACAATACTTGTGGTGAGAATGATTGGTATTGACCGTCTTGGGTTCGTACCCTTGTATGGGTGTGACTTGCCCCTTTGCTTTGAGAACTTCAAAAGCCTCGGTTTGAGTCATGCCTTGGAGAGGCGTGTAGACACGGTCATTTCGAGACTTCTTGCCTTGGGGTGGGGGAACCTTTTTGTAATTCCCCTTGTCGATAGTGACGGCATTAACTGAAGCTTCTTTTGAGGAGCTAGAAGTGGCCTTGTAGCGTTGGGTAGGAGCACTTTTCTTGATTTCCCTAAGCAACTCATCCATTCGGATCCCCGACTCATACATTTGAGAGAAATCGGCATAGCAAGCCCCACTCAGGTGGGTGCCGAGATCGATCTTTAGACACTTAAGAAAGATGTCCATTTTCTCCTTGGTGTTAGGTCTCTCGACAATCTCAACAAGCTTGTCATTCCACCTTCTCGTGAAATCAATGAAGGACTTATTGGATATTATGCCCTAGGCCCTTGAGAAAGGCCTATGCGTTATATCATAGCTTCATTGTTATAGAGATAACAAACCAGATTTTTATATCTTTTGCATGTTTATTATAATGATCATTATCCCTAGCACGTATGAAGGGCTAGCATGAGTTTAATGGATAATCATATGATGGTTATATCGCATAGGATGTGGATTAAACTTGTGGGTACATGTTGGAGAACAAGTACTGGATAGACCCGTTATGAGATTTATGTCATGGTCAAATGTCATAATTGAATCTCATAATAGTTATATCATTTATCCTTAGACCTGAGATTATCATACTCTTCCACATGATGAACATTATGTTTGACGTACTCAAACGCTACCCCTAACCGGGAAGTTATAAAGTCTATGATTGGCATAATCGGATTCTTGTAGGGAAGAATGATAAGTCAAGATGGGATTTGTCCCTCTCTCAAGAGAGATATCTGCTTGGCCACTCGATGAGTGAGATTGATAATAGTATACGGCCGTACCCAAATGAATTGAAGTGTTCAATGTTATTTGCTCATATTAATCTACTCGAGATTGAGAAAGCATTGGACAACAGAAGTTGACGTGGACCATGACTTATGTCAAATATGATATCATGTGACAAAGGGATTGTGATATGTTCTATAAGGTTACTTTGGGCTTTCAAAGTTCTACTAATTGGGTAGTCATAATGGCTTGCTAGAGTCCGCTTATGTCTTACGGGTTCTGACTCCTTCGGACTCGTTGCCAACTTAGTATAATCCTATTGGGTCACACACAATAGAACGGATTGAATAAGGCACAGAAAATGGGAAAACTGGATCCTACTGGAAGGATCCGTACGGATGGTTTGGGAGCCACCCAACCAATCCGTACGGATGGTTTGTCTAGACGGAAAACAGTTTGTTCAGATCTCTTGTTTGACAAGGAATTTTGATCCCAAAAGGAATTAGGTATATACCCTATTATATATGTGTGCAGTCGGGTTTGAGAAACCTAATGGTTGATTTTAGAAATCATAACATGTCGTTTGAGAAACAATTACACACATATAGAGGGGATTATTAGTTTTGAGATTTAGAATCATCATAACTAAATAATCAATGAAGCAAAATAATTCTTACGAAGAAATCGTTTCTTCATCAAGCCTTGGGTCTAGCAATCCAGATCAAGAAGGTGTTCTTGATATCCGTTCGACGTGTGGATACCGATAGAGGGTGTTTTCTTTAACACCTTAAAGTCCATATTCATGGATTCGATCTTCAAGGGTTTGTTTCTTTCATCTTGTATTTAATATAATCAACATGCACGGATCCGGGCTCTTGGATGTTTGATTTTGTCGCGACCCCGGACCCCGCGGGCCCGAGACCGCGATCTGGACGTCGACTCTAAAACCAAAACTCAGAAATACTGAAGTTAAAAATTCCAATTGATACCAAAAGGGTGAAGAACCAAAGTTTTACAAAACCATGTTTGATAAAATTCAATTACAACTAACATAAACTTCCACAAGTTTATGCCCAACAAAATACAAATATACAATTCTTAGTGACGTCATTGATTGGTGCAACTATCCCAAACTGGTTACACATTTACATAATGTAAACCAACCTATAACAACATTCCCCAAAAGAATGTATCCACACTCGACGTCCTCTTTTCTCGTGATCAGCGAGACTAATCCTTAGCACCTGGGGGGGGGGGGTTAAGGAAAAACAAAGATAAAAGAAAAGGGGGTGAGATAAATCTCAATAAGTTACTAATGCAACTACATGACATGCTATGATGCACTAAGCAATAAAAATAATAAATATCACATAGCACATAGCATTTATCACATAACAGATAGCAGCGGAAATAAACACATAACAAAGGATATAGCCAAGGTTTTCCAAACCGAAACATCCAAATAAAGGATCGCTGCGCAGCTTCAATAATCAACAAATCATCATCGTCATAATAGCATGAAAGCCGAAGAGAAACCCCCGGTACCGGAACCAATAATCATAACAGTGTCACAAAGGACAAGGACCATGACACAAAGTCATGCCCGCTAGCCAGATACATTCACAAAGGAACGCTGACTTATCCTTTCCAAGGCCAATCTGGAGAAGGGGTAAAGAAGGGGGCAAAACAATGGTCAACATTATAATGGACTTGGCTTTGCCATTATAATCTTTCCCATCGCCCAAACACACACAAAATACCAGCTGGACTTTCACGTAAAGGCTAAGTAATAAAATACTATCACGATAAACAACAAAGGATTCCAAAGTAGGGAATCATGCCAATTAATCACCAAGAAGATGAAATGAACAAACAATGCACAATAAAGGTGCTTCAAAATCCCAATTCACCATTTATGCATTCCAAACACAAACTTGATCACAAAGGACCCAATTCTATCACTAAAGTGTACTACAATGTTCACTAAGGTCAACTAGGACACCCAAGATTTGGATCACAACACGTTCTTCAATCACACACATTAACAAAATGTAAACTTTCAGGGGACTGTGCTGCCGCCCACGTTGGGTTGTGCGGTCGCCCAAAGTGCCTCAAAACAAGAACAAAAGCTCTCAGAAAGATGCGCGGTCGCCCAGTAAAATTTGTGCGGCCGCCCAATCTTCCGGATTGCCAGAAATCGGGAAGAACAACATGGGTTCTTCCATTTTTATACCCAAAACACATTACACCCAAAATCCAACACTCCCAACAAGATTTCTAAGGTACCCAAACATTTTTTAAACAAAAGGGGACCTTAACAACACCCTTTATCAACCAAAACCAAGATTGAATCAAGATATTCATCAATTCACCATTTTCAACCAAAAACTCAATAAATTCCAAACAAATTCAAAACTCATCCAAACTTCAAATGTAACACATCAAACATTATCTAAACATGATATGAACATTTTAGCATTAAAATGGGAGAAAAGTAACTTACTTGAAAATAATGAAAGTTGACGGAATTCGATTCTTTTTGAGTCTACGCGATCCTAACGACGATCCAAATTGTTAGAGAGAGGAAGAGAGTGGCTGGGAAAAGATGGAGTGTAGGGGGGAGAAGGAGGTGAGGGAAGGTATAGGGAGGGAGTAGGGGGTTTATTTTAAAAACTTACTCTTAGGCCCCCTCTCTCACACTACTCACACACAATACTACACTCCCTACTACCAATTAAGACCCAACAATACTACGTTAACCCAAATGACCCAAACAACATGCTAGGCATATTTATTATAACACATAAATATTTAAATAAATAATAATTTAAATAAATAATTAAGCAAATAATTAAATAAAAATCATTTAATTACTAATAAAATAGAGCCTATATTTCGGGTCGTGACATTCACTCCCCCTTAAAGAAAATTCGACCCGAATTTTAACGAGACTCACCTTAAACAAAAAGCCACGGAAATTTCCTCTCGATCTCATCTCGGAGCTCCCAAGTCGACTCCTCGATATGATGATTCCTCCACAGGACTCGAACCAACGCGATGCTCTTGCTCCTCAACTCTTGGACTTTAGAATCAAGAATCCGAACCGGTCGTTCCTCATAAGACATATCGGGCTCAATATCTTCCGGTATCCTCGGTAACACGTGAGACGGATCATGAACATACTTCCGAAGCATAGAAACGTGGAACACGTTGTGCAACCGGTCCAAAGATGGCGGTAACGCAAGACGATACGCTAGAAGTCCAACCTTTCCCAAAATCTCAAACGGACCAATAAACCTCGGAGCCAATTTGCCTTTCTTCCCGAATCTACGAATACCCACCTTTGGAGACACTTTCAAGAACACCAAATCACCAATCTGAAAACTAAGATCTCGCCTTCGGTTATCTGCGTAGCTCTTATGTCGACTCTGAGCTGTCTTCAATCTATCCCGGATAACTTTAACTTTCTCAACCGAATCCCGAAGCAAATCAATACCCAAAACTTTCGCTTCACCAACCTCATCCCAACAAATAGGCGATCTACACTTTCTTCCATACAAGGCCTCAAACGGTGCCATCTCGATACTAGCCTGATAACTGTTGTTGTACGAGAATTCCACTAACGGTAGGTGCGAATCCCAAGAATCGGAAAAGTCTATCGAACAAGCTCGCAACATATCCTCAAGAATCTGAATAGTCCTCTCGGATTGACCGTCGGTCTGGGGATGAAAAGCCGTACTGAATCGCAAATCTGTACCCAAAGCTTCCTGAAACGCCTTCCAGAATCTAGAAGTAAACCTCGGGTCTCGATCTGACACAATGCTAACCGGAACTCCATGCAATCTCACAATCTCATCAACGTAAAGGGTCGCAAGCTTCTCCATCGAATATCTGATGTCAATAGGCAAGAAATGGGCACTCTTGGTCAATCTATCAACTATTACCCAAACACTGTCATACTTCCTACGGGTACGAGGCAGTCCCGTAACGAAATCCATAGTCACATGCTCCCATTTCCACTCGGGAATCTCTAACGGCTGAAGCAATCCCGCGGGTCTCTGATGCTCGGCTTTGACCTGCTGACACGTTAAACACTTCGATACATACTCGGCTATTTCCCTTTTCATATTAATCCACCAATACTGTTGCTTTAAATCCTGATACATCTTCGCACTGCCTGGATGAATAGTATACCTCGATTTGTGACCCTCATCAAGAACTCTCTGTTTAATTCCATCAACATCGGGCACGCACAAACCACCACGGAAAGTCAAAACTCCACTCGAACTCAATGAAAAATCCTCGAAGTTCTTTTCTTTCAATTTACCCATTATCTTCACCAACTCGGGATCTTCTTTCTGAGCTTCCTTTATCCTCTGAACTAGGGTTGGAGATACCCTAATATTTGCAAAAATAGCCCCATGTCTCGATTCACGAGGAGACCAATCTCGAACATCCTCAAGCATTTTCCATTCTCGAACCATCATCGAAGCCACATAAGATTTTCTACTAATCGCATCGGCTACCACATTCGCCTTTCCCGGGTGATAAGAAATCGTACAATCATAGTCCTTCAATAATTCCATCCATCGGCGTTGTCGGTTGTTCAATTCCTTCTGAGAGAATAGGTACTTCAAACTCTTGTGATCGGTGAAAATCTCAAACTTCGCTCCATACAGATAGTGCTTCCATTTGTGCAACGCAAAGACAATAGCCGCTAACTCCATATCATGAGTCGGGTAATTCTGCTCACTCGGGGTCAACTTCCTCGAAGCATACGCAATTACTTTCCCATTCTGCATCAACACACAACCCAAACCCTCTTTCAAAGCATCACTGTAAATCACTAGGCCATCGCTCCCATTAGGCAAAGTCAAGATCGGTGCTGTAGTCAACCTCTTCTTCAATTCCTCGAAACTCTTGTCACATTTCTCGGTCCACACAAACGGAACATTCTTCCAGGTCAACTGAGTCATCGGAGTAGCAATCCTCGAAAACCCTTCAATAAACCTTCTGTAATACCCGGCTAAACCAAGAAAACTTCTAATCTCTGTCACTGATTCGGGTCTCTTCCAATCCACTATGGCTTCAATCTTTGACGGATCCACCGAAATCCCATCTTTAGAAATCACATGACCCAGAAATGACACCTTCTCGAGCCAAAATTCGCATTTACTGAACTTCGCAAATAATTTCTTCCTCGCAAGAACGGATAAAACTGTCCTCAAATGTTGTTCATGCTCCTCTCGGGATTTCGAATAAACAAGAATGTCGTCGATGAAAACCACCACGAACGAATCAAGATAAGGATGGAAAACTCGGTTCATCAAATCCATAAACACGGCCGGCGCGTTAGTCAACCCAAACGGCATAACCAAGAACTCATAATGACCATAACGAGTGCGAAAAGCAGTCTTCAGAATATCCTCCGATCGAACCTTCAACTGATGGTACCCACTCCTCAGATCAAGTTTAGAGAAAACCACGGACCCTTGAAGCTGATCAAACAAATCATCAATATGCGGTAGAGGATACTTATTCTTCACCGTAACCTGATTCAACTTCCGGTAATCTATACACAGTCTCAAGGAACCGTCTTTCTTCCGCACAAATAAAACCGGTGCTCCCCACGGGGAAACACTAGGGCGGATAATCCCTCTATCGAGCAACTCTTGCAACTGAACTTTCAATTCCTTCAACTCTGCGGGAGCTAACCTATAAGGTGCTTTCGAAATTGGAGCCGTACCCGGCAAAAGATCTATACAAAACTCAATCTCACGATCGGGAGGCATATCATACTCGGTAGAGAAAACATCGGGAAATTCCCGAACTACCCGAACACTATCAAAACTAGGGGATTCTTTCCTAGTATCAAGAACACTAGCCAAATACCCCTCACAACCACTATGCAATAATTTTCTCGCTTTCATAAAGGAAATTAAGCGAACATTCCTACTCAGAGGACTAGCCTCAAACACAAATTTAGGCACATCGGGAATAGAAAAAGTAACAGTTTTCTTACGGCAATCAACGGAAGCATGAAACTTGCTCAACCAATCCATACCCAAAATAACATCAAAGTCTTGGATAGGAAGAACTACCAAATCCGCACAAAGGACACGACCACAAATGACCACATCACAAGCACGAAAGACTCGATCAGAAATCAAGCACTCTCCTATAGGGGTCGACACCTCTAGCACGTACGGTAAAGACTCGAATGCAGCATTTAACATAGAAGCAAATTGCACAGAAATGTATGAATGAGATGATCCTGGATCTACTAACGTTCGCGCGCTCACATTAGACACAGAAACAATACCTCCAATAACGGATGGATCATCGGTAGCTTGTTGTTGATTCATGGCAAATACCCTTCCTTGGACTTTGGGCTTCCCGGCTGCATCCCTTTTTTGACCCTGATTATTACCAGCTCCTGACCCGGATGACTGACCTCGGTACCTCGTGCACTCTCTCGCAAAGTGCCCCATTTCACCACAATTGGTACACTTGCCTTGCTTTTTCCAACACCTATCCTCCGCATGGCCTACCTTCTGACAAAAGTTACAAGGCTTCCTCATTTGGCTCCCTTGGTTCCCGGAAGTGGTACCCGGATTCCTCGGTGTGATTTGCCCCTTAAACTGAGATGATGCTCCCGGGTTACCTCGGTTGTCGAAACGATGTTGTGGCTTGCCTTGAGCTCCTTGCTTACTCGGGTTAGCTACCTCGGTCTTCCTTTTATGCTCCCCAATATCTTGCTCTATTAAGTAGGCTCGGTCCACCGCATCTTGGAATGTAACAATCCGTTGAGCAATAAGTTGAGTACGGATGGAGGTCTTCAATCCCCGAATGAATCTCATAGCCTTTTGTTCCTCGGTCCTCACCAAATAGTCGCAATACCGGGCTAATTCTATGAACTTAGCCGAGTATTGTGCTATAGACAACACACCTTGCTCCAAGTTGAGTAGCTCGATCTCCTTTCGGTTTTGATCAACAACCGGAATGAAATGCTCCTTGAATTTGCGCACAAACAACTCCCATACATACACCGTGTGTGTCTCATCCCAAGTAGCTTTAACGCCTTTCCACCAATGCTCGGCGGCTCCCACAAGCTTGTAAGCCGCAAACCGGACCTTGTCCTCATCCGAACACCCAAACACATCGTAAATCTTCTCCATAGACTCAATCCATAACTCAGCTTTCCGAACATCGGGTTCCCCATTGAATTCAACCGGTTTCAACTTCAGAAATTGCTCCAATCCATAACGGGGTGGTGCTTGCTCTACCCTCGGACCTTGATCATGTATGGCCTTCATGGCCGCCTCAAACATGCCTTGAAACATAGCACGTGCTTCTTCCCTTGTATCATTCTGATTCTGTGCCCCACTAGTACCTCCTCTGTTTCTTCTTCCAGACATTGCGAATAATTATCTGCATAAGACATCAACCGTTAATCACTCCGCACACTACTACCCACCTAGGTCATACTAATCCACCTAGACTTATACTTAGAGCTAATGCCATAGCTCTGATACCAACTGTCGCGACCCCGGACCCCGCGGGCCCGAGACCGCGATCTGGACGTCGACTCTAAAACCAAAACTCAGAAATACTGAAGTTAAAAATTCCAATTGATACCAAAAGGGTGAAGAACCAAAGTTTTACAAAACCATGTTTGATAAAATTCAATTACAACTAACATAAACTTCCACAAGTTTATGCCCAACAAAATACAAATATACAATTCTTAGTGACGTCATTGATTGGTGCAACTATCCCAAACTGGTTACACATTTACATAATGTAAACCAACCTATAACAACCTTCCCCAAAAGAATGTATCCACACTCGACGTCCTCTTTTCTCGTGATCAGCGAGACTAATCCTTAGCACCTGGGGGGGGGGGTTAAGGAAAAACAAAGATAAAAGAAAAGGGGGTGAGATAAATCTCAATAAGTTACTAATGCAACTACATGACATGCTATGATGCACTAAGCAATAAACAATAATAAATATCACATAGCACATAGCATTTATCACATAACAGATAGCAGCGGAAATAAACACATAACAAAGGATATAGCCAAGGTTTTCCAAACCGAAACATCCAAATAAAGGATCGCTGCGCAGCTTCAATAATCAACAAATCATCATCGTCATAATAGCATGAAAGCCGAAGAGAAACCCCCGGTACCGGAACCAATAATCATAACAGTGTCACAAAGGACAAGGACCATGACACAAAGTCATGCCCGCTAGCCAGATACATTCACAAAGGAACGCTGACTTATCCTTTCCAAGGCCAATCTGGAGAAGGGGTAAAGAAGGGGGCAAAACAATGGTCAACATTATAATGGACTTGGCTTTGCCATTATAATCTTTCCCATCGCCCAAACACACACAAAATACCAGCTGGACTTTCACGTAAAGGCTAAGTAATAAAATACTATCACGATAAACAACAAAGGATTCCAAAGTAGGGAATCATGCCAATTAATCACCAAGAAGATGAAATGAACAAACAATGCACAATAAAGGTGCTTCAAAATCCCAATTCACCATTTATGCATTCCAAACACAAACTTGATCACAAAGGACCCAATTCTATCACTAAAGTGTACTACAATGTTCACTAAGGTCAACTAGGACACCCAAGATTTGGATCACAACACGTTCTTCAATCACACACATTAACAAAATGTAAACTTTCAGGGGACTGTGCTGCCGCCCACGTTGGGTTGTGTGGTCGCCCAAAGTGCCTCAAAACAAGAACAAAAGCTCTCAGAAAGATGCGCGGTCGCCAGTAAAATTTGTGCGGCGCCCAATCTTCCGGATTGCCAGAAATCATGGGTTCTTCCAGTTTTGTGCGGCCGCCCAATCCGGATTGCCAGAAATCGGGAAGAACAACATGGGTTCTTCCATTTTTATACCCAAAACACATTACACCCAAAATCCAACACTCCCAACAAGATTTCTAAGGTACCCAAACATTTTTTAAACAAAAGGGGACCTTAACAACACCCTTTATCAACCAAAACCAAGATTGAATCAAGATATTCATCAATTCACCATTTTCAACCAAAAACTCAATAAATTCCAAACAAATTCAAAACTCATCCAAACTTCAAATGTAACACATCAAACATTATCTAAACATGATATGAACATTTTAGCATTAAAATGGGAGAAAAGTAACTTACTTGAAAATAATGAAAGTTGACGGAATTCGATTCTTTTTGAGTCTACGCGATCCTAACGACGATCCAAATTGTTAGAGAGAGGAAGAGAGTGGCTGGGAAAAGATGGAGTGTAGGGGGGAGAAGGAGGTGAGGGAAGGTATAGGGAGGGAGTAGGGGGTTTATTTTAAAAACTTACTCTTAGGCCCCCTCTCTCACACTACTCACACACAATACTACACTCCCTACTACCAATTAAGACCCAACAATACTACGTTAACCCAAATGACCCAAACAACATGCTAGGCATATTTATTATAACACATAAATATTTAAATAAATAATAATTTAAATAAATAATTAAGCAAATAATTAAATAAAAATCATTTAATTACTAATAAAATAGAGCCTATATTTCGGGTCGTGACATTCACTCCCCCTTAAAGAAAATTCGACCCGAATTTTAACGAGACTCACCTTAAACAAAAAGCCACGGAAATTTCCTCTCGATCTCATCTCGGAGCTCCCAAGTCGACTCCTCGATATGATGATTCCTCCACAGGACTCGAACCAACGCGATGCTCTTGCTCCTCAACTCTTGGACTTTAGAATCAAGAATCCGAACCGGTCGTTCCTCATAAGACATATCGGGCTCAATATCTTCCGGTATCCTCGGTAACACGTGAGACGGATCATGAACATACTTCCGAAGCATAGAAACGTGGAACACGTTGTGCAACCGGTCCAAAGATGGCGGTAACGCAAGACGATACGCTAGAAGTCCAACCTTTCCCAAAATCTCAAACGGACCAATAAACCTCGGAGCCAATTTGCCTTTCTTCCCGAATCTACGAATACCCACCTTTGGAGACACTTTCAAGAACACCAAATCACCAATCTGAAAACTAAGATCTCGCCTTCGGTTATCTGCGTAGCTCTTATGTCGACTCTGAGCTGTCTTCAATCTATCCCGGATAACTTTAACTTTCTCAACCGAATCCCGAAGCAAATCAATACCCAAAACTTTCGCTTCACCAACCTCATCCCAACAAATAGGCGATCTACACTTTCTTCCATACAAGGCCTCAAACGGTGCCATCTCGATACTAGCCTGATAACTGTTGTTGTACGAGAATTCCACTAACGGTAGGTGCGAATCCCAAGAATCGGAAAAGTCTATCGAACAAGCTCGCAACATATCCTCAAGAATCTGAATAGTCCTCTCGGATTGACCGTCGGTCTGGGGATGAAAAGCCGTACTGAATCGCAAATCTGTACCCAAAGCTTCCTGAAACGCCTTCCAGAATCTAGAAGTAAACCTCGGGTCTCGATCTGACACAATGCTAACCGGAACTCCATGCAATCTCACAATCTCATCAACGTAAAGGGTCGCAAGCTTCTCCATCGAATATCTGATGTCAATAGGCAAGAAATGGGCACTCTTGGTCAATCTATCAACTATTACCCAAACACTGTCATACTTCCTACGGGTACGAGGCAGTCCCGTAACGAAATCCATAGTCACATGCTCCCATTTCCACTCGGGAATCTCTAACGGCTGAAGCAATCCCGCGGGTCTCTGATGCTCGGCTTTGACCTGCTGACACGTTAAACACTTCGATACATACTCGGCTATTTCCCTTTTCATATTAATCCACCAATACTGTTGCTTTAAATCCTGATACATCTTCGCACTGCCTGGATGAATAGTATACCTCGATTTGTGACCCTCATCAAGAACTCTCTGTTTAATTCCATCAACATCGGGCACGCACAAACGACCACGGAAAGTCAAAACTCCACTCGAACTCAATGAAAAATCCTCGAAGTTCTTTTCTTTCAATTTACCCATTATCTTCACCAACTCGGGATCTTCTTTCTGAGCTTCCTTTATCCTCTGAACTAGGGTTGGAGATACCCTAATATTTGCAAAAATAGCCCCATGTCTCGATTCACGAGGAGACCAATCTCGAACATCCTCAAGCATTTTCCATTCTCGAACCATCATCGAAGCCACATAAGATTTTCTACTAATCGCATCGGCTACCACATTCGCCTTTCCCGGGTGATAAGAAATCGTACAATCATAGTCCTTCAATAATTCCATCCATCGGCGTTGTCGGTTGTTCAATTCCTTCTGAGAGAATAGGTACTTCAAACTCTTGTGATCGGTGAAAATCTCAAACTTCGCTCCATACAGATAGTGCTTCCATTTGTGCAACGCAAAGACAATAGCCGCTAACTCCATATCATGAGTCGGGTAATTCTGCTCACTCGGGGTCAACTTCCTCGAAGCATACGCAATTACTTTCCCATTCTGCATCAACACACAACCCAAACCCTCTTTCAAAGCATCACTGTAAATCACTAGGCCATCGCTCCCATTAGGCAAAGTCAAGATCGGTGCTGTAGTCAACCTCTTCTTCAATTCCTCGAAACTCTTGTCACATTTCTCGGTCCACACAAACGGAACATTCTTCCAGGTCAACTGAGTCATCGGAGTAGCAATCCTCGAAAACCCTTCAATAAACCTTCTGTAATACCCGGCTAAACCAAGAAAACTTCTAATCTCTGTCACTGATTCGGGTCTCTTCCAATCCACTATGGCTTCAATCTTTGACGGATCCACCGAAATCCCATCTTTAGAAATCACATGACCCAGAAATGACACCTTCTCGAGCCAAAATTCGCATTTACTGAACTTCGCAAATAATTTCTTCCTCGCAAGAACGGATAAAACTGTCCTCAAATGTTGTTCATGCTCCTCTCGGGATTTCGAATAAACAAGAATGTCGTCGATGAAAACCACCACGAACGAATCAAGATAAGGATGGAAAACTCGGTTCATCAAATCCATAAACACGGCCGGCGCGTTAGTCAACCCAAACGGCATAACCAAGAACTCATAATGACCATAACGAGTGCGAAAAGCAGTCTTCAGAATATCCTCCGATCGAACCTTCAACTGATGGTACCCACTCCTCAGATCAAGTTTAGAGAAAACCACGGACCCTTGAAGCTGATCAAACAAATCATCAATATGCGGTAGAGGATACTTATTCTTCACCGTAACCTGATTCAACTTCCGGTAATCTATACACAGTCTCAAGGAACCGTCTTTCTTCCGCACAAATAAAACCGGTGCTCCCCACGGGGAAACACTAGGGCGGATAATCCCTCTATCGAGCAACTCTTGCAACTGAACTTTCAATTCCTTCAACTCTGCGGGAGCTAACCTATAAGGTGCTTTCGAAATTGGAGCCGTACCCGGCAAAAGATCTATACAAAACTCAATCTCACGATCGGGAGGCATATCATACTCGGTAGAGAAAACATCGGGAAATTCCCGAACTACCCGAACACTATCAAAACTAGGGGATTCTTTCCTAGTATCAAGAACACTAGCCAAATACCCCTCACAACCACTATGCAATAATTTTCTCGCTTTCATAAAGGAAATTAAGCGAACATTCCTACTCAGAGGACTAGCCTCAAACACAAATTTAGGCACATCGGGAATAGAAAAAGTAACAGTTTTCTTACGGCAATCAACGGAAGCATGAAACTTGCTCAACCAATCCATACCCAAAATAACATCAAAGTCTTGGATAGGAAGAACTACCAAATCCGCACAAAGGACACGACCACAAATGACCACATCACAAGCACGAAAGACTCGATCAGAAATCAAGCACTCTCCTATAGGGGTCGACACCTCTAGCACGTACGGTAAAGACTCGAATGCAGCATTTAACATAGAAGCAAATTGCACAGAAATGTATGAATGAGATGATCCTGGATCTACTAACGTTCGCGCGCTCACATTAGACACAGAAACAATACCTCCAATAACGGATGGATCATCGGTAGCTTGTTGTTGATTCATGGCAAATACCCTTCCTTGGACTTTGGGCTTCCCGGCTGCATCCCTTTTTTGACCCTGATTATTACCAGCTCCTGACCCGGATGACTGACCTCGGTACCTCGTGCACTCTCTCGCAAAGTGCCCCATTTCACCACAATTGGTACACTTGCCTTGCTTTTTCCAACACCTATCCTCCGCATGGCCTACCTTCTGACAAAAGTTACAAGGCTTCCTCATTTGGCTCCCTTGGTTCCCGGAAGTGGTACCCGGATTCCTCGGTGTGATTTGCCCCTTAAACTGAGATGATGCTCCCGGGTTACCTCGGTTGTCGAAACGATGTTGTGGCTTGCCTTGAGCTCCTTGCTTACTCGGGTTAGCTACCTCGGTCTTCCTTTTATGCTCCCCAATATCTTGCTCTATTAAGTAGGCTCGGTCCACCGCATCTTGGAATGTAACAATCCGTTGAGCAATAAGTTGAGTACGGATGGAGGTCTTCAATCCCCGAATGAATCTCATAGCCTTTTGTTCCTCGGTCCTCACCAAATAGTCGCAATACCGGGCTAATTCTATGAACTTAGCCGAGTATTGTGCTATAGACAACACACCTTGCTCCAAGTTGAGTAGCTCGATCTCCTTTCGGTTTTGATCAACAACCGGAATGAAATGCTCCTTGAATTTGCGCACAAACAACTCCCATACATACACCGTGTGTGTCTCATCCCAAGTAGCTTTAACGCCTTTCCACCAATGCTCGGCGGCTCCCACAAGCTTGTAAGCCGCAAACCGGACCTTGTCCTCATCCGAACACCCAAACACATCGTAAATCTTCTCCATAGACTCAATCCATAACTCAGCTTTCCGAACATCGGGTTCCCCATTGAATTCAACCGGTTTCAACTTCAGAAATTGCTCCAATCCATAACGGGGTGGTGCTTGCTCTACCCTCGGACCTTGATCATGTATGGCCTTCATGGCCGCCTCAAACATGCCTTGAAACATAGCACGTGCTTCTTCCCTTGTATCATTCTGATTCTGTGCCCCACTAGTACCTCCTCTGTTTCTTCTTCCAGACATTGCGAATAATTATCTGCATAAGACATCAACCGTTAATCACTCCGCACACTACTACCCACCTAGGTCATACTAATCCACCTAGACTTATACTTAGAGCTAATGCCATAGCTCTGATACCAACTGTCGCGACCCCGGACCCCGCAGGCCCGAGACCGCGATCTGGACGTCGACTCTAAAACCAAAACTCAGAAATACTGAAGTTAAAAATTCCAATTGATACCAAAAGGGTGAAGAACCAAAGTTTTACAAAACCATGTTTGATAAAATTCAATTACAACTAACATAAACTTCCACAAGTTTATGCCCAACAAAATACAAATATACAATTCTTAGTGACGTCATTGATTGGTGCAACTATCCCAAACTGGTTACACATTTACATAATGTAAACCAACCTATAACAACCTTCCCCAAAAGAATGTATCCACACTCGACGTCCTCTTTTCTCGTGATCAGCGAGACTAATCCTTAGCACCTGGGGGGGGGGGTTAAGGAAAAACAAAGATAAAAGAAAAGGGGGTGAGATAAATCTCAATAAGTTACTAATGCAACTACATGACATGCTATGATGCACTAAGCAATAAACAATAATAAATATCACATAGCACATAGCATTTATCACATAACAGATAGCAGCGGAAATAAACACATAACAAAGGATATAGCCAAGGTTTTCCAAACCGGAACATCCAAATAAAGGATCGCTGCGCAGCTTCAATAATCAACAAATCATCATCTTCATAATAGCATGAAAGCCGAAGAGAAACCCCCGGTACCGGAACCAATAATCATAACAGTGTCACAAAGGACAAGGACCATGACACAAAGTCATGCCCGCTAGCCAGATACATTCACAAAGGAACGCTGACTTATCCTTTCCAAGGCCAATCTGGAGAAGGGGTAAAGAATGGGGCAAAACAATGGTCAACATTATAATGGACTTGGCTTTGCCATTATAATCTTTCCCATCGCCCAAACACACACAAAATACCAGCTGGACTTTCACGTAAAGGCTAAGTAATAAAATACTAGCACGATAAACAACAAAGGATTCCAAAGTAGGGAATCATGCCAATTAATCACCAAGAAGATGAAATGAACAAACAATGCACAATAAAGGTGCTTCAAAATCCCAATTCACCATTTATGCATTCCAAACACAAACTTGATCACAAAGGACTCAATTCTATCACTAAAGTGTACTACAATGTTCACTAAGGTCAACTAGGAGGACACCTAAGATTTGGATCACAACACGTTCTTCAATCACACACATTAACAAAATGTAAACTTTCAGGGGACTGTGCGGCCGCCCACGTTGGGTTGTGCGGTCGCCCAAAGTGCCTCAAAACAAGAACAAAAGCTCTCAGAAAGATGCGCGGTCGCCCAGTAAAATTTGTGCGGCCGCCCAATCTTCCGGATTGCCAGAAATCGGGAAGAACAACATGGGTTCTTCCATTTTTATACCCAAAACACATTACACCCAAAATCCAACACTCCCAACAAGATTTCTAAGGTACCCAAACATTTTTTAAACAAAAGGGGACCTTAACAACACCCTTTATCAACCAAAACCAAGATTGAATCAAGATATTCATCAATTCACCATTTTCAACCAAAAACTCAATAAATTCCAAACAAATTCAAAACTCATCCAAACTTCAAATGTAACACATCAAACATTATCTAAACATTATATGAACATTTTAGCATTAAAATGGGGGAAAAGTAACTTACTTGAAAATAATGAAAGTTGACGGAATTCGATTCTTTTTGAGACTACGCGATCCTAACGACGATCCAAATTGTTAGAGAGAGGAAGAGAGTGGTTGGGAGAAGATGGAGTGTAGGGGGGAGAAGGAGGTGAGGGAAGGTGTAGGGAGGGAGTAGGGGGTTTATTTTAAAAACTTTCTCTTAGGCCCCCTCTCTCACACTACTCACACACAATACTACACTCCCTACTACCAATTAAGACCCAACAATACTACGTTAACCCAAATGACCCAAACAACATGCTAGGCATATTTATTATAACACATAAATATTTAAATAAATAATAATTTAAATAAATAATTAAGTAAATAATTAAATAAAAATCATTTAATTACTAATAAAATAGAGCCTATATTTCGGGTCGTGACAGATTTTATCTGTTTATTCCGCTGCGTATGATGCATCAAAACCCAACAGTGGTATCAGAGCCCCGTTCGTTGTTGATTATTTTAGTATATCATGTTGAAATTGTTTAATTCGATTATATGATATCTACATGATAATAAGATGAATGCGTGATTTGAGTTTTATATATGAGATATAAAGGTTTATGAGCATGAACATGGGGATTATGTGATTATTATATTGATTTGATCTATATGAATAATTGTATGTTGGGATTATCAATAAATAATTGGATTATGTGTATTGATAATTTAGATCTAATTTATATATATAATAAATTTTTTATTCATGATATTGATTAGATCTAATTAAATTCGTAATCTGTAAATTCATGTTTCTGTAATCTGATTATGTATAAACATGATATTGGATTTGGTCGAATTTCTGAAATTCTGAAAAAACCTGGAAATTTGGGATCCTACCAATGGATCCGTACGGATGGTTTGGGTGGTGCCAAAACTGATCCGTACGGATAGTTTGGAAATTCCCAGATTTGATTCTGCTTTCTGATGTTCAGATTGTTCTGTAAATTGTTTACAGAATTTGAATCTGGAAACTGCTTTCAGACGGCTGGTTTCCGAAACCGTGTTTCCTGAAACAGTTTTCGGCCGAAGAATTCAAAAGGAATTGCAGAAATCAGAGTTCTAAAGAGTTTAGAACTGCTGTAATCTGTGAGATTAAGAGACAATGAAAGATCTTGAAACAAGTATCCAATCTATACGGGAATATGGATGCCTTTTGGCTTAGTTTCGACCGTATAGAGAAGTTGCTTTGTTTCTTGATCTTAGCATGGAAATGTGGATACCTTTTGGCTTAGTTTCGGCCGTGCGGTTTGTGCTTTCAATTTCAAGATGCTCTATGGTGACCGGTTTGGAAAATACTGATTCTAATCTTTTTCAGATAGCTGGTTTTGGAAACCGTGTTTCCTGAAACAGATTTAAGTTAAGAAGTCCAAACTGTTAATGAGATCAGAATCTTAAAGGAGTTTAAGATTGGCGTAATCTCAAAGTTTCAGAATTACTCCTATACAAAGTGCAAATCGTTTGCAATAGAAGGAAACTATATTTGGATTAATTCATTGCATGAACCAATGGCAGGCTTACGCCTTGTTTCTGGGAATGCGAATGAAATATCCAATCTGTAAATTGTTTACAGATAATTTAGATTCCGTCCCCATTATGTTGCTTCATAATTAAATCACAATATTTTGCTTCTGTTAATTAATTGGATTAGTTAACATCATTATACAAAGACTATATTATATTATGTTTGACATAATTAAATATATGATGCATATCTCTAAGCAAATAAACCTTCTTAAAACTTAAGTCAAGTGCCTATCCTTGATTAAAACACTTGTGAGTACATGGGTAGTTTTATGTGGGTTACGCCCTAGCGTAGGCGCATTAATTCTATTCATCTATGAGCAAGATGAGTGAATCAGAGTTTCCTATACGTTTAAAATGGTTTGACTTAATTGGGCTATCAAAACAGTTATGGGCCTAAGGCACAGATGAGACTAAAACATGTTTGACATAAGATGTCTAACAATCTCATAAAAGATCTAAGAGTCACATATGATGTGATTTTTAAAGAGTTATCTACCTAAATAACTTGATTTTGAGCAGTCGTGCCCTAGCCGACTCAAAGTTGGGTGAAATACGGATCTTAGCCTACTTAAATTATATTATACAATTGTTGTATTTGAAGGTGTATAATTTAGTGGGAGTATTATGAAATAAATTAAATGTCTCTAAATGATAATGGTATGAAATATATGTGTATATTTATTTGCATATTTCGTAGAATGTCTTAAACTATAATCATGTATAATTACTGCGATTGACCCCACTTTAAGAATAGTAAGATTAACTTCCATGACCTAGTCATGAGCTTAAGAATTGTTCTAAAGCAAGATCGGAAGTTATGAATTCTTAATAAATCATATTCCTAAGAAACCTAATGCCTTAAGGGTGGACAAAGACATTGATTAGAAACATGTGGATGATTCTATAGATGTCAATCGTCCTAAGACTTGCTGTCACACCCCCGGACCCCGCAGGCCCGGGACCGCGAGCTGGACGTCGACTTAAAACCAAAACTATGAAATACCGAAGTTAAAAATTCCATTTGATACCAAAAGGTGATGATCCAAAGTTTTACAAATCCAAGTTTGATAATAACCAAATACAACTATCATAAACTTCCACAAGTTTATGCCCAACAAAATAGAAATGTACAATTCTTAATGACGTCATTGATTGGTACAACTATCCCAAAAAGGTTACACATTTATATAATGTAAACCAACCTATAACAACCTTCCCCAAAAGAATGTATCCACACTCGACGTCCTCTTTCTCGTGATCAGCGAGACTAATCCTTAGCTCCTGGGGGTGGGGTTAAGGAAAAACAAAGATAAAAGAAAGGGGGTGAGATAAATCTCAATAAGTTACTAATGCAACTACATGACATGATAAGATGCAATATACAATAATAAATCATAGATAGCACATAGCAGTTATCACATAACAGATAGCAGCGGAAATAAACACATAACAAAGTATATTAGCCAAGGTTTCCAAACCGATACATCCAAATAAAGGATCGCTGCGCAACTTCAATAATCAACCATCAACATCTTCTTAATAGCATAAAAGCTGAAGAGAAACCCCCGGTACCGGAACAATAACCATAAGAGTGTCACAGAGGACAAGAGCCATGCCACAAAGTCATGCTCGGTAGCTAGATACATTCCCAAAGGAAGCTAACTTATCCTTTCCAAGGCCAATCTGGAAAAGGGGTATAAAAGGGCAAAACAATGGTCAACATTATAATGGACTTGGCTTTGCCATTATAATCTTTCCCATCGCCCGATGCAACAAATATGCCAGCTGGGCTTCCAAATAAATGCTAAGTAATAATATATTAGCATGAATAAACAACTTAAGGTTCCAAAGTAGGGAACCAATCCAAATAAATTACCACAAAGGTAAACCAATCCAAACAACCCATCAAGGATGAACCACATTCCCAAAATGATACTCAATCAAATTCCATCACATATTTATTAACAAAAGAATCAATTCCACTTAAATAAGTGTTCCACGGTGTTAACTTAGGTAAATTAGAAGAAATAAACCTAAACTAGTTAAGCCTTAAGTCTTAAACCAAGCAAAAGGGCAAAAATCCCAAGTAGGCGGGCGGGCGGGCGCTCGGGTAGGGGCAGGCGCGCGCTTGTTTCAACAGAAGGTCTGGCCGCTGGAAAAAGGGGTGCAGGCGGGCGCCTGGGCAAGGGCAGGCGGGCACCTGGTCTACGCATTAGCCAAGAACAGAGCTGGGTAATGCCATTTTCGACCAAAACCACAATCCATCATTCAAGTATCAATTCAAAGCTTCCCAATACATTTCTAAAGCTCCTAAACAACACCCAACCTAAAGGGAACCTAAATAACACCCTTTAATCATCCAAACCAACATCAAAACCCCACATTCAAGATTTCACCATTTTTACCCAAAAACTCAATTAAATTCCAAATAAATTCTATACTCAACCAAACTTCAAATATAACACATCAAGCATTATATAAACATGATATGAACATTTTAGCATAAAAATGGGGGAAAAGTAACTTACTTGAAAATTCTCAAAGATGACGGAATTCAATTCTTTTTGGTTCTACGCGATCCTATCGACGATCTAAACACATTTCGCGTTTTAAGAAATGAGAGATAGCAAGAAGAAGATGAAGAAAATGAAGAGAGAAGGAAAGAAAGAAAAACTTACCATACAAGGAGAGAGAGAGAGAGTTTGCTGGGAGGGATGGAGAGAGTGAGGGAGAAGTGAGGGAGGAGAGGGGAGTAGGGAGGGAGTAGGAGAATTATTTTGAAATGTTACACTCAGACCCCTTCCCCATCTACTAACACAATTACTTACACTCCCGACTAACAATTAAGACCCAACAATACTACACTCAATCAAATGACCCAAATAAAATGCTAGGCATAAATATTATAACACATAAATTGCACGCATAAATATTTAAATAAATAATAATTTAAATAAATAAATAAGCAAATAAATAAATAATAATTATTTATTACTAATAAAATAGAGCCTAGATTTTCAGTCGTGACACTTGCCATCATGTGTTTGGAACTTTAGAAGTATCTAAAACGTATGATTGCTTATGCGATAAGCAATCTCGTAGGAAACGTTCCTACAAGCAAGAGAGGCAAATAAAGTTTGAGATTGATTAGAGCCTAACATTCATGTGATGAATGAAAGGTATGTTAATATGTTCTCATGTTTTGAACATAGAGAAACATATTAATTACGTTAGTTGGCTTGGTTATCATGTTAGTTTTGAACTAACAAACGGATTTGATATCAATTCATAAGCGACATTTGATGTTTAAAATGCTATGTCTTAATATCAAATAGAAACATTTTCAAACTCTAAAGGTTAATAAGGACAAGGATTTAAGATAAAGGCAAGACAAAAGTTGTCAAGCCTAAAAGGAAATATTTGTGGCAAAACCTAAAATCCAAAGAATGTAATTTGTACCTTGGCAATAGGATTGACCGTTGGTGAAATTACTATTTGAATTAAAAGATCAAAAGGAAGGGTAGTTGGACTACCACTTCAAGTATTTATGTTAAAATTTCTACTTGTAAGGGTAAAGATTAACCTATGTGGCAATAATGATGCAATGGTTGCAACATTAATCATAGGAACTTGCGAAGTGTCTTTACCTAATAAGTTCATATTTGTTTTGAACAAATTGTGCTATGTTCTTATTTTAAGTAGAAATATTATTTTGGTTTCTTCATTAGAAGATTATGGATATTTTTTATTTCGAATAAGAAAGTGTTCCATTAAATATGATTTGCCTTATTGTATTGCTAATCATATAATGGGACTTAATATCCTTATCTTGGAAAAACAAAATAATGAGCATAACGTAAATAATGGAAATCTGAATATAAGGATGTAATCGTTACATTCTTAAAAATCATTAATGTCTATATCAAATGATAAGAAACACAACATGGGATGGACTTTTAAATTCATATGATTTCGAATCATGTGATAGATGTGAATCTTAGAAATTGATCAAGATATCTTTTACTAATAGTAGTAAGAGGAAGTACTCTTTTGAACCTATACATTTTGATGTATGTAGTTTATTAAAGTAACAATGCTAGAAAGGATTTCAACACCTCATGGCAAAAGTATTGATGTACTCTGATTAGATCAAAGTAATAAATATTTGAGCCTTGGACTCGATGAGAAATCTGCAGAAACTCTGTAATTTAAGAAGAAACAGAATCTGGAAACAGCAGCTGTACGGATGATGTTCCAGAAGTTTATAGATTGTCTTAAAACTGTTGTTTTTCGCCTCATGATAAGTCAAACTGATCTTTAATTATCCTTCTGGATTTAGTGCTAGAAATAGCTGCGCTTACACTAAATTGAATTTCATCTAAGGTGGTTTTACTGATGCCATATGAGATATGGAATGGAAGAAAACTTGGTTTGTCTTTCATAAAGATTTATGATGTGGTGCTTTTGAGAAAAGTGTTGTCTCGGACAAAATCACACCTAAATCTTATAAATGTAATTTAATGGGATATCTTAATGATATTGATTTTACACCCTTTAAAGAGTACAAATCGTTTGTTACTCTAAATAGCACTTTCTAGATAAATCGTTTATCTTTAAAGAACTAGTGGGAGTAAAATGTATCTCGAAGAGTTCGAGACCCAGAAAATGACATGGAACCTAAGATGGAAGTTGAATAAAGTTTCACAAGGAGTTGTGGAAATTCGTTCAAGTATACACAAGAAATTTGCATAACTGATAGGATACTATCTATAACAAGAAATATTGATTTCTCGTAATAGAAAGTAATCGGGAAGATATCATTGCGAATGATTGACCTATTACCTATCAAGATGAAAAGTCCGCTCCGGATTTAGATCAATGACTTGGAGTCATAAAATCTAAAAGTGTATATTGATTAATGTCAAAACTATATTCCTTAACAGGAATTTACATTAGGATGTGTTTGATACAACCTAAAAGTTTTGATTAATCCATAAAATTCTAATAAAATATGCAAGTTGCAGAAATTCATGAGATGGATTGAAGCAAACTACTTGGAGTGAAATTTCATTTTGATATAGTATTCAAAGAGTTTGAAATTCATCAAGGATGAGACTTGTGATTACAATAAATTTAGTGGGAGCGTAATTTTATTCATAGTCTAATATATATATGGTTGATATATAAATCATTTTGAAAGAGTTTCTAAATGAAAGACTTGGATAAAAGCCACCTATATCATTGGAATTTAGATTTATGAAGATAAGTCTAAAATGTTGATTGGTTAAAGTCAAAGTACTAATATTGACAATATAGTGAAAGGTTCACTATGCAAGACTCTTGGAGAGGTCACTTGCAAAAGTCTAATGGCATTAATCTTTGCAAGATTTAGTCTTACTGAAAGACTGATGAGCAAAGAGTACATGATTAGGATTCCATATGCTTCGGCAATTGGATCTATCATGTAATCCATGTGAATATACTAAGACCGGATGTCTCATATACTTGGAGTATGATGAAATAATACCAATCGGATCCTAGTGAAAGTCACTACTTAAGAAACGCTCTTATGTTCTCTAAAAAGAACTAAAGGATGCGTTCTTGATCTTTGATGGAATGAAAGATGATCTTGTAATAGTTACATAGATGCATTCTTATAAACCAATAAAGATAAATATTACAATATAAATACATGTTTACGTCTAATAATGGTGTTAGAAGAGTTCTAAATGGACCATTACTATTCTACATAAGGGTTGAGTGTCTAGTGGCATGAGATGCAACTAGAAAATTGTTTGAATAAGATAACAATTAGTAAACTAGAAATTGTTTTAGTGTCACTAATTTTATGGACCTTCATTGTGCCAATAATTGTTATTGCACAATCTAAGGGGCTAATGTCTTATCTAAACATATACTTGGACGTTTCTATCTTTTTCGAGAAATCGTCAAAGATAGGAGATGTCTAAATATGCAAAGTACCATATGATGATAACAAGGATAATCATCTTACATAAGCCTGCTTGCAATTATAATGGAAATCATAAATAAGCTCAATGGGTATTGGATACGCGTTGATTGGGCCTAGTGAAAGTTGGAGATTGTTGGATATTATGCCCTAGGCCCTTGAGAAAGGCCTATGCGTTATATCATAGCTTCATTGTCATAGAGATAACAAACTAGATTATTATATCTTTTGCATGTTTATTATAATGATCATTGTCCCTAGCACTTATGAAGGGCTAGCATGAGTTTAATGGATAATCATATAATGGTTATAGCGCATAGGATGTGGATTAAACTTGTGGGTACATGTTGGAGAACAAGTACTGGATAGACCCGTTACGAGATTTATGTCATGGTCAAATGTCATAATTGAATCTCATAATAGTTATATCATTTATCCTTAGACCTGATATTTTCATAGTCTTCCACATGATGAACATTATGTTTGACGTACTCAAACGCTACCCCTAACCGGGAAGCTATAAAGGCTACGATTGGCATAATAGGATTCTTGTAGGGAAGAATGATAAGTCAAGATGGGATTTGTCCCTCTCTCAAGAGAGATATCTGCTTGGCCACTCGATGAGTGAGATTGATAATAGTGTATGGCCGTACCCAAATGAATTGAAGTGTTCAATGTTATTTTCTCATATCAATCTACTCGAGATCGAGAAAGCATTGGACAACATAAGTTGACGTGGACCATGACTTATGTCCAATATGATATCGTGTGACAAAGGGATTATGATATGTTCTATAAGGTTACTTTGGGCTTTCATAGTTATACTAATTGGGTAGTCATAATGGCTTGCTAGAGTCCGCTTATGACTTACGGGTTCTGACTCGTTCGGACTAGTTACCAACTTAGTATAATCCTATTGGGTCACACACAATGTCACGACCCGAAAACCCGTTTTTATTTTATTGATAAATAATTAATTATTTATTTATTTATTTGATTTAAATATTTATGTGCGCATTTTATATCTCATAATATTAATTTGTGTTTAGCATTATTTAGTTGATATTGTGTTAAGTGGGTAGTAGGGAATTTGGTTTGGGTTATGTGTTAGTAGTGAGGGGGCCTAAGTGTAACCTTTTTAAATAATTTTAACTACTCCCTCCCTACTCTTCCTTCTCCCTCACTCTCTTCCTCACCCTACTCCCTCTCTCCCAGCATTCTCTCTCTTTCTCTTTCCATGGAAAAAGGGTAAGTTCTTCCTCTCATTCTTCCTTCATTTTAGTCATCTTCCTCCCTCTATTTCTTAGTGCTCATTTTATGAAATGTGTTTAGATCGTCGATAGGATCGCGTAGAACCAAAAATAATTGAATTCCGTCATCTTTGAGAAATTCCAAGTAAGTTTCTTTTCCCCAATTTTTATGCTAAAGTGTTCATTTCATGTTTATATAATGCTTTAGTTGATACATTTGATGTTTGATTGAGTTTGGAATTTATTTGGAATTTATTGTGGTTTTTGGTTTAAATGGTGATTGTTATGAATGTTGGTTTGAATCTTGGTTTGGGGAGTTTAGATGATGTTATTTTAGTCCCCCTTAAGCTTAAATGTTGTTTGGGTACCTTATTAAACTTGTGGGGAGTGTTGATTTTGGGTGTTGTGTAAATGGTATGGAAATGGCTTGAGGAATTGAAGAACCCAGTTGAGAATCCCTCCCAGCCCGTCGACCAGGCGCCCGCCCGCGCTGAGCCAGGCGCCCGCCAACATGGCTTTTTCCTACGGCCAGACCTTCTGGTCAAATAAGCGCCCGCCTGCCCCCTTCCAGGCGCCCGCCCGCCCCCTGTTCTAGAAATCTGCCTTTTTGCTTGTTTAAAACTTAGTGGCTTCCCTAGTTTAAGTTTAATTACTCTAATTAACTTAAGTTAACATCGTGGAACACTTTGTTAATTGGAATTGGTTCTCTTGTGAATAAATATGTTATGAAATTTGATTAAGTACCGTTTTGGGAATGTTAGACATCTTTGATGTGTTGTTTGGATTGGTTTACCTTTGTGGTGGTTTATTTGGAATGGTTCCCTACTTCGGAATCATGAGTTGTTTAATTAAGCTAATATTTATTACTTAGCTTTTATTTGAAAGTCCAGCTGGTTATTTGTGTATCGAGTCAGGCAATGGATAATACTATAATGGCACAAGCCAAGTCCAGTATAGCATCGCCCATTGGTCCTTCTTTCCTCATCCATATTGGCCTTGGATGGGATGAGCTAGCTCCTTTTGTGAGTATTCTAGCTAGACATTTTGGAGCATGACTTTGTGGCCTGGATCCCGCCCTTTGTGGCACGTTACTTTGTTATTGGTTCCGGTACCGGGGGTTTTCTCTTCAGCTTTCATGCTACTATGAAGATGTTGATTGTTGATTATTGAAGCTGCGCAGCGACCTTTATTTGGTCATATCAGTTGGGAAACCTTGGCTAATATCCTTTGTTACTTGTTTATTTCCGCTGCTATCTGTTAATTGATAAATGCTATGTGCTAAGTGATATTTATTATTTGTTATTGTTTATTGCATCATAGCATGTCATGTAGTTGCATTAGTAACTTATTGAGATTTATCTCACCCCCTTTCTTTTATCTTTGTTTTTCCTTACCCCCCCCCCACCAGGAGGAAAGGATTAGACTCGCTGATCACGAGGAGGACGTCGCGAGGGTTGAGCTTTTGGGGCAAGTTGTTATTGGTGGGTTTACATTACGTAAATGTGTAACCTTTTTTGGGAATAGTTGTACCAAACTTGACGTCATTAGAATTTGTATATTTTATTATTTTGGGTGTAAGCTTATGGAGCTCACACTAGTTTATATTTTGTTGTTCAAGTTGGATTTCAAAACTTTGTGTTATCATCTTTTGGTATAAAAGGAAAATTTTATCTTCATTATTTTAGAGTTTATTGTTTAAGTCGACGTCCACCTCGCGTACTCCGGGCCCGCGGGGTCGGGGTCGCGACAGCTGGTATCAGAGCTATGGTTTAGCTCTAAGTATAAGTCTAGGTGGACTAGTATAACCTAGGAGGGTAGTTGTGTTCGGAGTGAGTAACGGTTGATGTTTTATGCAGGTAATTGTTTCAAATGGCTAGAAGAAGAACGGGTGAAGGTTCTAGTGGGGCTCAGAATCAGAATGATCTTCGGGAAGAGAACCGTGCTATGTTCCAAGGCATGTTTGAGGCGGCCATGAAGACAATTCATGACCAAGGGCCAAGAGAGGAGCATGTGCCACCTCCGCGATACGGGTTGGAGCAATTTCTGAAATTAAAACCAAGGGAGTTCGATGGTGAGCCCGATGTGAAGAAGGCCGAACTATGGGTTGAGTCTATGGAGAAAATTTATGATGTGTTTGGGTGCACGGACGAGGATAGGGTCCGGTTTATGGCTTATAAATTTGTTGGGGCCGCCGAGCATTGGTGGAAAGGAGTTAAGGCGAGTTGGGATGATACCCATACGGTGTATGTATGGGAATTGTTTGTGCGGAAGTTTAAAGAGCATTTTATTCCGGTAGTGGATCAAAACCGCAAAGAGATCGAGCTTCTCAACATGGAGCAAGGTTTGTTGTCTATAGCTCAGTACTCGGCTAAGTTCACAGAATTAGCCCGGTATTGTGACTATCTTGTGAGGACTGAGGAGCAGAAAGCTATGAGATTCATCCGTGGTTTGAAGACTTCTATCCGGACTCAGCTTATAGCCCAGAGGATTGTGACATTCCAGGATGCGGTAGACCGTGCATACTTAATCGAGCAAGATATTGAGGAGCATAAGAAGAAGGTCGAGGTGACTAACACTAGCAAGCAGGGAGGACAGAGCAAGCCACAATCCCGTTCAGATAACCGAGGTAATTTTGGGGGACAATCTCAGTCCCGAGGGCAACCAATCCCAAGGAACCCGGGTACTACTGCTGGGAACCAAGGGAACCAATATAGGAGACTTTGTTCCTATTGCCAAAAGGAAGGTCATTTATAGGACCGGTGTTGGAAGAAACAGGGGAAATGTATTAACTGTGGGCAGTTGGGGCATTTTGTGAAGGATTTCCCGAGATTCAGAGGTCAACCGACTGGGGTAGGAGCTGGTGCTCCACAGGGTCAGAAAAGAGATGCTGCGGGGAAGCCCAAGGTCCAAGGAAGGGTATTTGCCATGAATCAACAACAAGCTACCGATGATCCTTCTGTTATTGGAGGTATTGTTTCTGTGTTTAATGTGAGCGCTCGTGCGTTAGTAGATCCAGGATCATCACATTCTTACATATCTGTGCAATTTGCTTCCTTGCTAAATGCTGCATTTGAGTCTTTACCTTATGTGCTAGAGGTGTCGACCCCTATAGGAGAATGTTTGGTGACTGATAAAGTCTTTCGTGCTTGTGATGTGCTTATATGTGGTCGTGTCTTGTGTGCGGACTTGGTAGTCCTTCCGATTCAAGACTTTGATGTTATTTTGGGTATGGATTGGTTGAGCAAGTTTCATGCTTCTGTCGATTGTCGTAGGAAGGTTGTTAATTTCTCTATCCCTGATGTGCCTAAATTTGTTTTTGAGGCTATGCCTTTGGGTAGGAATATTCGTATCATTTCTTATGTGAAAGCTAGGAGATTGTTGCATCGGGGTTGTGAGGGGTACTTGGCTAGTGTGCTTGATACTAGGAAAGAATCCCCTAGTTTGGAGAGTGTCCGGGTAGTTAGAGAATTTCCCGATGTTTTCTCTTCTGAATATGATATGCCTCCCGATCGTGAGATAGAGTTTTGTATAGATCTTTTGCCGGGTACAGCTCCGATTTCAAAGGAACCGTATAGGTTGGCTCCCGCAGAGTTGAAGGAAATAAAGGTTCAGTTGCAAGAGTTGCTTGATCGAGGGTTTATCCGCCTTAGTGTTTCCCCGTGGGGAGCACCGGTTTTGTTTGTGCGGAAGAAAGACGGTTCCTTGAGATTGTGTATTGATTACCGAAAGTTGAATCAGGTTACAATGAAGAACAAGTATCCTCTACCTCACATTGATGATTTATTTGATCAGCTTCAAGGGTCCGTGGTGTTTTCTAAACTTGATTTGAGGAGTGGGTACCATCAGTTGAAGATTCGATCGGAGGATATTCCGAAGACTGCTTTTCGCACCCGCTATGGTCATTACGAGTTCTTGGTTATGCCATTTGGGTTGACTAATGCGCCTGCCGTATTTATGGATTTGATGAACCGGGTTTTCCATCCTTATCTTGATTCATTCGTGGTGGTCTTCATCGACGACATTCTTGTCTACTCTAAATCTCGAGAGGAGCACGAGCAACACTTGAGGACAGTTTTATCCATTCTTGCGAGGGAGCAGTTGTTTGCGAAGTTTAGTAAATGTGAATTTTGGCTCGAGAAGGTTTCATTTATGGGTCATGTTATTTCTAAAGATGGGATTTCTGTGGATCCTTCAAAGATAGAAGCCATAGTGGATTGGAAGAGACCCGAGACAGTGACTGAGATCAGAAGTTTTCTGGGTTTAGCCAGGTATTACAGAAGGTTTATAGAAGGGTTTTCGAGGATTGCTACTCCGATGACTCAGTTGACCCGGAAGGATGTACCGTTTGTGTGGAGTGAAAAATGTCAAAGTAGCTTTGATGAATTAAAGAAGAGATTAACTACGGCTCCTATTCTTGCGTTACCAAATGGAAATGACGACTTAGTGATTTACAGTGATGCTTCAAAAGAGGGTTTGGGTTGTGTTTTGATGCAGAATGGGAGAGTAATTGCCTATGCTTCGAGGAAGTTAACCCCTAGTGAATAGAATTACCCTACTCATGATATGGAGTTGGCTGCGATAGTCTTTGCGTTGCACAAGTGGAAGCATTACCTATATAGAGCGAAGTTTGAGATTTTTACCGATCACAAGAGTTTGAAATACCTCTTCTCTCAAAAGGAATTGAATAACCGTCAGCGTAGGTGGATGGAGCTTTTAAAAGATTATGATTCCACCATTTCGTACCATCCGGGCAAAGCAAACGTAGTAGCTGATGCGATCAGTCGAAAGTCTTATGTGGCATCAATGATGATTCGTGAATGGAAATTGTCACGACCCGAAATCTAGGCTCTATTTTATTAGTAATTAAATGATTTTTATTTAATTATTTGCTTATTTATTTATTTAAATTATTATTTATTTAAATAATTATGTGTGCATTTTATGTGTCATAATAATTATGCCTAGCATTTTATTTGGGTCATTTGTGCTAGTGTAGTATTGTTGGGTCTTAATTATTAGTGGGAAGTTGTTTATTTTGAGTAGTGTAGGGGAGGGGCCCTAAGTGCAACATTTTGAAATAATCTCCCTACTCCCCTCTCCTCCCTCACCTTCTCCCTCACTCTCTCCATCCCTCCTCCCAGCCAACTCTCTCCTTCTCTCCTCCATTGTGGTAAGTTTTCTTTCCTATCTTCTCTCTTCATTTTCTCCATCTTCCTCTTGTAATCTCTCATTTCTTAAAACGTGAACCTTGGTTAGATCGTCGATAGGATCGCGTAGAATCAAAAAGAATTGAATTCCGTCAACTTTGAGAAAATTTATGTAAGTTACTTTTCCCCCATTTTAATGCTAAAATGTTCATATCATGTTTATATAATGCTTGATGTGTTATATTTGAAGTTTGGTTGAGTTTAGAATTTATTTTGAATTTATTTGAGTTTTTGGGCAAAAATGGTGAAAGCTTGAATGTTGGTTTTGATTCTTGGTTTTGGTTGATAAATGGTGTATTTGGATTCCCATTCTAGTTATAAATGATGTTTGGGTACCTTAGAAATCTTGTTGGGAGTGTTGATTTTGGGTGTTATGGATTTGGTATGAAAATGGTAAGGCATTTTGTGAAACCCAGCTCTGTTTTTCCTCCCAGCCCGCAGACCAGGCGCCCGCCTGCCTTGACCCGAGCGCCCGCCTGCACCCCCTTTTCCAGCGACCCAAACCTTCTGGCCAAACAGGCGCCCGCCTGCCTATGCCCAGGCGCCCGCCCGCCCGCCTGTTGGGAATTTTGCCCTTTTTACTTGGTTTAAGACTTAAGGCTTAACTAGTTTAGGTTTATCCCTTCTAATTAATTTAAGATAACACCGTGGAACACTTTATTGATTGAATTTGATTCTTTTTTGAATAAATATGATATGGAATTTGATTTAGTATCATTTTGAGAATGTGGTTCATCTTTGATGTGCGGTTTGTATTGGTTTACCTTCGTGGTGATTTATTTGGATTGGTTCCCTACTTTGGAACCTTAAGTTGTTAATTCATGCTAAATTATTATTACTTAGCATTTATTTGGAAGCCCAGCTGGCATATTTGTTGCATCGGGCGATGGGAAAGATTATAATGGCAAAGCCAAGTCCATTATAATGTTGACCATTGTTTTGCCCCCTTCTTTACCCTTTTCCAGATTGGCCTTGGAAGAGATGAGTTAGCTTCCTTTGTGAATGTATCTAGCTACCGGGCATGACTTTGTGTCATGGTCCTTGTCCTTTGTGACACTTTTATGGTTATTGGTTCCGGTACCGGGGTTTTCTCTTCGGCTTTCATGCTATTATGAAGATGATGATTTGTTGATTATTGAAGCTGCGCAGCGATCCTTTATTTGGATGTTCCGGTTTGGAAAACCTTGGCTATATCCTTTGTTATGTGTTTATTTCCGCTGCTATCTGTTAAGTGATAAATGCTATGTGCTATGTGATATTTATTATTGCTTATTGTATATTGCATCATAGCATGTCATGTAGTTGCATTAGTAACTTATTGAGATTTATCTCACCCCCTTTCTTTTTATCTTTGTTTTTCCTTAACCCCCCCCAGGTGCTAAGGATTAGTCTCGCTGATCACGAGAAAGAGGACGTCGAGTGTGGATATATTCTTTTGGGGAAGGTTGTTATAGGTTGGTTTACATTATGTAAATGTGTAACCTTTTTGGGATATTTGTACCAAACATTGACGTCATTAGGATTTGTGTATTTTGTAACCTTGGTGTATAAGCTTATGGAGTTTATACTAGTTTTACCTTGTTGTTCAAGTTGATTTTCAAAACCTTGTGTTATCACCTTTTGGTATCAAATGGAATTTTTATCTTCAGTATTTCTCAGTTTTGGTTTTAGAGTCGAAGTCCAGATCGCGGTCTCGGGCCCGCGGGGTCGCGACAGTTGGTATCAGAGCTATGGCATTAGCTCTAAGTATAAGTCTAGGTGGATTAGTATGACCTAGGTGGGTAGTAGTGTGCGGAGTGATTAACGGTTGGTGTTTTATACAGGTACTTGGTTACAATGGTTCGTAGAAGGAGTGGTGAAGGTAGTACCGGTAATGCAAATCAGAATGATACGAGGGAAGAAGCACGTGCTATGTTTCAAGGCATGTTCGAGGCGGCCATGAAGGCCATACATGATCAAGGTCCGAGGGTAGAACAAGCTCCACCCCGCTATGGATTGGAGCAATTTCTCAAACTGAAACCGGTTGAATTCAATGGGGAGCCCGATGTAAGGAAGGCTGAGTTGTGGATTGAGTCGATGGAGAAGATTTATGATGTATTTGGTTGCTCGGATGAGGACAAGGTCCGGTTCGCGGCTTACAAACTTGTGGGAGCCGCCGAGCATTGGTGGAGAGGTGTTAAAGCTACTTGGGATGATACTCACACGGTGTATGCGTGGGAGTTGTTTGTGCGCAAATTCAAGGAGCATTTCATTCCGGTTGTTGATCAAAACCGAAAGGAGATCGAGCTACTCAACTTGGAGCAAGGTGTGTTGTCTATAGCACAATACTCGGCTAAGTTCATAGAATTAGCCCGGTATTGCGACTATTTGGTAAGGACCGAGGAACAAAAGGCTATGAGATTCATTCGGGGATTGAAGACCTCCATCCGTACTCAACTTATTGCTCAACGGATTGTGACATTTCAAGATACGGTGGACCAAGCCTATTTGATAGAGCAAGATATTGGGGAGCATAAAAGGAAGACCGAGGTGGCGAACCCGAGTAAGCAAGGAGCACCAAGCAAGCCACAGCACCGTTTCGACAACCGAGGTAATCCGGGAGCATCATCTCAGTTTAAGGGGCAAACCTCACCGAGGAATCCGGGTACTACTCCGGGGATTCAGATTAGGAAGCCTTGTACCTTTTGTCAGAAGGTAGGCCAATCGGAGGATAGGTGTTGGAAAAAGCAAGGCAAGTGTACCAATTATGGTGAAATGGGGCACTTTGCGAGAGAGTGCACGAGGTACCGAGGTCAAGCATCCGGGTCAGGAGTTGGTACTAATCAGGGTCAGAAAACGGATGCCGCAGGAAAGCCCAAAGTACAAGGGAAGGTTTATGCCATGAATCAACAACAAGCTACCGATGATCCATCCGTTATTGGAGGTATTGTTTCTGTGTCTAATGTGAGCGCACGAGAGTTAGTAGATCCAGGATCATCTCATTCATACATTTCTGTGCAATTTGCTTCCATGTTAAATGCTGCATTCGAGTCTTTACCGTACGTGCTAGAGGTGTCGACCCCTATAGGAGAATGCTTGATTTCTGATCGAGTCTTTCGTGCTTGTGATATGGTTATTTGTGGTCGAGTCCTTTGTGCGGATTTGGTAGTTCTTCCTATCCAAGACTTTGATGTCATTTTGGGTATGGATTGGTTGAGCAAGTTTCATGCTTCCGTTGATTGCCGTAAGAAAACTGTTACTTTTTCTATTCCCGATGTGCCTAAATTTGTGTTTGAGGCTAGTCCCTGAGTAGGAAGGTTCGCTTAATTTCTTTTATGAAAGCGAGAAAATTATTTCATAGTGGTTGTGAGGGGTATTTGGCTAGTGTTCTTGATACTAGGAAGGAATCCCCTAGTTTGGATAGTGTCCGGGTAGTTCGGGAATTTCCCGATGTTTTCTCTACCGAGTATGATATGCCTCCCGATCGTGAGATTGAGTTTTGTATAGATCTTTCCGGGTATGACTCTGATTTCGAAAGCACCTTATAGGTTAGCTCCCGCAGAGTTGAAAGAATTAAAGGTTCAGTTGCAAGAGTTGCTTGATCGAGGGTTTGTCCGCCCTAGTGTTTCCCCGTGGGGAGCACCGGTTTTGTTCGTGCGGAAGAAAGATGGTTCGTTGAGATTGTGTATAGATTACAGAAAGTTGAATCAGGTTACGGTGAAGAACAGGTATCCTCTACCGCATATTGACGATTTGTTTGATCAGTTTCAAGGGTCCGTGGTTTTCTCTAAACTTGATTTGAGGAGTGGGTACCATCAGTTGAAGGTTCGATCGGAGGATATTCCGAAGACTGCATTTCGCACTCGGTATGGTCATTATGAGTTCTTGGTTATGCCGTTTGGGTTAACGAACGCGCCGGCCGTGTTTATGGATTTGATGAACCGAGTATTCCATCCCTATCTTGATTCGTTCGTGGTCGTCTTCATCGACGACATTCTTGTTTATTCGAAATCTCGAGAGGAGCATGATCAACACTTGAGGACAGTTTTATCTGTTCTTGCGAGGGAGAAATTATTTGCGAAGTTTAGCAAATGCGAATTTTGGCTCGAGAAGGTGTCATTTCTGGGCCATGTGATTTCGAAAGATGGGATTTCGGTGGATCCTTCAAAGATTGAAGCTATAGTGGATTGGAAGAGACCCGAATCAGTGATAGAGATTAGAAGCTTTCTTGGTTTATCCAGTTATTACCGAAGATTTATTGAAGGGTATTCGAGGATCGCTACTCCGATGACTCAGTTGACCCAGAAGAATGTTCCGTTTGTGTGGACCGAGAAATGTGACAAGAGTTTTGAGGAATTGAAGAAGAGGTTGACTACCGCACCGATCTTGACTTTGCCTAATGGGAGCGATGGCCTAGTGATTTACAGTGATGCTTCGATAGAGGGTTTGGGTTGTGTGTTGATGCAGAATGGGAAAGTAATTGCGTATGCTTCGAGGAAGTTGACCCCTAGTGAACAGAATTACCCGACTCATGATATGGAGTTAGCGGCTATTGTCTTTGCGTTGCACAAATGAAAGCACTACCTTTATGGAGCGAAGTTTGAGATTTTTACCGATCACAATAGTTTGAAGTACCTATTATCTCAGAAGGAATTGAACAACCGACAGCGCCGATGGATGGAATTGTTGAAGGATTATGATTGTACGATTTCTTATCACCCGGGAAAGGCGAATGTGGTAGCCGATGCGATTAGTAGAAAATCTTATGTGGCTTCGATGATGGTCCGTGAATGGAAAATAATTGAGGATGTTCGAGATTGGTCTCCTCGTGAATCGAGACATAGGGCTATTTTTGCGAATATTAGGGTGTCTCCGACCCTAATTCAAAGGATAAAGGAAGCGCAGAAAGAAGATCCCGAGTTGGTGAAGATAATGAGTAAATTGAAGGAAAAGAATTTCGAGGATTTTTCGTTAAGTTCGAGTGGAGTGTTGACTTTCCGTGGAAGATTGTGTGTTCCGGTTGTTGATGGAATTAAGCAGAGAGTTCTTGATGAGTGTCACAAATCGAGGTATACTATTCATCCGGGTAGTACGAAGATGTATCAGGATTTGAAGCGACAATTTTGGTGGATTAATATGAAAAGGGAAATAGCTGAGTATGTTTCGAAGTGTTTAACTTGTCAGCAGGTCAAAGCCGAGCATCAGAGACCCGCGGGATTGCTTCAGCCGTTAGAGATTCCCGAGTGGAAATGGGAGCATGTGACTATGGATTTCGTTACGGGACTACCTCGTACCCGTAGGAAGTATGACAGTGTTTGGGTAATAGTGGATAGATTGACCAAGAGTGCCCATTTCTTGCCTATTGACATTAGATATTCGATGGAGAAGCTTGCGACCCTTTATATCGATGAGATCGTTAGATTGCATGGGGTTCCGGTTAGCATTGTGTCAGATCGAGACCCGAGGTTTACTTCTAGATTCTGGAAGGTGTTTCAGGAAGCTTTGGGTACAGATTTGCGATTCAGCACAGCTTTTCATCCTCAGACCGATGGTCAATCCGAGAGGACTATTAAGATTCTTGAGGATATGTTGCGAGCGTGTTTGATAGACTTTTTTGATTCTTGGGATTCGCACCTACCGTTAGTGGAGTTCTCTTACAACAACAGTTATCAGGCTAGTATCGAGATGGCACCGTATGAGGCCTTGTATGGAAGAAAATGTAGAACGCCTATTTGTTGGGATGAGGTTGGTGAAGCGAAGATTGTGGGTATTGATTTGCTTCGGGATTCGGTTGAGAAAGTTAGAGTTATCCAGGATCGATTGAAGACAGCCCAGAGTCGACATAAGAGCTACGCAGACAACCGAAGGCGAGATCTAGTTTCAGATTGGTGATATGGTATTCTTGAAAGTATCTCCGAAGGTGGGTATTCGTAGGTTTGGGAAGAAAGGCAAATTGGCTCCGAGGTTTATTGGCCCGTTTGAGATTTTGGGAAAGGTTGGACTTCTAGCGTATCGTCTCGCGTTACCGTCATCTTTAGACCGGTTGCACAACGTCTTTCACGTTTCTATGCTTCGGAAGTATGTTCATGATCCATCTCACGTGTTACCGAGGGTACCGGAGGATATTGAGCCCGATATGTCTTATGAGGAACGACCGGTTCGGATTTTAGATGCCAAAGTCAAGAGTTGAGGAACAAAAGCATTGCGTTGGTTCGAGTTCTTTGGAGGAATCATAATATCGAGGAGTCGACGTGGGAGCTTCGTGATGAGATCGAGAGGAAATTTCTGTGGCTTTTTGTTTAAGGTGAGTCTCGTTAAAATTCAGGTCGAATTTTCTTTAAGGGGGAGTGAATGTCACAACCCGAAATCTAGGCTCTATTTTATTAGTAATTAAATGATTTTTATTTAATTATTTGCTTATTTATTTATTTAAATTATTATTTATTTAAATAATTATGTGTGCATTTTATGTGTCATAATAATTATGCCTAGCATTTTATTTGGGTCATTTGTGCTAGTGTAGTATTGTTGGGTCTTAATTATTAGTGGGAAGTTGTTTATTTTGAGTAGTGTAGGGGGGGGCCCTAAGTGCAACATTTTGAAATAATCTCCCTACTCCCCTCTCCTCCTCACCTTCTCCCTCACTCTCTCCATCCCTCCTCCCAGCCAACTCTCTCCCTCTCTCCTCCATTGTGGTAAGTTTTCTTTCCTATCTTCTCTCTTCATTTTCTCCATCTTCCTCTTGTAATCTCTCATTTCTTAAAACGTGAACCTTGGTTAGATCGTCGATAGGATCGCGTAGAATCAAAAAGAATTGAATTCCGTCAACTTTGAGAAAATTCATGTAAGTTACTTTTCCCCCATTTTAATGCTAAAATGTTCATATCATGTTTATATAATTCTTGATGTGTTATATTTGAAGTTTGGTTGAGTTTAGAATTTATTTTGAATTTATTTGAGTTTTTGGGCAAAAATGGTGAAAGCTTGAATGTTGGTTTTGATTCTTGGTTTTGGTTGATAAATGGTGTATTTGGATTCCCATTCTAGTTATAAATGATGTTTGGGTACCTAAGAAATCTTGTTGGGAGTGTTGATTTTGGGTGTTATGGATTTGGTATGAAAATGGTAAGGCATTTTGTGAAACCCAGCTCTGTTTTTCCTCCCAGCCCGCAGACCAGGCGCCCGCCCTCCTTGACCCGAGCGCCCGCCTGCACCCCCTTTTCCAGCGACCCAAACCTTCTGGCCAAACAGGCGCCCGCCTGCCTATGCCCAGGCGCCCGCCCGCCCGCCTGTTGGGAATTTTGCCCTTTTTGCTTGGTTAAAGACTTAAGGCTTAACTAGTTTAGGTTTATCCCTTCTAATTAATTTAAGATAACACCGTGGAACACTTTATTGATTGAATTTGATTCTTTTGTGAATAAATATGATATGGAATTTGATTTAGTATCATTTTGAGAATGTGGTTCATCTTTGATGTGCGGTTTGTATTGGTTTACCTTCGTGGTGATTTATTTGGATTGGTTCCCTACTTTGGAACCTTAAGTTGTTAATTCATGCTAAATTATTATTACTTAGAATTTATTTGGAAGCCCAGCTGGCATATTTGTTGCATCGGGCGATGGGAAAGATTATAATGGCAAAGCCAAGTCCATTATAATGTTGACCATTGTTTTGCCCCCTTCTTTACCCTTTTCCAGATTGGCCTTGGAAGAGATGAGTTAGCTTCCTTTGTGAATGTATCTAGCTACCGGGCATGACTTTGTGTCATGGTCCTTGTCCTTTGTGACACTTTTATGGTTATTGGTTCCGGTACCGGGGTTTTCTCTTCGGCTTTCATGCTATTATGAAGATGATGATTTGTTGATTATTGAAGCTGCGCAGCGATCCTTTATTTGGATGTTCCGGTTTGGAAAACCTTGGCTATATCCTTTGTTATGTGTTTATTTCCGCTGCTATCTGTTAAGTGATAAATGCTATGTGCTATGTGATATTTATTATTGCTTATTGTATATTGCATCATAGCATGTCATGTAGTTGCATTAGTAACTTATTGAGATTTATCTCACCCCCTTTCTTTTTATCTTTGTTTTTCCTTAACCCCCCCCAGGTGCTAAGGATTAGTCTCGCTGATCACGAGAAAGAGGACGTCGAGTGTGGATATATTCTTTTGGGGAAGGTTGTTATAGGTTGGTTTACATTATGTAAATGTGTAACCTTTTTGGGATATTTGTACCAAACATTGACGTCATTAGGATTTGTGTATTTTGTAACCTTGGTGTATAAGCTTATGGAGTTTATACTAGTTTTACCTTGTTGTTCAAGTTGATTTTCAAAACCTTGTGTTATCACCTTTTGGTATCAAATAGAATTTTTATCTTCAGTATTTCTCAGTTTTGGTTTTAGAGTCGACGTCCAGATCGCGGTCTCGGGCCCGCGGGGTCCGGGGTCGCGACAGAAATTGCTAGAGGATGCTCGAGATTGGCGTCCCCAAGAGTCGAAGCGTGGAGTTATTTTTGCGAACCTTAATGTATTTCCCAGATTAATTCAACAAATAAAGGATACTCAGAAGGATGATCCAGAGTTGAAGAAGATTATGGATAATGCTCGGGATAGACAGTATGTGGACTTCCAGCTTGACTCCGAGGGAGTGTTGACTAACCGTAGCAGATTGTGTGTGCCGAATATCGATGGGATTAAACAACGAGTTCTTGATGAGGGTCACAAATCTAGGTATACCATTCATCCCGGGAGTACGAAAGATGTATCAGGATTTAAAACAGCAGTTTTGGTGGATTAACATGAAGAGGGAAATTGCAGATTATGTATCGAAGTGTTTGACCTGTCAACAAGTTAAAGCAGAGCATCAGAGACCCGCAGGTCTACTTCAGCCTCTTGAGATACCCGAGTGGAAGTGGGAACACATTACGATGGATTTTGTAACTGGGCTACCCAGGACTCGAAGGAGGTTCAATGCAGTTTGGGTGATTGTGGACAGGTTGACTAAATCTTCTCATTTCTTACCCATTGACATTTCCTATTCGATGGAGAAACTTGCGAATTTGTATATTCATGAGATTGTCAGATTACATGGTGTTCCAGTTAGTATTGTGTCAGACAGAGATCCCAGGTTTACATCCCGATTTTGGCAAGCGTTACAGAAGGCTTTGGGTACCGATTTGAGGTTTAGCACCGCATTTCATCCTCAGACTGACGGTCAGTCTGAAAGAACCATTCAGATCCTCGAGGATATGTTACGAGCCTTCACAGTTGACTTTCCAGATTCGTGGGATACACATCTACCGCTTGCAGAGTTCGCCTACAATAATAGTTATCAATCGAGTATACAGATGGCACCGTTTGAGGCTTTGTATGGGAGGAAATGTCGGTCACCTATTTGTTGGGACGAGGTTGGGGAAGCAAAACTTTGGGGTGTTGACATGGTTCATGACTCGGTGGAAAAGGTTAAAATTATTCGGGATCGATTGAAGGCCCAGAGTCGACAGAAGAGCTATGCCGATCATCGAAGACGAGATCTTAGTTTTCAGACCGGAGACTTCGTGTTCTTAAAGGTATCTCCGAAAGTGGGCATTCGAAGGTTTGGGAAGAAGAGTAAATTGGCTCCGAGGTTTGTTGGACCGTTTGAGATTTTGGGGAAAGTGGGACTTCTAGCATATCGTCTTGCGTTACCATCTTCTTTGGACCGGTTGCATAATTTTTTTCACGTTTCTATGCTTCGAAAGTATGTTCATGATCCTTCTCACGTTTTACCGAGGGTACCGGAGGATATAGAGCCTGATATGACCTACGAGGAACGACCGGTTCGGATTCTTGATGCCAAAGTCCAAGAGTTGAGAAGCAAAAGCATTCCGTTGGTTAGAGTTCTTTGGAGGAATCACAATGTTGAGGAATCGACATGGGATCTTCGTGATGAGATAGAGAGGAAATATCTGTGGCTTTTTAATTCGGGTAAGTCTCGTTAAAATTCGGGTCGAATTTTCTTTAAGGGGGAGTGAATGTCACGACCCGAAAACCCGTCTCTATTTTATTGATAAATAATTATTTATTTATTTATTTATTTGATTTAAATATTTATGTGCGCATTTTATACCTCATAATATTAATTTTTGTTTAGCATTATTTAGTTGATATTGTGTTAAGTGGGTAGTAGGGAATTTGGTTTGGGTTATGTGTTAGTAGTGAGGGGGCCTAAGTGTAACCTTTTTAAATAATTTTAACTACTCCCTCCCTACTCTTTCTTCTCCCTCACTCTCTTCCTCACCCTACTCCCTCTCTCCCAGCATTCTCTCTCTCTCTCTTTCTCTTTCCATAGAAAAAGGGTAAGTTCTTCCTCTCATTCTTCCTTCATTTTAGTCATCTTCCTCCCTCTATTTCTTAGTGCTCATTTTATGAAATGTGTTTAGATCGTCGATAGGATCGCGTAGAACCAAAAATAATTGAATTCCGTCATCTTTGAGAAATTCCAAGTAAGTTGCTTTTCCCCCATTTTTATGCTAAAGTGTTCATGTCACGACCCGAAATCTAGGCTCTATTTTATTAGTAATTAAATAATTATTATTTAATTATTTGCTTAATTGTTTATTTAAATTATTATTTATTTAAATATTTATGCGTGCATTTTATGTGTTATAATATTTATGCCTAGCATTTTATTCGAGTTATTTGGACTAGTGTAGAATTGTTGAGTCTTATTTGTTAGTGGGGAGTAATTGTGTTAGTAGATGGGGAGGGGGTCTAGTTGTAACTTTCTAAAATAATTTTCCCCTACTCCCCCTCACCTCCCTCACCTTCTCCCTCACCCTCACCATTCTCCCAGAAATCTCTCTCTCTCTCTCTCCATGTATTGGTAAGTTTTCTTCTTCTTCCTTCTCTCTTAATTTTCTCCTTCTTCCTCTCATCTTCTCTCATTTCTTAAAACGTGAACATTGTTTAGATCGTCGATAGGATCGTAGGAAGCCAAAAAGAATTGAATTCCGTCAACTTTCATTATTTTCAGGTAAGTTACTTTTCCCCCATTTTAATGCTAAATTGTTCATATCATGTTTATATGATGTTTGATGTGTTATATTTGAAGTTTGGTTGAGTTTAGAATTTATTTTGAATTTATTTGAGTTTTTGGGTAAAAAATGGTGAAATCTTGAATGTGGGGATTTGGGGTTGGTTTGGATGATTAAAGGGTGTTATTTAGGTTCCCTTTAGGTTGGATGTTGTTTAGGAGCTTTAGAAATGTATTGGGAAGCTTTGATTTTGATAACTTAAGTGAAGGATTGTGTTTTGGTCGAAAATGGCATTTACCCAGCTGTGTTCTTGGCCAACCCGTAGACCAGGCGCCCGCCCGCCTTGACCCGAGCGCCCGCCTACCCCTTGTTTTCCAGCGACCCAAACCTACTGGCCAAACAGGCGCCCGCCTGCCTATGCCCAGGCGCCCGCCCGCCCCCTGTTCCAGGAATTTGACCTTTTTGCTTGGTTTAAGACTTAAGGCTTAACTAGTTTAGGTTTATTGCTTCTAATTAACTTAAGATAACACCGTGGAACACTTTATTGTGTGGATTTGATTCTTTTGTGAATAAATATGATATGGAATTTATTTAAGTACCGTTTTGGGCATGTTGGTTCATCCTTGATGTGTTGTTTGGATTGGTTTACCTTTGTGGTAATTTAATAGGATTGGTTCCCTACTTTGGAATCATTTGTTGTTTACCATGCTAGTATTTTATTACTTAGCCTTTACGTGAAAGTCCAGCTGGTATTTTGTGTGTGTTTGGGCGATGCGAAGCATTATGATGGCACGGCCAAGTCCATTGTGATGTTGACCATTGTTTTGCCCCATTATTACCCTCCTCCAGATTGGCCTTGGATGTGAGAAGAGCTAGTTCCTTTGTGTGCATATTAGCTTCTTGGAGCATGACTTTGTGGCATGTCTCCCGTCCCTTGTGACACTTCAATTGGTTATTGGTTCCGGTATCGGGGTTTTCTCTTCGGCTTTCATGCTATTATGAAGATGATGATTTGTTGATTATTGAAGCTGCGCAGCGATCCTTTATTTGGATGTTCCGGTTTGGAAAACCTTGGCTATATCCTTTGTTATGTGTTTATTTCCGCTGCTATCTGATATATGATATTTGCTATGTGCTATGTGATAATTATTATTGTTTATTGCTTTTTGTATCATAGCATGTCATGTAGTTGCATTAGTAACTTATTGAGATTTATCTCACCCCCCTTTTCTTTTATCTTTGTTTTTTCCTTAACCCCCCCCCAGGTGCTAAGGATTAGTCTCGCTGATCATGAGAAAGAGGACGTCGAGTGTGGATCCGTTCTTTTGGGGAAGGTTGATATAGGTTGGTTTCCATTATGTAAATGTGTAACCATTTTGGGGTAGTTGTACCAAACAATGACGTCTTTAAGAATTGTATATTTGTATTTTGTTGGGCATAAACTTGTGGAAGTTTATGATAGTTGTATTTGGTTTTTATCAAACTTTGATTTGTAAAACTCTGGATCATTACCTTTTGGTATCAAATGGAATTTTTAACTTCGGTATTTGTCAGTTTTGGATTTAGAGTCGACATCCAGATCGCGGTCCCGGGGCCCGCAGGGCCCGGGGTCGCGACAGTTGTTATCAGAGCTATGGCATTAGCTCTAAGTATAAGTCTAGGTGTATTAGTATGACCTAGGTGGGTAGTAGTGTGCGGAGTGATTAACGGTTGATGTCTTATGCAGGTAATTGTTCTCAATGTCTGGAAGAAGAAACAGAGGAGGTACTAGTGGGGCACAGAATCAGAATGATACAAGGGAAGAAGCCCGTGCCATGTTTCAAGGCATGTTTGAGGCGGCCATGAAGGCCATACATGATCAAGGTCCGAGGGTAGAACAAGCACCACCCCGCTTTGTATTGGAGCCATTTCTGAAGTTGAAACCGGTTGAATTCAATGGGGAGCCCGATGTAAGGAAAGCTGAGTTGTGGATTGAGTCTATGGAGAAGATTTATGATGTATTTGGGTGTTCGGATGAGGACAAGGTCCGGTTTGCGGCTTACAAGCTTGTGGGAGCCGCCGAGCATTGCTGGAAAGGTGTTAAAGCTACTTGGGATGATACTCACACGGTGTATGCGTGGGAGTTGTTTGTGCGCAAATTCAAGGAGCATTTCATTCCGGTTGTTGATCAAAACCGAAAGGAGATCGAGCTACTCAACTTGGAGCAAGGTGTGTTGTCTATAGCACAATACTCGGCTAAGTTCATAGAATTATCCCGGTATTGCGACTATTTGGTGAGGTCAGAGGAACAAAAGGCTATGAGATTCATTCGGGGATTGAAGACCTCCATCCGTACTCAACTGATTGCTCAACGGATTGTGACTTTTCAAGATGCGGTGGACCGAGCCTATTTGATAGAGCAAGATATCGGGGAGCATAAAAGGAAGACCGAGGTGGCCAACCCGAGTAAGCAAGGAGCGCAGAGCAAGTCACAACCAAGAATTGATGACCGGGGTAACTTTGGGGGACAATCTCAGTTCCGAGGGCAACCGATTCTAAGGAACCCGGGTACCACTTCCGGGAACCAAGGGAGCCAAATTAGGAGGCTTTGTTCGTATTGTCAAAAGGAAGGTCATTCTGAAGATCGTTGTTGGAAGAAGCAAGGAAGGTGCACCAATTGTGGTCAAATGGGTCACTTTGTAAAAGATTGCCCGAGAGGTAGAGGACAAGCATCCGGGTCAGGAGTTGGTACTAATCAGGGTCAGAAAAGGGATGCCGCAGGGAAGCCCAAAATTCAAGGGAAGGTTTATGCCATGAATCAACAACAAGCTACCGATGATCCATCCGTTATTGGAGGTATTGTTTCTGTGTCTAATGTGAGCGCACGAGCGTTAGTAGATCCAGGATCATCTCATTCATACATTTCTGTGCAATTTGCTTCTCTGTTAAATGCTGCATTTGAGTCTTTACCGTATGTGCTAGCGGTGTCGACCCCTATAGGAGAATGCTTGATTTCCGATCGAGTCTTTCGTGCTTTTGATGTGGTTATTTGTGGTCGAGTCCTTTGTGCGGATTTGGTAGTTCTTCCTATCCAAGACTTTGATGTCATTTTGGGTATGGATTGGTTGAGCAAGTTTCATGCTTCCGTTGATTGCCGTAAGAAAATTGTTACTTTTTCTATTCCTGATGTGCCTAAATTTGTGTTTGAGGCTAGTCCTCAGAGTAGAAAGGTTCGCTTAATTTCTTTTATGAAAGCGAGAAAATTATTGCATAGTGGTTGTGAGGGGTATTTAGCTAGTGTTCTCGATACTAGGAAAGAATCCCCTAGTTTGGATAGTGTTCGGGTAGTTCGGGAATTTCCCGATGTTTTCTCTACCGAGTATGATATGCCTCCCGATCGTGAGATTGAGTTTTGTATAGATCTTTTGCCGGGTACGGCTCCGATTTCGAAAGCACCTTATAGGTTAGCTCCCGCAGAGTTGAAGGAATTAAAGGTTCAGTTGCAAGAGTTGCTTGATCGAGGGTTTATCCGCCCTAGTGTTTCCCCATGGGGAGCACCGGTTTTATTCGTGCGGAAGAAAGACGGTTCCTTGAGATTGTGCATCGATTACAGGAAGTTGAATCAGGTTACGGTGAAGAACAAGTATCCTCTACCGCACATTGATGATTTATTTGATCAGCTTCAAGGGTCCGTGGTTTTCTCTAAACTCAATTTGAGGAGTGGGTACCATCAGTTGAAGGTTCGATCGGAGGATATTCCGAAGACTGCTTTTCGCACTCGGTATGGTCATTATGAGTTCTTGGTTATGCCGTTTGGGTTGACTAACGCGCCGGCCGTGTTTATGGATTTGATGAATCGGATTTTCCATCCCTATCTTGATTCGTTCGTGGTAGTCTTCATCGACGACATTCTTGTTTATTCGAAATCCCGAGAGGAGCACGAGCAACATTTGAGGACAGTTTTATCCGTTCTTGCGAGGGAGAAATTATTTGCGAAGTTCAGTAAATGCGAATTTTGGCTCGAGAAGGTGTCATTTCTGGGTCATGTTATTTCGAAAGACGGGATTTCGGTGGATCCTTCAAAGATTGAAGCAATAGTGGATTGGAAGAGACCCGAATCAGTGACAGAGATTAGAAGCTTTCTTGGTTTAGCTGGTTATTACTGAAGATTTATTGAAGGGTTTTCGAGGATTGCTACTCTGATGACTCAGTTGACTCGGAAGAATGTTCCGTTTGTGTGGACCGAGAAATGTGACAAGAGTTTCGAGGAATTGAAGAAGAGGTTGACTACCGCACCGATCTTGACTTTGCCTAATGGGAGCGATGGTCTAGTGATTTACAGTGATGCTTCGAAAGAGGGTTTGGGTTGTGTGTTGATGCAGAATGGGAAAGTAATTGCGTATGCTTCGAGGAAGTTGACCCCGAGTGAACAGAATTACCCGACTCATGATATGGAGTTGGCGGCTATTGTCTTTGCGTTGCACAAATGGAAGCACTACCTTTATGGGGCGAAGTTTGAGATTTTTACCGATCACAAGAGTTTGAAGTACCTTTTCTCCCAGAAAGAGTTGAATAATAGGCAGCGCCGATGGATGGAATTGTTGAAGGATTATGACTGCACGATTTCTTATCATCTGGGGAAGGCGAATGTGGTAGCCGATGCGATTAGTAGAAAATCTTATGTGGCTTCGATGATGGTTCGGGAATGGAAAATGCTTGAGGATGTTCGAGATTGGTCTCCTCGTGAATCGAGACATGGGGCTATTTTTGCGAATATTAGGGTGTCTCCGACCCTAATTCAGAGGATAAAGGAAGCTCAGAAAGAAGATCCCGAGTTGGTAAAGATAATGGGTAAGTTGAAGGAAAAGAACTTCGAGGATTTTTCATCGAGTTCGAGTGGAGTTTTGACTTTCCGTGGAAGATTGTGTGTTCCGGATGTTGATGGAATTAAGCAGAGAGTTCTTGATGAGGGTCACAAATCGAGGTATACTATTCGTCCGGGTAGTACGAAGATGTATCAGGATTTGAAGCAACAATTTTCGTGGATTAATATGAAGAGGGAAATAGCCGAGTATGTTTCGAGGTGTTTAACGTGTCAGCAGGTCAAAGCCGAGCATCAGAGACCCGCGGGATTACTTCAGCCGTTAGAGATTCCCGAGTGGAAATGGGAGCATGTGACTATGGATTTTGTTACGGGACTGCCTCGTACCCGTAGGAAGTATGACAGTGTTTGGGTAATAGTGGATAGATTGACCAAGAGTGCCCATTTCTTGCCTATTGACATCAGATATTCGATGGAGAAGCTTGCGACCCTTTATATTGATGAGATTGTTAGATTGCATGGGGTTCCGGTTAGCATCGTGTCAGATCGAGACCCGAGGTTTACTTCTAGATTCTGGAAGGCATTTCAGGAAGCTTTGGGTACAGATTTGCGATTCAGTACAGCTTTTCATCCTCAGACCGATGGTCAATCCGAGAGGACTATTCAGATTTTGGAGGATATGTTGCGAGCGTGTTCGATAGATTTTTCATGTCACGACCCGAAATCTAGGCTCTATTTTATTAGTAATTAAATAATTATTATTTAATTATTTGCTTAATTGTTTATTTAAATTATTATTTATTTAAATATTTATGCGTGCATTTTATGTGTTATAATATTTATGCCTAGCATTTTATTCGAGTTATTTGGGCTAGTGTAGAATTGTTGAGTCTTATTTGTTAGTGGGGAGTAATTGTGTTAGTAGATGGGGAGGGGGTCTAGTTGTAACTTTCTAAAATAATTTTCCCCTACTCCCCCTTACCTCCCTCACCCTCACCATTCTCCCAGAAATCTCTCTCTCTCTCTCTCCATGTATTGGTAAGTTTTCTTCTTCTTCCTTCTCTCTTAATTTTCTCCTTCTTCCTCTCATCTTCTCTCATTTCTTAAAACGTGAACATTGTTTAGATCGTCGATAGGATCGTAGGAAGCCAAAAAGAATTGAATTCCGTCAACTTTCATTATTTTCAGGTAAGTTACTTTTCCCCCATTTTAATGCTAAATTGTTTATATCATGTTTATATGATGTTTGATGTGTTATATTTGAAGTTTGGTTGAGTTTAGAATTTATTTTGAATTTATTTGAGTTTTTGGGTAAAAAATGGTGAAATCTTGAATGTGGGGATTTGGGGTTGGTTTGGATGATTAAAGGGTGTTATTTAGGTTCCCTTTAGGTTGGATGTTGTTTAGGAGCTTTAGAAATGTATTGGGAAGCTTTGATTTTGATAACTTAAGTGAAGGATTGTGTTTTGGTCGAAAATGGCATTTACCCAGCTGTGTTCTTGGCCAACCCGTAGACCAGGCGCCCGCCCGCCTTGACCCGAGCGCCCGCCTGCCCCTTGTTTTCCAGCGACCCAAACCTACTGGCCAAACAGGCGCCCGCCTGCCTATGCCCAGGCGCCCGCCCGCCCCCTGTTCCAGGAATTTGACCTTTTTTATTGGTTTAAGACTTAAGGCTTAACTAGTTTAGGTTTATTGCTTCTAATTAACTTAAGATAACACCGTGGAACACTTTATTGTGTGGATTTGATTCTTTTGTGAATAAATATGATATGGAATTTATTTAAGTACCATTTTGGGAATGTTGGTTCATCCTTGATGTGTTGTTTGGATTGGTTTACCTTTGTGGTAATTTAATTGGATTGGTTCCCTACTTTGGAATCCTTTGTTGTTTATCGTGCTAGTATTTTATTACTTAGCCTTTACGTGAAAGTCCAGCTGGTATTTTGTGTGTGTTTGGGCGATGCGAAGCATTATGATGGCACGGCCAAGTCCATTGTGATGTTGACCATTGTTTTACCCCATTATTACCCTCCTCCAGATTGGCCTTGGATGTGAGAAGAGCTAGCTCCTTTGTGTGCATATTAGCTTCTTGGAGCATGACTTTGTGGCATGTCTCCCGTCCCTTGTGACACTTCATTTGGTTATTAGTTCCGGTATCGGGGTTTTCTCTTCGGCTTTCATGCTATTATGAAGATGATGATTTGTTGATTATTGAAGCTGCGCAGCGATCCTTTATTTGGATGTTCCTGTTTGGAAAACCTTGGCTATATCCTTTGTTATGTGTTTATTTCTGCTGCTATCTGATATATGATATTTGCTATGTGCTATGTGATAATTATTATTGTTTATTGCTTTTTGCATCATAGCATGTCATGTAGTTGCATTAGTAACTTATTGAGATTTATCTCACCCCCCTTTTCTTTTATCTTTGTTTTTTCTTAACCCCCCCCAGGTGCTAAGGATTAGTCTCGTTGATCATGAGAAAGAGGACGTCGAGTGTGGATCCGTTCTTTTGGGGAAGGTTGATATAGGTTGGTTTCCATTATGTAAATGTGTAACCATTTTGGGGTAGTTGTACCAAACAATGACGTCTTTAAGAATTGTATATTTGTATTTTGTTGGGCATAAACTTGTGGAAGTTTATGATAGTTGTATTTGGTTTTTATCAAACTTTGATTTGTAAAACTCTGGATTATTACCTTTTGGTATCAAATGGAATTTTTAACTTCGGTATTTGTTAGTTTTGGTTTTAGAGTCGACGTCCAGATCGCGGTCCCGGGGCCCGCAGGGCCCGGGGTCGCGATAGTTCATTTCATGTTTATATAATGCTTTAGTTGATACATTTGATGTTTGATTGAGTTTGGAATTTATTTGTAATTTATTGTGGTTTTTGGTTTAAATGGTGATTGTTATGAATGTTGGTTTGAATCTTGGTTTGGGGAGTTTAGATGATGTTATTTTAGTCCCCCTTAAGCTTAAATGTTGTTTGGGTACCTTATTAAACTTGTTGGGAGTGTTGATTTTGGGTGTTGTGTAAATGGTATGGAATGGTATCTCTTATTGAAAGTCAGACATGGGAATTTGTTAGATCACCACCAAAGAAGGTGTTAGCCAGTCACAAGTGGATCTACAAGTTCAAAGATGGTACTCCAAGGTTTGGGGTAGACTACAATGATATTATTTCACTAGTTGTTAAACACTTATCTATTCACAACATGTTGAGCATTGAGGCGATGAGAGACCTAGAGTTTGAGTTGGAGATCTACATGCGCCGGCCTGAAGGGTTTGTTGTCGAAGGTAAGGATCATGTTTGCCTGTTAGAGAGGTCCTTGGATGATTTATAGCAGTCAACTTGACAGTGTTATAAAAGGTTTGACACTTTTATTGTTACCCATGGTTATGCTAGGAGTGGATATGATTGTTGTGTTTACTTGATGGTTTGTAGTGATGGCACATTGAGTTATCTTGTTTATGTCGATGGCATTCTTGTGGCTGCAATAGATATCAATGATGCTTACCAGGTTAAATGGTTATCTTCTTTAGATAGTCTCAAGTCTAAAGATGATGTGTCTCTGTATTCAAATGCTTGTGTGTGCATTGTGTATTGCAAGAACAGTGATGGTTATGTTGGGAATGATGATTCAGATTGGGGTGGTAATCTTGTTGACAGAAAATCTACATTGGAGTATGTATTTTGTCTTGTTGGTTCTGCGATTATTTGGAAATCTGGATTGCTGGATGTTACGGAGTTGTCTACTACCGAGACTGAAAATATGGCTATAACGAAGGTTGTCATGTTGACAATGTTGTTTACTAAGTTCAAGAAGTTCTTGGACTTAGTTGGTGTTATTAGTAATTGATGCCCGTAGGGGCAGGGCGACGGAGATAGAGATGTTCTCTTGATATACTAGCTTTTCGGGAATTGATCGTCAAGGTGGAGAATTGTTGAGGGTGACTCCCAATTCGGGCCTAATTTGAATTGGTCTTGCAACGAAGAAGAAAATGGAGAACTGTAGCAGTGGGCGACCGCCCAGATGATATTGGGCGATCGCACAGTTTGTGCCAAAATGTACCAGAATCGTTCCTGATGGTTTGGGCGACCGCACACCCTGGTTTGGGCGGCCGCACATGGTGTCGGGACTGGTTATCCTGATTCAAAAAAGGAAACAGATTTTGGATGGGTTTTGGACTCCTATTCTTCTAGGGTTGGGTTTATATCTTTTGTATAAATATAAACAAGCCTCCATACCTATTCTTGTGACCTAGAGTGACTTTGTATAGATCCTTGAGAGAGATTGATAGAAAAGCTAGGTTATTCACTATTGTGAGAGATTGTGAGATTGTGTGAAAGGTTTTCACCTTGATTCTCCTTGTACTCTTCTTGATTATAGAGAATTGATTCTCCGTCGCCTGTGGATGTAGCCAAGTTGGTGAACCACGTAAAATCTCTTGAGTTCATCTATTTTTCAATTTTGTTCCGTTCTTGCTATTTTGTTATTTTGTGCTTTCATCTTTATCAATCAAGCAATTGTGTTTGGGACCTAAATCCTAACACATAGACATATGAGGGTCATTTTGAAAAGGAAAATGCTTTCCGTCCCCTTCCAAATTGCATAGACATTTGAGGGTTGTTTCGAAAAGAAAAATGTTTTCCGTCCCCTTCCAAATTGCATAGATATTTGAGGGTCATTTTGAAAAGAAAAATATTTTCCGTCCCATAGTCGTTTGAAAAGAAAGTCATTTCATTTTTGAAAAATAAGGAAGTCTGTCCCCATTTTTGGATCAAGTGTTACTACCTTTCATGACATGTAAACAAGTAGTCTTAGGCAATACTACCATGCACATGAGCATGTAAAAACCGCTAGTCGAACCTAGAGTACAAGTCTTTCATGCACAAAAGTGTAGAACAACACACTTTAATTTTGCAAAACATAGCTAGACACGCCTAAATAAAACAATGAGCACATGTCCTCGATCATTGTGACTCCAATTTCATGAAAACGAATTCAATTTCACAAAATGACCAAAGAAGCACAAAATCCCAATGTGCATAAACACAAGCCCTAGGTATAGGCAAGGCACCAATTTGACATAAATTGAAAAAAGGAAAGGGCTCAAGAATGCTTACCCCTCCCTCTTGGAACAAATGCACGGTAGGAGACATGTAGAAACCCGCTCCCGTATCTATGAGATCAACGATGTAGCCGCGAATGTTCCGGACCATATCGAGCCTTTTGTCTGCTCCTCAAGGATAACCCGCGCGTGCCCGTCCCGCCATGAGTAACCCTTGAGCGATTTAAGGAAGAAATTCAAAAATTGATGGAGTTTTCCCTCTCAATTTCCTCTCTGTTTTCGCCTGGAATTGATTAAATGGGAGAAGAGCCGTAAGGCTGCTGTATTTTTAGAAAAAAGGTAGACGACTCCCCAATCCGTACGGATGGTTTGGGCGAGAAAAATCCCTGTCCAAAATTTACACTTTGGCCCCTGATGCCTCAAGAGTTAGATACACTTAGGCAGTCCTTGAGGTAAGCCCAGTAAAATTTGTGAGAAAATAAGAAAGAGTTAAGTCGTCCTTGACGTAAGCCCAATAAAATTTGTTTTGTTTGCCTAGTGTGAAAATACACTCAGGCAGTCCTTGACGTAAGCCCAGTAAAATTCGGGAGAAAATAAGAAAAAGTTAGGCCGTCCTTGACGTAAGCCCAGTAAAATTTGTTTTGTTTGCCTAGTGTGAAAATACACTTAGGAAGTCCTTGACATAAGCCCAGTAAAATTTGTGAGAAAATAAGAAAAACTTAGGCCGTCCTTGACGTAAGCCAAGTAAAATTTGTGAGAAAATAAGAAAAGTTAGGCGGTCCCCACGCGACGTAAGCCCATTGTTTTGTTTGCCCAGATACACTTAGGCAGTCCTTGGCGTAAGCCCAGTAAAATTTGTTTTGTTTGCCTAGTGTGAAAATACACTTAGGTAGTCCCTGACATAAGCCCAGTAAAAATTTGTGAAAAGTTGCCTAGTGTGACAATACACTTAGGCGGTCCCTAGTCGGACGTAAGGCCAGTTTTCTCGTCAAACTCCCTAAAGATGGAGTTGATCCGAGCCTTGACCCAAAGTGGTCATTTTAGGTTAAGAAAACCTTTGCCCCCAGAGTGGTCATTTTAGGTTAAGAAAACCTTTGTCCCCCAGAGTGGTTATTTTATGTTAAGAAAACCTTTGTCCCTCAGAGTGGTCATTTTAGGTTAAGAAAACATTTTCCCCCTAGAGTGGTCATTTTAGGTTAAGAAAACTTTTGCCCCCCAGAGTGGTCATTTTAGGTTAAGAAAACCTTTGCCCCCAGAGTGGTCATTTTAGGTTAAGAAAACCTTTGTCCCGGCAGTCCAAAATGACATAAGACCATCTTGTTAGTCAACCCTCCACGTAGAGTCATGTTGACCAAACCTTGATTTTGACCAAATGAGAGTTAGACCCCTCCTTTAATCAACCCTCCCCATGGAGTCGAGTTTACCAAACCGTGACCAAATGAGAGTCAAGACCAAGTCCTGACTTAGGCCAGATGAGAGTCGAGTCTACCTCTTAGGAGAGAATGACAGATATTCCCCTACACTTTAGGAGAGAATGACAGGTATTCCCCTATATTTTAGGAGAGGATGACAGATATCCCCCTTCGGTTAGGACACCATTACAAAAGCCTTAGGTTTGAGATGCCAAGTTCCTCACCCGACCTCGATGGTCACTCTTAGGTTTGAGACGCCAAGTTCCTCACCCGACCTCAATGGTCACCCTTAGGCTTGAGACGGTAAGTTCTCCACCCGACCTCAGCGGTCACCCTTAGGTTTGAGACGCCTTAAAGTTTCTCATCGTACCCGAACTATGTTAGGCTTGATTCCCCGTGAATGGGATACATAGGAATCCTATACCTCTAGGTGCAGCCATATAACCAAATCGGTCAAACCATCCTCCCATAGACAGATTGGGATGCTTTTTAGGTCGACAACCCCGCTTTCCTAAAGCAACGTTGCCGAGGGGATCTGTAATTACCCCAATCTGAAATTAAACCAACTTAGAGGAATTCTAAGCACCATTCGGGGGTAAACTGATAGGCTAGGACCTCACTAGAATAAACCAAAACTCTAGGACTATCCTGGAATTAAAACTTAGAAAAATCCAAAAGCTCGCCAGGCTGAGCCGTACGGATGGTTTGGACGAGGGAAAGCCCCAGCCATACGGCTACTATAGGTACCCTCAGTCCCTATAAATTAAGACCCTTACTGATCATTTCAGGAGGGGGAGAAAAACATTTTGTGAGTGTAAACTCTGTCGAATTGAGGGCAGGTCAAACACATAAACACATATTTGAGTGAAAAGAGAGAATGAAGATAGGCTTAGAACCAAAATTGGTGAGACCTCCTTCTCCCCATCTTCTCTTCATCTCATATTCTATCTCCCTTTTGTTTAATTTATGTAAATGTCTTTACTTTTCTTGTAAATATTATGAATTGGAACCAAGTTCTTGATGTGAATCAATGGTACTCTCATGTTCTATGCATGATCAAGGGTTCAAACCTAAGATGATCAAGGCTTGTTATCATTTAATGTCCCTTTACATTATGTCTTTACATTAATGCACTTTACATTATGTCTTTATATTAATGTCTCTTTACATTATGTCTTTACTTTTATGCAATTTATATTATGTCTTTACATTTATGCAAGTTAAATTTCATGTCTTTACTTTTAAGTTGATTTTATGGTGAAATGATCAAGTTTGGGATGATAAAGTTTCAATCTTTATCATTCAATCTTTGATCTAACTCCAATAATGTCCCTTTGGATGGTAAAGACTCAATCTTTATCAATCCAAAGGTTGATTTTTGATATCCTAAGGCCTTTCCTTGGAAGAATCATCCATTTGGATGTTAAAGTTTCCATCTTTAACCATCCAAATGATATTTTGGCTCAAATGCCATGTTCATCACCTTTCTTATTTTTCCCACAATTATTGCCTTGATCACACCCAAAACCTTTTATTTTGGTGTTTAATTAGTGGTCAAGAGCATATGGATGGTTCAATTTAAGGTTTGTGTGAGTAAATAAACTGGAAAAATGTAAAACAGTTTAGTTTCAGCAGAATGCTCTGTTTCTGCTTGAAACTGGACTGCTTTCTTGACAATCTGCAAAAATCTCCAGGGATGACCTCCCCAGCCGTACGGCTAGTTTGGTCAGAGGGGTGATTTTTCAGTCTTACCCCTCTTTCGTTAAACTGTTTACAAAATAAACCCCTTCTGTTAAGTTTCTGACTGGTTCTGTTGAAAAGTCAGTTTCTCCCACTTTTATAAAACATACACACACACACACACTTGCACATTTTTTTTGGTCAAGAAACTTAGAGAGACTCGGTTTTCCGAGGCATTTTGGATGAACCTCGATTAAGTTCTTCACAAGGTGTAAAATGACCTCCGAATCCTTTTCTCTAACCTTTTTTTAGTTAAGTTTGGGTTTAAAGTTAAACTAACGTGGTGACTCCATTTTCTTTTGAACATAAAGTGCCGTGTTTGACTCTCCGGGAATGCATTTGCATTTTTCCCGCGGGTATCTGTTAGTACCCGATCCGAAAAAGTGTTTATTAGGGTTTTCACAAATATACAAGGACATTATAGGAATTAGAAACCTTGCAAAGACTTGTCCCGGATTCCCAAAATATAGCTCAATATTCTAGAATGTACCAAAATTAGCCAAAATAAGGTTTCTTTATATCAGAATAAACCCTAACTTGAAAATCACGTTAGCCGGAGGACTTGGCCACGTGGCCACTTCCGCCCTTGGCCACGCGACCACATCTGCCTTGGATGATCTCTGCCGTCAGATCTCTCCGCCAGTTTCCTATAAAAAGGGCCCCTAGCCTCATAAATTGATATTAGTCAATCATCCGAATTTTGATCAAGTTTAGGCTCCCTAAGTGACGAAAATACTCTCTAATCAAGGCATTAAAGCATCCAAGAACACTCTCGAAGTTCCCAAGAAGATCCAAGTTTATTTATTCCCAACATAGGTAAGTTTTCTAACTTTTTCTTCTTGTTCTTGCCATGTTCTTCGCATAGATCCATAATATTCATGTTCTTAACATGTTTATTCATATGTTCTTCATGATATTCATATGTTCTTCATGTTCTTAGATTAAAACCTTATTTATGCTAGATTTAGGGTTACGATCTTCATGATTAATGTGTTATTTCATAGCCGATAATGATCTAGGGTTCATCATGTAACGCCCGTCCTAATTCCTGTTAAATTCTTGACTTCCATATTTATATGCTATTTTATTTGAGTTAATTATTTAACTAATTGAGCAAGTTTAGGTCCTAAGTGTTCAAAGTTAGAACATTAGGGTCATTTGTGAAAAATAAAGTTTAGGGGCTAAAATGCTCAAAGTGAAACTTGAGGGGCCTAATTGAAATTCTTTAAAATATCTTAAGGATAAATATTGGGTTTGCCTTGTCAGAGGATATTCATCCCCAAATTTCTACGTTCTTCTCTGTCTCAGAAAGGGTTTTTACCCTATTCTCGATCTCTCTTGCTTAATTATGTCTCTGTTCGAAAATCCGACTTCGCATAAATGATCAGGGCGGTGAGTAGAGCATTTCCTGCCGAACAGAAATTAGTTTGGGTGAATTTGATTTCGGACTAGGTAAGTCACTAGCTCCCCATTGCTTGTAATAACATGCCTATGTGTTATTCTTGATACTTGTGCTTGTTAATTTCGTGATTTGAATGAGTTTTGTGATACTTGTAAATTTGGTACAAGGGGAGTATCAGTATGGCTTGAATATGAAAGGAAGCATCCTAAATGGGTTTGTAAGTGTTAAAAAAATATACTCCTACTCGTGAGACGGTAAAATATTAACTTGATTTAAATGTTATTAGGAAAATTGTACCATTATTTGTGGTACGGGGAAATCAATGAAAGTATCCCTAAATGTTTATATTAGTATATTAGAAAATTATACTTATACTTTTGGGACGGTAAAATATTTAAATGGAATAAAGGAAAATTATTCTATTATTTGTGGGACGGTAAAAAGAATGAAATAAACTTGAAAGTAATATTTTGAACTTGTTAGTATACTCTTGGGCATTGCTTGGATGTTAGAATGTTAATAGAAAGTTACTCCTACGCTTGGGACGGACAATTGTAAACCTGGGAAAGAAATAAAATTTCGAAATTTTGTACCTTGGGCGACCGCCCATATTTGGCCGGGCGACCGCCCATTTATCTGGAAGATTTTTCTCTTGCAAAGTCTTGTTTTGGGCGACCGCCCATATCCTTTTGTGCGACCGCACACTTGCCCTGATGAACAAAAGTCTTGAATAAAGTTTTATTAAGCTAGACTTAACCCTAGTTAAGGTATCTAGCCTTAGTATAAGATGTCCTAGAAAGTGTTATGACACCTTAGGGGCATCAGAACTTGGTCTTGAACATGATTACTCATAGAATTAAAATGAGAACTTGAATATTAAAGTAAGAACTCTTTTAATTGTCTTGAAAGTGCTATAAACAAGCACTAATGTGTTATATGTGTCTTGAAACCAATGTTTGTGTACCTTAGGGGCACTAGAACAATGTCTTGAGCTTGAACATCTAAAGTATAGGATGATGAACTTGTAAGTATGAGATGTATAACTCATCTACTTAGCTTGAACTTGAAGTATAAGACAATTAACTCTTGTACATGACTTGAATATCCAAAGATTGGAATAATAACTTGAGTATAAGATAATTAACTCTTGTACATGTCTTGAACATCTAAAGAATTGGATTGAGAACTTGAATGTAAGATGATAAAATCTTGTACATGACTTGAAACCAATACATGTGTATGGTAATGAACTTGAAAGTGCTATGAACAAGCACTAAGGTGTTAGAACTATTCTTGGTGTGTATGTGCATATCTTGCATATAGCTACTTGATATAATGTAGCTTGTTGACTACTTGATACTTGGTATGAATAACCAAAGAGTTGAAATATAGAACTAGATAGAGAATGAACAACTCTAAGACATACTTGAATCTAATACGTATGTATTGAAAATGCTATGAACAAGCACTAATGTGCTAGTAATTGATTTAATCGTGTATATACTCAATGAAGTATATAAAGTATAAAGAAGATATCTTGTTCTTGAGTTGAGTTCCTAAAGAATGAGGGACAAGTGTAATATGAAGATAATTCATAAAACAATGATTATAGAACACAATATGTGTTGGAAAATGTATTTGATTATTAACGATAAATATACGCGAGATATGATTGTGACTAGGTACAATAAGACATAATCGACTACGTGCTTAGAGTCTAAGATATTGGGCTCTACTTGGAAGTAAGGGTATCGTGATAGACACATTAGTGTGTTAAAGGTTATATGAATATGTATGTGCAAATATTTCATATGACAAAGTGATATAGTATAACATACCCTACTACTTGGTTGGGGTCTATTATTAATGTTGGTGTTGGTGCCCTAGGCACGTTTGTTAAACGTTGTATAAGTTATCATTTTATTCATAATAATAAAGAGATAATAAGATTATTATTATGGCTCGTGTTTGCTTATAATAATCTCCGTCCCTAGAGCTTGTTAAGCACTAGTATAAAGGCTAAATGATCATGGGATGATCATGTTAGATTTATAGGTACTTGTTTGGAACAAGGTACTGGACATGACCCGCGGTATGAGATTTATGTCATGGTCGATGTCATATATATAAATCTCATATTAGTTATGTCATTTGAATCCTTGGACATGAAGTTATTATAGTCTTCCACTTGATGAACATTATGTTTGACATATTCAAACGCTGCCTTAACACGGTAGTTATAAAGGGTATGATTGGCATGATTGGATTCACGTAGGGAAGAATAATAAGCCAAATGGATTTGTCCCTCTTCGGAGAGATGTCAAGCTTGGGCCCCTCGAAGGAATGATGTTGATGAAATGTTTGGCCAAACTCAAATGGATTGATTGGATCAATGTCATTTGGATTATCAACATATTCGGAATCGAGAAAGTATTGAACAATACAAGTTGACTTGTTGACCATGACTTGTGTTCAATGACATCGTGGACAAAGGGATTATGACATGTTCTAAAAGGAATGCGAACTTGTATCTAGTTATACTATTTGGGTAGGTATGACGGTTTGCTAGAACCTAATCATATCTTATGGTTTCATGTTTGAACCCATTGCCAACTTAGTATAATCCTAGAGGGTCACACACAATAGAACGAATCCTAAATAAGGACTATATTGGAAATTTGGAAAAATTGGATTTTTCTGGGCCTTTGGGCGACCGCCCAAATGGGCTGGGCGACCGCACAAGACCTTGGGCGGCCGCACACCTAAGTTTGGGCGGCCGCACAGTGCTGTCGGGGGCAGATTCCTAATTTGACTCAGAATCGAATTTTGGACGGGTTTTAACACAAGTTTCCTATTTGAAATAGGTCTTAATTGTGTATAAACATCAGAATTCGGCCATAACTAAGACCTAATGTTTGTGCAAGCCTCCAAAGAGTTTGAGAGGGTTTTATTTTGTTCTAAGAAATCCTAGATTGAAGAACAAAATTATACACAAAGAAAATTCCATATAGTTCATATTAATTGTGAAAACGTGTTTCATAATTTGGTCTAGCAACCAAGATCAAGTGTTCTTGATATTCGTTCGTGGTGTGGATACCGCTAGAGGGTGAAACTTATCATCTTCAAAGTTCGTGATTATTACTATGATCGTGATCAAGTTTTCAAGTCTCTATCGAATTCAAGGTTGCAAAATCAAAGGCATCAAGGGTTAGTATTCTAGTATTCATATCGTTGTATTTGACTTAATCATATGAATGGATCTATGGGCTTTGGGTTTCATTAAATTTAAATGCTTAATTCCGCTGCGCATGTGACTACGAAACCCAACAGTGGTATCAGAGCCCCGTTCATGTTGATTATTTCAATACTAGATCATGTTGTGTGTATATAAATTGTTTATGTGCCAAGCATGATATGAATATTGGATTATATGATGTTTATGTGTTATGTGATTTTATGTGGTTTATTGTTTTATAACTTTAATCGCACGATTCAATCGCAATAAATATTATGATGGATTCTGAATTGTTTGATTATTAATTCTGATTGGATCATGGTTTTAATAATCGGGGAAAGACAATTTTGAGACAAATTTTCGAACTTCAAAATTCCTTCTGATGCGTTTGGGCGACCGCACAAATCTCCCTGGGCGGCCGCACATGTTTGGGCGACCGCACAGGAGAGTTTGGGCGGCCGCACAGTTCACTGATTCTGTTCTGATTTTGGTTAAAATTGGAATTTGGAATTTTTGAGAGGTCCAACCGAACCAGTAACAAAACCAGACCAGACTTGCTGATCTGGAATGGGCTTTGGGTAGTTAGTTTGAGTGTGGATCTTGGGGTTTGATTTTCCTATTTGTTTTAGTCTTGTGATTCTAAGATTGGTTCAAGGTTTGGATGGCTAATCTACGTTCATCAAGATTGTGTTTCCCAAACTTGACCGCAATCAAAGTTTCAAAGATAAATCGAAGTTAGAATTATGAAGAGTTCATAATTGCTAAAATTGAGAAACAAAGTTCTTGATTCAATGATTGGAGATCCATGTGGAATTGTGAATGCAATTGGCCTACGTTCATCGAGACCATCTATTGCTTAGTTTCGGCCACATGGACTACTTTCTTGGTTTCTTGAATTAGTGCGGGATTGTGATTGCCTAATGGCTTAGTTCGACCGCACTTCTTGTTGTCTTGATTTGGAGATAATAGCCAAAGTTGAAATAGTCTCATCCTCATAATTATAGAGAAACTAATGACACATATATCCTGTGCTTAAATTAATAGAGATTAATTTAGTGGCTAAACTTGATGCGTAACATGTCTATCTTGTGTGCTCATAAATGTGTTGTATGCTATATGGTGATGAACCTTCAAGAAAGTTTTAAGTCCTTTTTGCCACGCCATGATTAAAACACTTGTTAGTGCATGGGTGATTTTAATGTGGGTTCGCCCTAGCGAGGTGCATTAACTTTATATATGTATGAGCAAGATAGATGATGTGGGCACGCCCTAGCGAGGCACATCAACCATGCGTTTAAAATGGTTAGACTTAATAAGGCGTCAAAACAGTTTTGGGCCAAGGCAAAAGATGAGATTAAACATGCTTTTGAAATTGGATCACTAAGAATCATATTGGATATGATTGACAAGAAATTGTCTACCTAATTAATTTGATTTTGAGCGGTCCGCCTCCGTGGACTCAAGATTAAATTGAAGTTGGATCTTAGCCCAATTTAAAAGAGTCTCATGAAAGGATCTAAGAGTCATATGGGATATGATTGACAGGGTTGTCTACCTAATTAATTTGATTTTGTGTAATCCGCCATAGCGGACTTAGAATTAAATTAAAGTTGGATCTTAGCCCATTTAAATTATATTATACATTGGATGTATATGAAGGTTATATAATTTAGTGGAAGTATTTTTGGAAAATACATTATTTATCTCTTTAATGAGATTGGTACTTGTAAAATTTTGGAAATTCTGCATAAGTTGTAGATGACAACTAAAATCATTGCGATTAATCCTTGATAAAGATATGCTTCAAAAGAATGGTACAAACTTCATGGATTAGATCCTGAGCCTAAGAATCGTTCTAAGGCAAGAAGATGGGTTGTACATTCTTGATGGGCCTATTCCTAAAAGAACCAAATGCCGGAATAGACAATCACGAGAATCATGAGTATGTTTCTAGGAATGTGAGTTGTCTTATGCTCACGATTATGTGCTCTTAAACTCCAACAAAGTTTGGAACTTGTGGAAGCCTATTAAATAGGCGTGGAGTTGAGTTACATGTTTCAAAGAGCAATCTAAGCAAAGAGAGGTATAAAACCATTATTGCATTCACTTCTTGCAAAAGGAGTAAAGGGTAATAAGTGGAACCTCACATGCTTAAGATAAAGGCTACGTAGAGCATCTTGAGAAACTTGGTTGCCCAATTGGATTGGACCAAGCCACGGATCTCATTCTTGATTCATTGTCCAAAAGTTATAATCACTTTGGATGAACTATAACATGCTTGGAATGAATAAGAATCTCTCCGAATTAAAATTGTGGAGATGAAGATGGTGGAGAATGGATTCTCTAATGCTCATAGTTCATGATGGAAAGAGGCCAAATGCCGAAAGAAAGGTAAGACAAGAGTTGTCAAACCTAAAAGAAATAATTATGGTTAAAATAATAACTCTAATTGATGCAATTTGGTAAAAATGGCAATTGGATTGACCATTTAGAATTGTAGTCAAAATTCTGGATGATCAATAAAAGGAATGGTAGTGGGACTACCACTTGGGAATTTTATGTTATAAATTATTCTTTCTAAATTTAATTATTGGGTATTGGATACCAGAATAATTAGTAAAATGAAAGACTACTTATAGTAAAGTTTTATCTACAAACGGTAATGATGCAATGGTTGCAACATTGTTTGTAGAACACTTGTAAAGTGAATTTACTGATGAAGTAGAAAACATTATTTTGTTAAAAGATAATGAAGGATATTAATTTCTTGTTTGGAATAAGAAAAAGTGCTTTATTTATTATGATTTACTTCATTGTGTTATCATATAAATAAATCTTATATCCTAAATCTTGAAGAACAAAGTAATAAAGGCTATAACATAAATAATTAAAATTCTTTATGCATTATTGTTTTGATCAAATAAATAAAAGATGCATATCTAAAATTCCATGGGACGAAGTTTTAAGTCATATGATTTGGAATCACATGATTTATGCAAATCTTATTTACTTGGACCAAGACATCCTTTACTATGATTGGTAAAAGGCTAATATATTAATTGACCTAATACATTTTGATGTGTATGGTGCATTAAGAAGCAATGCTAAAAGATTTTTTTTTTATTATACTTGGTAAAAACTATTCAAAGATTCTGATTGGATCATGATGACGAATAATTGAACCAAGAATTTGACAGTCATTATTAAAGTTGTGAAATGGTTTCACAAATTAACTTCACTAAGAACATCATTTTAAATGATGTGTCTGCATGGAAGTACAATAACCTTATTGGATATGGTTCATTAGATGATAAAGTCAAATTGATCTTCCATTATTAATTTTGGGGTTATGTATTACAAACCGCTGTAACTACACTAATTTGAATTCCATCAAAAGAGGTTAATTGGTGAAAGAAAACTCGGTTTGTCTTTCATAAAGATTTAAGATGGTGAGACCCTTTTGAAAGGAGTTGTCTGGGACACACTCACATTTAAATCTAATAAATATACTTTCATGGGATATCCTAAGGAAACTTGAGGATAATAATTTTACTCATAAGAAACAAATGGTTTGTTGATTATGATGATACTTTTCTAGATAAATGGTTTATCTCTAAAAGAATCAGTGGGAGTAAAATGTATCTCGAATGGTTCGAGACCTAGAAAATATATTTTAACCCGAGATGAAAGTTGAACAAGTTTTCACAAAAGAGTCGTGAAAAGTCCGTTCAAGATATACAAATTCTTGCAATACATGATAAAATACAATCTATTAGAAGAAATATTGGATATTTCTAAATAGAAAGTATTGAGGTAAAGTTCATTTAGAATGAAGTATTTACCACCCATCAAAGATGCAATATCAACTCCACATTTAGATTAATGGCTTTGAGTCATAAAATCTAAAAGGCAATTCATGTATAATAATCAAGTTTGGAACTTGATCATTCTAACCTAAGGTGTAAAAACCAAAGGAGATGAATGACTTTTCTTGGAGAAAAATGTTATATGGGTAGCAAGAAACTTATTAGAATTTTCATAGTCACATGTTCATATTTGGAATATGAAAATTGACAAAATGATGTCAAAACAAGCGTTCCTCAATGGGAACTCACTTAAGGATGTATTGGATACAACCTAAAGGTTTTGATAGTCAAGAAAATTCTAAAAGGTATGAAAGTTGCGAAGATTCATTGGATGGATTGAAGCAAGCTTTTGGGAGTTGGAATCTCCGTTTTGATAAGTCATAGAGCTTGGCTTGATCAAGAACGAAGATGAATCTTGTATATACAAGAAGATTAGTGGGAGCATGGTGCTATTCCTTATCTAATATGTGGATGATGTATTGCTCATTGGAAACGACATTCCTATACTTTAATCTGTAAAGACTTGGTTAAGAAAGTGTTTCGCAATGAAGAATATGGATGAAGCCGTATAAGTCATTGGCATTAAGATCTATAGAGATAGATCAAGTAAGCTAAATGGTTTAAAGCCAATGTACAAACATTGACAAAGTCATAAGAAGATTCTGCAAGGAAAATTCTAAGAGATGATATTTGTCAGTGTTACATGGAGTTTCTCTAAGCAAGACTCAATGTCCTAAAGACAAGAGATGAGCATAAGAAAAATGAATGAGATGCCATTTGCTTCGGCAATTGGATCCATGATGCCATGATAAGTACTAAGGCGGATATATCTAATGCTTGGAGCATGACGAGTAGATATTAATCCGATAACCGGTGAGAGTCACTGGATGGCTGTGAAACAATTCTTAAAGCACTTTAGAAGGACTGAAGAATTGTTTTGATCTATGAAGGGATGGAAGATGATCTCGTCGTATATGGGTACGCGGATGCATGCTTCCAAACCGACAAAGATGATAAAAGATCGCAATTGAGTTTTATAAATAATAGTGAAGCTGTAAGTTGGAATGGTTCCAAGCAGAGTCACTAAATTCTACATACTAAATCTAAGTATATTGCCGCATTGGATGCTACAAAGGAAGTGGTTTGGATTAAGAAGTTCATTGTGAACTTAAGATGGTTCCTAGCATTGCTAATTCAATAGACCATACTAGTGACAATAGTGGTGCTATTGACCAAGCAAAGGAACCAAGAGCACATCCTAAATCCAAACACATACTTAGGCGTTCTCTTATCGTTCGAGAAATCGTTGATAAGGGTGACGTACATATATGCAAAGTACCTACTAATGATAACGTTACGGACACACTAAACAATGGGACTTCCACAAAGCTAAACATGATGGTCATGTTAGGTCCATGGGTATTGGATACCTAGGGAATTGGGCCTAGGGCAAGTGGGAGATTGTTGGTGTTGGTGCCCTAGGCACGTTTGTTAAAGTTGTATAAGTTATCATTTTATTCATAATAATAAAGAGATAATAAGATTATTATTATGGCTCGTGTTTGCTTATAATAATCTCCGTCCCTAGAGCTTGTTAAGCACTAGTATAAAGGCTAAATGATCATGGGATGATCATGTTAGATTTATAGGTACTTGTTTGGAACAAGGTACTGGACATGACCCGCGGTATGAGATTTATGTCATGGTCGATGTCATATATATAAATCTCATATTAGTTATGTCATTTGAATCCTTGGACATGAAGTTATTATAGTCTTCCACTTGATGAACATTATGTTTGACATATTCAAACGCTGCCTTAACACGGTAGTTATAAAGGGTATGATTGGCATGATTGGATTCACTTAGGGAAGAATAATAAGCCAAATGGATTTGTCCCTCTTCGGAGAGATGTCAAGCTTGGGCCCCTCGAAGGAATGATGTTGATGAAATGTTTGGCCAAACTCAAATGGATTGATTGGATCAATGTCATTTGGATTATCAACATATTCGGAATCGAGAAAGTATTGAACAATACAAGTTGACTTGTTGACCATGACTTGTGTTCAATGACATCGTGGACAAAGGGATTATGACATGTTCTAAAAGGAATGCGAACTTGTATCTAGTTATACTATTTGGGTAGGTATGACGGTTTGCTAGAACCTAATCATATCTTATGGTTTCATGTTTGAACCCATTGCCAACTTAGTATAATCCTAGAGGGTCACACACAATAGAACGAATCCTAAATAAGGACTATATTGGAAATTTGGAAAAATTGGATTTTTCTGGGCCTTTGGGCGACCGCCCAAATGGGCTGGGTGACCGCACAAGACCTTGGGCGGCCGCACACCTAAGTTTGGGCGGCCGCACAGTGCTGTCGGGGGCAGATTCCTAATTTGACTCGGAATCGAATTTTGGACGGGTTTTAACACAAGTTTCCTATTTGGAATAGGTCTTACTTGTGTATAAACATCAGAATTCGGCCATAACTCAGACCTAATGTTTGTGCAAGCCTCCAAAGAGTTTGAGAGGGTTTTATTTTGTTCTAAGAAATGCTAGATTGAAGAACAAAATTATACACAAAGAAAATTCCATATAGTTCATATTAATTGTGAAAACGTGTTTCATAATTTGGTCTTGCAACCAAGATCAAGTGTTCTTGATATTCGTTCGTGGTGTGGATACCGCTAGAGGGTGAAACTTATCATCTTCAAAGTTCGTGATTATTACTATGATCGTGATCAAGTATTCAAGTCTCTATCGAATTCAAGGTTGCAAAATCAAAGGCATCAAGGGTTAGTATTCTAGTATTCATATCGTTGTATTTGACTTAATCATATGAATGGATCTATGGGCTTTGGGTTTCATTAAATTTAAATGCTTAATTCCGCTGCGCATGTGACTACGAAACCCAACAATTAATAGACTCTAATTTGGCTTGATTGTGTTACGTGGACACATTATGTGCCATTGTTATACTGATTTGTATTTACAAATGTAGCATACGTGTACTGGTATTTGGTGAGCACATGATTACATGGTTCATGATGAGCTAGTCCACTACTTTCGGACTTAGTTCTATACTCTTATAGTTCAAGTAAATATCTACTTGTGCATTCTTGTGTGAGTCCCGCTGGTCACCTTGCTTTCTCGGAGATGTATAGGTTCACGCTTATCATGAGGCTGGGGCCAAAGTGATAATCGGGTGCCTATGTATCAGCGCTTGACCCCTTACTACAGGCCATAGTAAGGGCATAGCTTCCTTTATTAGAGCAATACGCCTGATAAAAGTGAATGCTAAACTTGTGAACACCTCGTGAATCTTGTTCTTGTTAGTGACACTGGTTACCGGGTCCTCTTGTGTACCGCACAGCAGCAACTTGATTGATTGTGATTTGTCAACTGCAATAAGCAACGACAACAATGGTTTACTTGGGAGGAATAAGGTTGGAATATCCTTTGTAATGTGTTAGTTTAGCCTTATGTGCTAGTTACTTGATGAGTTGGCTTAGCCTCTCATATACTTGTTACTTGATGACATCTTGAGCATGATTACTTGATAATTTTCTTGATTTGCATGATTACATGATAACATGCTATGTACTTGTATCTACTAACTTACTGAGATTTATCTCACCCCGTTCCTTGTTTATTTGTTCCCCCCCCCCCCAGGAAAGCAAGTGGTAATACGTTGTGAGGCTCGACTTAGCAGGGGCCTACTTGGCAGGTTGTTCGTGTTGGGTATTGGTATCCTTTCCAGTTTTGGTGAGGACAATTTGGTATCAGTTGTTTAGACTCAGTATATTGGGTAGACTTGTATAGTGTTCTTGTAATGCCAGCGTATGTGCTAGGCATGTTTTCCGCTGTGTACAACCATTTGGTTTAAATTTCTTCTTGGTATAGAACTCGTTGTGAGCTATCTTAGCTCGTTCCTCTTGAGTATTTATATGATGTCAGTTTGATATAAGAAGATGTCATTCAGTTTCTCGTTTCTTGTTAGTCACGTGCACCAGGTTCAAGGTTCTATTAGGGAATCCCGGGACTTGGGGGCATGTCAGTTTATGTATCAGAGCTATGGTTTAGCTCTAAGCCTGGATAGAGTCTATGGCCTAGGTTGGGTTAGTCTTGGGTGTGCTACCGACGTCGAGTGCTTCGTTACTTGTTGTTATACCAAGCATAGGACTGGTGTTGATAGGATTGATCCCAATTGGAATAAGATGGTTTGAGAATCGAGAGCGCGAGTCTTTAAAGACTTAGGCATATCTATCTTGTGCAGTGGACATTGTTTCATGCTATATATGCCTGCTTGTCCTCATTTCTTGATTTACGTGAAAGTGTATTCTCTAGTAAGAGACTACATGCTTGATATCGTTATTTATAAGAGCTTGATAGAAGTGTGGGTGATAACACCCTATACGTTATATGTTAACTTGGTCATGTTACTTATATGGGACATTGATGTGATACGTGTTATGGCTTGGCTTTTTACGTGTTATGATCTGGCTTTCTATATGTTATGCCATTCTTGTTTGCCATAATAGATGGTGAATATTTCTATGCTAGTATGCTTGACTTTATATAAGCATGATATAATTATGTATAGTATTCATGTTCTGCATTGAAAGCCCGAGAATGATTATCAAGGTTGTGCTGAATATTTAGCATATGTGGTTGATGGAAGAATGGATACATCATTCTTTGTGAGATCTCAGATATAATTTCTAGTGAGTAATACATGATACATGATGAGAACCTTGAGTTATCTTGAGTTGCTACAGTACAAATATAGCGCTGATATCTAAATAAATGTTCATGACATCGGTTGAGTAAAAGAGTTGAAGATTCAACTTGAGGAATTTCTTGATAGAGGATTCACCCAGCTTAGTATAATTGCATGGGGTGTATCTGTATTGATTGGCATGAAGTGATATGGTACTTTGCGATTTCATATTGAATGCAAAGAGTTCAACCAGGTGACTATAATGAACCAGTACTTGTTATCGTGTATGGATGAATTATTTGATCCCTGAAGTTAATCAGTGGTCTACTCAGTGTTTGATTGATAAGTGGCTACCATTATTTGGAAAGTCAACTATGAGGATATACTGAAAACATCTTCTTATATCAGGTATGCTCGTTATGAATTCGTGATTATGCTATTTCGATTGATATATGATCTAGCAGTATTGATGGATTTGATGAATGATATCTTCAAACCATAATTTGATTTCCTTACGATGAATTGATTAATGACCTGTTGGTGTATACCAAGTCGCAGACTGAGAATTGATTGTATTGAAATTTCTCGAGAGAAACAATTGTTTCCAAAAATTAGCAAGAGATAGAGGATCTATTACCTTGAAGTGGATGCCTGAAGTAAGTATCTTTATTGACATGTACAAGTGGAAATAACCGAGGTACGATTATTCTTGAGATTTTCTTGATCTTGTTAGAGATTCATTAATGAATTTCGAAGGTAGCTCTACCATTAACTATTTGACACAGAAATCTACACTTTCCGATGGATTGATAAACGTGAAGCCAATTTTTTTAAATATTGAAATGATGGATGACCATAACTTCAGTATTTGACCTTGCCTAGTGGATTCGACTAGTATGATGGTTATTTGGAGGATATGACCGGTGTTACTATTTTCTCGTGTATGTGTCAAGATTCACCAATATAGTGGATATGATAAATTCATTATGCATAGTGAAGCTCGAACAAGAGATAAAACGTGTGTTAATTCAAAATGGTAACGTACTTGTATATGCTTCGAGGAGATTGAATCTTTATGAATAGAATAATTCTACTCATGACTTGAAATTGATTGTGATCCTATGGCTATTGTATTAGCGGATTCATTGAACATAAAGAATTGTATTTCATGATTGATGGTACTGAATGGGAGGAAAATTTCTGAGTATTCAACTAAATCCTTGAATTGCGATTATTTGAAAGAAGAATATCAGAGATCGTTTGATTCTTCATAATCCTTCGAGATTTGTGAATATATGAATATATTGCGATGGATTTCGTGGAAGGATTATCATTTAATAGATAAGTCCCGATGATATTGGTTATAGTGGATTGATTAATCAAATCTGCTTGACTTTATGTGTTGTGATGTTATGATCGATACATCTTGATTACAGGGGATACCTGTGGATATAATATATGACAGGGATTCTTGTTCGACATCTTGTTCTACACCTTGTTTTACATCTTGATTATGATAATTTTTCTGAGCACTCTGGATATTTAACTGAGGTTGCTTCTTGATCAGATGTTGCGAGCAAGTGAAGTGGATTTCCTTGTGGCTATTGTATTATCTTGCTATTTAGTGGAAATTCCATCACACGAATTACTTAGTATATGGGTAATTTCTTGTATGGATACTTGATTCTTGTCTTGAGCACGGATACTTCTTGTGAAAGTTTCATGGGAAAGTCACGGTATCGAGAAGGTTATGTGAGAATTATACTCGCAGGTAATTGATAATATGGTGTGGTATACCATATTCTTGTTATTCTAGAGTTCTATTTGTTATTTATAAGTGTTATAATCTCGATTAGTAAAATTCGAGGACGAATTTTCTTTAAGGAGGGGAGGATATAACGCCCGTCCTAATTCCTGTTAAATTCTTGACTTGCATATTTATATGCTATTTTATTTGAGTTAATTATTTAACTAATTGAGAAAGTTTAGGTCCTAAGTGTTCAAAGTTGGAACATTAGGGTCATTTGTGAAAAATAAAGTTTAGGGGCTAAAATGCTCAAAGTGAAACTTGAGGGGCCTAATTGAAATTCTTGAAAATATCTTAAGGATAAATATTGGGTTTGCCTTGTCATTGTCAGAGGATATTCATCCCCAAATTTCTACGTTCTTCTCTGTCTCAGAAAGGGTTTTTACCCTATTCTCGATCTCTCTTGCTTAATTATGCCTCTGTTCGAAAATCCGACTTCGCATAAATGATCAGGGCGGTGAGTAGAGCATTTCCTGCCGAACATAAATTAGTTTGGGTGAATTTGATTTCGCACTAGGTAAGTCACTAGCTCCCCCTTGCTTGTAATAACATGCATATATGTTATTTTTGATACTTGTGCTTGTTAATTTCGTGATTTGAATGAGGTTTGTGATACTTGTAAATTTGGTACAAGGGGAGTATCAGTATGGCTTGAATATGAAAGGAAGCATCCTAAATGGGTTTGTAAGTATTAAAAAAATATACTCCTACTCGTGAGACGGTAAAATATTAACTTGATTTAAATGTTATTAGAAAAATTGTACCATTATTTGTGGTACGGGGAAATGAATGAAAGTATCCCTAAATGTTTATATTAGTATATTAGAAAATTATACTTATACTTTTGGGACGGTGAAATATTTAAATGGAATAAAGGAAAATTATTCTATTATTTGTGGGATGGTAAAAAGAATGAAATAAACTTGAAAGTAATATTTTGAACTTGTTAGTATACTCCTGGGCATTGCTTGGATGTTAGAATGTTAATTGAAAGTTACTCCTACGCTTGGGACGGACAATTGTAAACCTGGGAAAGAAATAAAATTTCGAAACTTTGTACCTTGGGCGACCGCCCATATTTGGCCGGGCGACCGCCCATTTATCTGGAAGATTTTTCTCTTGCAAAGTCTTGTTTTGGGCGACCTCCCATATCCTTTTGTGCGACCGCACACTTGCCCTGATGAACAAAAGTCTTGAATAAAGTTTGATTAAGCTTGACTTAACCCTAGTCAAGGTATCTAGCCTTAGTATAAGATGTCCTAGAAAGTGTTATGACACCTTAGGGGCATCAGAACTTGGTCTTGAACATGATTACTCATAGAATTAAAATGAGAACTTGAATATTAAAGTAAGAACTCTTTTAATTGTCTTGAAAGTGCTATGAACAAGCACTAATGTGTTATATGTGTCTTGAAACCAATGTTAGTGTACCTTAGGGGCACTAGAACAATGTCTTGAGCTTGAACATCCAAAGTATAGGATGATGAACTTGTAAGTATGAGATGTATAACTCATCTACTTAGCTTGAACTTGAAGTATAAGACAATTAACTCTTGTACATGACTTGAATATCCAAAGATTGGAATAATAACTTGAGTATAAGATAATTAACTCTTGTACATGTCTTGAACATCTAAAGAATTGGATTGAGAACTTGAATGTAAGATGATAAAATCTTGTAGATGACTTGAAACCAATACATGTGTATGGTAATGAACTTGAAAGTGCTATGAACAAGCACTAACGTGTTAGAACTATTCTTGGTGTGTATGTGCAAATCTTGCATATAGCTACTTGATAGAATGTGGCTTGTTGACTACTTGATACTTGGTATGAATAACCAAAGAGTTGGAATATAGAACTAGATAGAGAATGAACAACTCTAAGACATACTTGAATCTAATACATATGTATTGAAAGTGCTATGACAAGGACTAATGTGCTAGTAATTGATTTAATCGTGTATATACTCAATGAAGTATATAAAGTATAAAGAAGATATCTTGTTCTTGAGTTGAGTTCATAAAGAATGAGGGACTAGTGTAATATGAAGATAATTCATAAAACAATGATTATAGAACACAATATGTGTTGGAAAATGTATTTGATTATTAACGATAAATATACGCGAGATATGATTGTGACTAGGTACAATGCTTAGATTCTAAGATGTTGGGCTCTACTTGGAAGTAAGGGTATCGTGATAGACACATTAGTGTGTTAAAGGTTATATGAATATGTACGTGCAAATATTTCATATGACAAAGTGATATAGTATGACATACCCTACTACTTGGTTGGGGTCTGTTATTAATGGACTTTAATTTGGCTTGATTGTGTGACGTGGACACATTATGTGCCATTGTTATACTGATTTGTATTTGAAAATATAGCATACGTGTACTTATATTTGGTGAGCACATGATTACATGGTTCATGAAGAGCTAGTCCACTACTTTTGGACTTAGTTCTATACTCTTGTAATTCAAGTAAACATCTACTTGTTCATTCTTGTGTGTGTCCAGCTGGTCACCTTGCTTGCTCGGAGATGTATAGGTTCACGCTTATCATGAGGCTGGGGCCAGAGTGATAATCGGGTGCCTATGTATCTGCGCTTGACCCCTTACTACAAGCCATAGTAATGGCATAGCTTCCTTTATTTGTCACGACCCGAAATCTAGGCTCTATTTTATTAGTAATAAATAATTATTATTTATTTATTTAAACTATTATTTATTTAAATATTTATGCGTGCATTTTATGTGTTATAATATTTATGCTTAAGCATTTTATTTGATCATTTGGGTTATTGTAGAATTGTAGGGTCTTAATTGTTAGTTGGAAGTGTAGTATTGTGTTAGTAGTTGGGGAAGGGGCCCGAGTGTAACATTTTGAATAATTTCCCTACTCCCTCTCTTCTCCCTCACCTTCTCCCTCACTCTCTCCATCCCTTCCCAGCCCATTTCTCTCTCTTCCTAGCCAAAGAAAGGGGTAAGTCTTCTCTATCTTCTCTCTTCATTTTCTTCCTCTTCCTCTCATAATCTCTCATTTCTTAAAACGTGAAATGTGTTTAGATCGTCGATAGGATCGCGTAGAACCAAAAAGAATTGAATTCCGTCATCTTTGAAAATTTTCGAGTAAGTTACTTTTCCCCCATTTTTATGCTAAAATGTTCATATCATGTTTATATAATGCTTGATGTGTTATATTTGAAGTTTGGTTGAGTTTAGAATTTATTTTGAATTTATTTGAGTTTTTGGGTAAAAATGGTGAAATCTTGAATGTGGGGATTTGGTGTTGGTTTGGGTGATTAAAGGGTGTTATTTAGGTTCCCTTTAGGTTGGATGTTGTTTAGGAGCTTTAGAAATGTATTGGGAAGCTTTGATTTTGATAACTTAAGTGAAGGATTGTGTTTTGGTCGAAAATGGCATTTACCCAGCTCTGTTCTTGGCCAATGCGTAGACCAGGCGCCCGCCTGCCCTTGCCCAGGCGCCCGCCTGCAATCCCTTTTCCAGCGGCCTGACCTTCTGGCCAAACAAGCGCCCGCCCGCCCCAGGCCAGGCGCCCGCCCGCTCACTATTCCAGGATTTTGTCCTTTTTGCTTGCTTTAACTAAATGTCTTAACTAGTTTAGGATGCCTTCTTCTAATTAACTTAAGATAACACCGTGGAACACTTATTTAAGTGGAATTGATTCTTTTGTGAATAAATGTGTTATGAAATTTATTTAAGTACCGTTTTGGGAATGTGGTTCATCTTTGATGTGTGGTTTGTATTGGTTTACCTTTGTGGTAATTTATTTGGATTGGTTCCCTACCTTGGAACCTTAAGTTGTTTATTTAAGCTAGTATTTATTACTTAGCATTTATTTGAAAGTCCAACTGGTATTTTGTGTGTGTTTGGGCGATGCGAAACATTATGATGGCACGGCCAAGTCCATTGTGATGTTGACCATTGTTTTTCCCCATTATTACCCTCCTCCAGATTGGCCTTGGATGTGAGAAGAGCTAGCTCCTTTGTGTGAATTTTAGCTTTACTTGGAGCATGACTTTGTGGCATGTCTCCCGTCCCTTGTGACACTTCATTTGGTTATTGGTTCCGGTACCGGGGATTTCTCTTCAGCTTTCATGCTATTATGAAGATATTGATGGTTGATTATTGAAGCTGAGCAGCGACCTTTATTTGGTTCATCGGTTTGGAAAACCTTGGCTATATCCTTTGTTATGTGTTTATTTCCGCTGCTATCTGTTAAGTGATAAATGCTATGTGCTATGTGATATTTATTATTGCTTATTGTATATTGCCTCATAGCATGTCATGTAGTTGCATTAGTAATTTATTGAGATTTATCTCACCCCCTTTTCTTTTGTCTTTGTTTTTCCTTAACCCCCCCCAGGTGCTAAGGAATAGTCTCGCTGATCACGAGAAAGAGGACGTCGAGTGTGGATACATTCTTTTGGGGAAGGTTGTTATAGGTTGGTTTACATTATATAAATGTGTAACCTTTTTGTGATAGTTGTACCAAACAATGACGTCATTAAGAATTGTACATTTATCTTTTGTTGGGCATAAACTTGTGGAAGTTTATGATAGTTGTATTTGGTTGTTATCAAACTTGGATTTGTAAAACTTTGGATCATCACCTTTTGGTATCAAATGAAATTTTTAACTTCGGTATTTTAGAGTTTATTGTTTAAGTCGACGTCCAGATCGAGGTCTCGGGCCCGCGGGGTTTGGGGTCGCGACAGTTGGTATCATAGCTATGGTTTGGCTCTAAGTATAAGTCTAGGTGGACTAGTATGACCTAGGAGGGTAGTAGTGTGCGGAGTGATTAACGGTTGATGTTTTATGCAGGTACTTGTTTACAATGGTTCGTAGAAGGAGTGGTGAAGGTAGTACCGGTAATGCAAATCAGAATGATACAAGGGAAGAAGCCCGTGCCATGTTTCAAGGCATGTTCGAGGCGGCCATGAAGGCCATACATGATCAAGGCCCGAGGGTAGAACAAGCACCACCCCGCTATGGATTGGAGCAATTTCTGAAGTTGAAACCGGTTGAATTCAATGGGGAACCCGATGTTTGGAAAGATGAGTTGTGGATTGAGTCGATGGAGAAGATTTATGAGGTATTTGGGTGCACGGACGAGGATAGGGTCCGGTTTGCGGCTTATAAACTTGTGGGAGCCGCCGAGCATTGGTGGAAGGGTGTTAAAGCTAGTTGGGATGATACTCACACGGTGTATGTGTGGGAGTTGTTTGTGCGCAAATTCAAGGAACATTTCATTCCGATTGTTTATCAAAACCGAAAGGAGATCGAGCTACTCAACCTAGAGCAAGGTTTGTTGTCTATAGCTCAATACTCGGCTAAGTTTATAGAATTAGCCCGGTATTGTGACTATTTGGTGAGGACCGAGGAACAAAAAGCTATGAGATTCATTCGGGGATTGAAGACCTCCATCCGTACTCAACTTATTGCCCAACGGATTGTGACCTTCCAAGATGCGGTAGACCGAGCCTACTTGATAGAGCAAGATATTGGGGAGCACAAAAGGAAAACCGAGGTTATGGGTACGGGTAAACCGGGAAGCCATGCTAAGTCTCAATCTGAATACCGTTCCGACACTCGAGGTAACTTTGGGGGACAATCTCAGTTCCGAGGGCAACCGATCCCAAGGAACCCGGGTACCACTTCCGGGAACCAAGGGAACCAAATTAGGAGGCTTTGTTCGTATTGTCAAAAGGAAGGTTATTCTGAGGACCGGTGTTGGAAGAAGCAGGGAAGGTGCACCAATTGTGGTCAAATGGGTCAATTTGTAAAAGATTGCCTGAGAGGTAGAGGACAAGCATCCGGGTCAGGAGTTGGTACTAATCAGGGTCAGAAAAGGGATGCTACCGGGAAGTCCAAAGTTCAAGGAAAGATATATGCCATGAATCAACAACAAGCGACCGATGATCCTTCGGTTATTGGAGGTAATGTTTCTGTGTCTAATGTGAGCGCACGAGCGTTAGTAGATCCAGGATCATCTCATTCATACATTTCTGTGCAATTTGCTTCCATGTTAAATGCTGCATTCGAGTCTTTACCGTACGTGCTAGAGGTGTCGACCCCTATAGGAGAATGCTTGATTTCTGATCGAGTCTTTCGTGCTTGTGATGTGGTTATTTGTGGTCGTGTCCTTTGTGCGGATTTGGTTGTTCTTCCTATCCAAGACTTTGATGTCATTTTGGGTATGGATTGGTTGAGCAAGTTTCATGCTTCCGTTGATTGCTGTAAGAAAACTGTTACTTTTTCTATTCCCGATGTGCCTAAATTTGTGTTTGAGGCTAGTCCTCTGAGTAGAAAGGTTCGCTTAATTTCTTATTTGAAAGCGAGAAAATTATTGCATAGTGGTTGTGAGGGGTATTTGGCTAATGTTCTTGATACTAGGAAAGAATCCCCTAGTTTGGGTAGTGTTCGAGTAGTTCGGGAATTTCCCGATGTTTTCTCTACCGAGTATGATATGCCGCCCGATCGTGAGATTGAGTTTTGTATAGACCTTTTGCCGGGTACGGCTCCAATTTCGAAAGCACCTTATAGGTTAGCTCCCGCAGAGTTGAAGGAATTAAAAGTTCAATTGCAAGAGTTACTGGATCGAGGGTTTATACGCCCTAGTGTTTCCCCGTGGGGAGCACCGGTTTTATTTGTGCGGAAGAAAGATGGTTCGTTGAGATTGTGTATCGATTACCGGAAGTTGAATCAGGTTACGGTGAAGAACAAGTATCCTCTACCCCATATTGACGATTTATTTGATCAGCTTCAAGGGTCCGTGGTTTTCTCTAAACTTGATTTGAGGAGTGGGTACCATCAGTTGAAGGTTCGATCGGAGGATATTCCGAAGACTGCCTTTCGCACTCGTTATGGTCATTACGAGTTCTTGGTTATGCCGTTTGGGTTGACGAACGCGCCGGTAGTGTTTATGGATTTGATGAACCGAGTTTTCCATCCGTATCTTGATTCGTTCGTGGTGGTTTTTATTGATGATATACTCGTCTACTCTAAATCCCGAGAGGAGCATGAACAACATTTGAGGACAGTTTTATCCGTTCTTGCGAGGGAGAAATTATTTGCGAAGTTTAGTAAATGCGAATTTTGGCTCGAGAAGGTGTCATTTCTGGGTCATGTGATTTCTAAAGATGGGATTTCGGTGGATCCTTCAAAGATTGAAGCTATAGTGGATTGGAAGAGACCCGAATCAGTGACAGAGATTAGAAGCTTTCTTGGTTTAGCCGGGTATTACAGAAGATTTATTGAGGGGTTTTCAAGGATCGCTACTCCGATGACTCAGTTGACCCGGAAAAATGTCCCGTTTGTGTGGACCGAGAAATGTGACAAGAGTTTCGAGGAATTGAAGAAGAGGTTGACTACCGCACCGATCTTGACTTTGCCTAATGGGAGCGATGGCCTAGTGATTTACAGTGATGCTTCGAAAGAGGGTTTGGGTTGTGTGTTGATGCAGAACAGAAAAGTGATTGCTTATGCTTCGAGGAAGTTGACCCCGAGTGAACAGAATTACTCCACTCATGATATGGAGTTGGCGGCGATAGTATTTGCGTTGCACAAATGGAAGCACTACCTTTATGGAGCGAAGTTTGAAATTTTTACGGATCACAAGAGTTTGAAATACCTTTTCTCCCAGAAAGATTTGAACAACCGACAGCGTCGATGGATGGAATTGTTGAAGGATTATGATTGTACGATTTCTTATCATCCGGGAAAGGCGAATGTGGTAGCCGATGCGATTAGTAGTGTCGCGACCCCGAATCCCGCGACCCGAGATCGCGAGTTGGACGTCGACTTAAAACCAAAACTCTAAAATATAGAAGTTAAAAATTCCATTTTGAACCAAAAGATGATAACATAAGGTTTTACAAATCCAAGTTTAAATCAGCAAAGTACAACTAACATAAGCTCCACAGCTTATACCCAAAAGAATAAAATATACAATTCTTAATGACGTCAATAATGGTAACACTATCCCCAAAAGGTTATACATTTAAATAATGTAAACCGATCCATAACAACCTGCCCCAAAATCTCAATCCTCTCGACGTCCTCCTCGATCCGCGAATCCTAATATTTCCTCCTGGGGGGGGGGGTTAAGGAAAACAATTTGAAACAAGAAACGGGGTGAGAATAAATCTCAGTAAGTTACTAATGCAACTACATGACATGCTAATATGCAATGACCAATAGCAATTAACATAAGACAGATAGCAGCGGAATAATAAGTGACATGCTGTCAAACAGTAATATCCAATAATCAATCATATAAATAAACATATAACAACAAATGAGAGGCTCCCTATCGCCAACCGTCCCATACCGGTTGGAAATAACGACCAGCTCATCATGCAACACATAAAGCTGAAATAAACACTCATAAGTGGATACATAGCCAAGGTTTCACCCAACTGGAAGAACCAAATAAAGGTCACTGCGCAGCTTCAATAATCAACCATCAACATCTTCATAATAGCATGAAAGCTGAAGAGAAATCCCCGGTTAGAACCGACCAATCAATCAGTCAACCCATTAAACCATCTTCATAGTAGCATAAAAGCTGAATAGAATACCCCCGGTACCGGAACCAATAACCAAATGAAGTGTCACAAGGGACGGGAGACATGCCACAAAGTCATGCTTCAAGTAAAGCTAAAATGCACACAAAGGAGCTAGCTCTTCTCACATCCAAGGCCAATCTGGAGGAGGGTAATAATGGGGCAAAACAATGGTCAACATCACAATGGACTTGGCTGTGCCATCATAATGTTTCGCATCGCCCAAACACACATAAAATACCAGCTGGACTTTCAAGTAAAGGCTAAGTAATAAAATACTAGCACAATAAACAACCATTGATTCCAAAGTAGGGAATCATACCAATTAATCACCATAAAAGATGCAAACGATTACTCAAGAAGAGTTCAACAACAATAGCACAAAGAGTTTCTCATAAAAGAGTCCAACACATTGACCATTAAAACATAATGATTCCAAGATAAGGCACGTACCAAATACATCCTAAACATGATACCCACAAGTTAATCATAAAGAGCACAACCCAAACGGTCGCTCGCAAATGGCACAATGACTATTACCAAAATGACCCTAAACACTTACTCATAAAGATATACTAGGACTATGAACTCAACCATCTCATCACACCTGGAATTCCAAAGTAGGAAATCAGAATGGATACACCTTAAGGTTAATCAAACCGTAAGTACCCAATCGCCAATTCACGCTTTACCTCCGTCCATAACGAACCAATTCTAAACACCCCAAACGAATCCAAAAGGTTACCCTTATTAGAACATGATCACGATCGGACTAAACCCTACACTTTAGTGTTCCAAAACAACCCTCTAGGTACTATAGGATATCACCTAAAACCTAGACCAAGTCTTATTCTAAAATCAATCCGATCAGTAAAATAACTTTCAATTAAAGGGTCTCAAAGTATGAAATCCTCACTTATATCACAAAGATGATCATAACAACTCAATAAAGTCACTCAATTGGATTTACAAAACTTGTTCACAATGGATCGATACAACTCCTCTTAACCTCAAACACCTAATAAAATCCCGAAGTATAAAACTTATAACTTAACTTAACAACCTATACCATCTCGTAGTACTCGAAGAGAGCTTCGAAACGATAATTTACACGCCTAAAACGGAGTCCGGATGAGAAACTTATGGCCTCCGGAAGATCGAGCGAAAAACGGACAAACTGGAAAAAGAGGGGTGCGCGCGCCTCCCTAAAAAGTGATGCGCGCGCCTCCCTAGGTCAGAAGGCTGCGATTTCGAAGAAGAAAAGGGTGCGCACGCCTCCCAAAACATGGTGCGCCTGCCTCCTTGCCCGGAGGGATGAAATCCGGCCAAAATTCTGGGTTTCTCCCAAAAATCAACCCAAACTAAAACCAAACCAAAATCTAACATCTCCAACAAGTATAACAAGGTACTAGAACAACTTATAAGTCTAAAATGACTCATATAACATCATCTAGACAACCCAAACCAAGATTAAATCCCCACATTTGATTTATCACAAAAATCACCCAAAATAACAATAAATTCCAAATAATTTCTAAATCTTCACAAATCATCAAATAACCACTTCAAAGCTTCATATATCATCATACAAAATGGGGATGAACAATTTTAGCGTATAAATGGGGGAAAGCAACTTACCCGGATTTTCTCAAAGGTGACGGAACTCGAAATTTCTTGGCTTCCTACGATCCTATCGACGATCTAAACATGATTCATGTTTTAAGAAATGAGAAATAAAGAGAGGAAGATGATGGAAATGTAGAGAGAAGTGAGAGAGAAACTTACCCATTTCTATGGAAGGAGAGAGAGAGAGATGTGCTGGAGAGAGAAATGAGGAGTGAGGGTGAAAGAGTAGGGAGGTGAGGGAGAAGAGAGGGAGTAGGGGGAATTATTTCAAACTTACACTCAAGCCCCTCCTCTACACTACACACAATTACTTACACTCCCTACTAATAATTAAGACCCAACAATATTACACTAACCCGAATGACTCAAATAAAATGCTAGGCATAAATATTATGAAACATAAAATGCACACATAAATAATTAAATAAATAATAATTTAAATAAATAAATAAGCAAATAAATAAATAATAATTATTTACTACTAATAAAATAGAGCCTAGTTTTCGGGTCGTGACATTCACTCCCCCTTAAAGAAAATTCGACCCGAATTTTAACGAGACTTACCCGAAAGACCAAATAGCTACGGATACGATAGCTCCGCCATTTCTCAAATTCCTCAATTGTCCAATCTAACCCACTAAAAGGTAACCTTAAATAATGCTTACGATAACACCACCTCTCGAACCGAATCATTCCATCATTATCTTCATTACTAATCAAAATCCGTACTCAAAATCGAAGAATCCAAATTATTCCCACACATAATTCTCGAGATATCTCAAGCTCGCCTTATTCATAACCTTAACTACACTGCAAAGGTACTTCCATTTGTAAATCGCATACTTAGTATTATTCTCCAGAAATTCAAAGCATTACCATCTCGAGCTAAATTAGCTCTTAAAATATGAAAGGCTAAAGAAATTTTCCATCCTCATAATATTCACCAAAGGATATATCTCTAAGGATTCCCATTATAGTGCTCTCGTTCTAGATAGCACCTTAAACTAGGGGTGTAATATAAATACAAAATGCTCACTTAAACCTACACCATAATATCATCGTCATAACACTCCAATCCTTGAAAGCCTAAAATAATTACGAATACTCAATAGTCCGAAAATGGTCTAAATTTTATCTTCAAGGTATTTCCTCTAGCTCCCTTTTAAGTTATAATCCGTGCTCATATACCCAAAGTAAATCAACGAACTCTAAATTCAATAGCTAACCCCAGTTAGTCTCTCACGCATACCTTTATTAACTTAATGATACTTAAGCTCAATGGTACTATCAAAATCATAAACCAATTAGCTAGCCTCATTCCAATAGCTCCATTACCAAATCACAATATTCTTTAATTATGCCCAAGTATTGATACTCAATTTTCTTCACACACCCTTGATCCAATTCGGTAACGCCACCAAGAAGGGATTTAGAACCATAGAACCACTATCTAACCAAAATTTCAAAATTCCTTTAACATAGATTGAGAAATTATTACTCTCCCAAAATGTACTTAGTCCTTTCTAACTTAACACGCTTACCACCATTAATGATCGGAACTCCTACAACAAACTCATCATCCATAACAAATTGTATACCTCACCATACTAATCCATTCCGATGCATTCACGGAGATGTACTAAAAGTGACCAAAATTTTCCTCAAGAGACCCTCATTGAATCCTCAACTCCTATAACCTAACCGATACAATATGGATATTACCCAACCATTCGGTATAGACATCCCACTGGCACCTACCTAAGTTATATATTCAAATCCCATGTAAGAAAAGATGAGCATAACTCTACCCAAGGAACGGTCTCAAAACGATTTTAGAAATCAAGAACAGAGAATGTAACAATCCTCCTAGAACAATCGACTAAAGCATAACATTTCCTTCTCAAAATAACATCAAAACCTTATAATAGCAATACGACCAATTTAGCAGGTAAGTTATATCTACCTTTAAGCACAACATGAGCACATAAGACTCTATCAGATATCCTACACTCCTCCATAGGAGTAGACACTGACAACACATAAGTCAAAGACTCAAGAGAAATAAATGCAACTAAATGCACACAAACATGAGAATGCGATGATCCTAAAATGCACGCGCTCGCTCTCTCGACACAAAATTAATACCTCCTGAAACTGATGAATCACCCGTTGAGTGCTGATTGATCGCAAATACCCTACCCTGAACTTTTAGGGTTTCCCAAAGCATCCCTCTTCTGACCCTGTGTTATTCCAGTTCCTGCCCCCGATGACTGAACTCTAAACCACGGACAATCTTTGACGAAGTGTCCCAACTGACCACACTTCACACATTTTCCTTGCTTCTTCCAACACTTGTCTTCTGAGTGTCCTTTCCTCTGACAGTAGCTGCAGACTTTCCCATTTCGTGTCCCCTTATTAGAACCTCGATTTCCTACTGTTGGTTGCCCTTGAAGTTGCCTTCTGAATCGAGTTTGCACTCCAAAATTACCTCTGTTATCTGAATGTTGCTGTTGTGACTCACTCTGCCCTCCTTGCTTACCCGGGTTAACTATCTCAGTCTTCCTTTTGTGTTCCCCAATATCCTACTCAATCAAGTAGGCTCGATCCACCGCATCCTGATAAGTCTGAATCCGCTGTGCTATAAACTGAGTCCGGATGGATGTCTTCAAACCCCTGATTAATCTCATCGCTTTCTGCTCCTCGGTCCACACAAGGTATTCACAACACCTGGCTAATTCTATGAACTTAGCTGAGTACTGTGCTACTGACATCATGCCTTGCTCCAAGCTGAGGAACTCGATCTCTTTCTGGTTTTGATTCACTAGAGAGATAAAATGATCCTTGAATCTCCTCACGAACCACTCCCAAGGATATGGTACAAGAGTCGCATCCCAACTGGTCTTCAATGCCTTCCACCAATGTTCCGCAGCCCCCACGAGCTTATAAGCTGGAAACAGAACCCTATCCTCATCAGTGCAACCAAAGACCTCATAGATTTTCTCCATTGATTCTATCCATAGCTCGCCCTTCTTCACATCAGGCTCATCGTCGTACTCCCTTGGTTTCAACTTCAAGAACTGCTCCAACCCATATCGCGGAGGTGCTACATGTTCCTCTCTCGGCCCTTGGTCATGAATTGCTTTCACGGCCGCATCAAACCTGTCCTGAAACATTACACGGTTTTCTTCCCGTAGACCATTCTGATTCTGAGTCCCACTGATGCCTTCACCAGCTCTTCTTCTAGCCATCACAAACAAATACCTGCATAAAATACTCATCGTTACTCACTCCGAACCCATCTACCCTCCTAGGTCATTCTAGTCCACCTATACTTATACATAGAACTAAACCATAGCTCTGATACCAACTGTCGCGACCCCGAACCCCGCGGCCCGAGATCGCGAGCTGGACGTCGACTTAAAACCAAAACTCTAAAATATAGAAGTTAAAAATTCCATTTTGAACCAAAAGATGATAACATAAGGTTTTACAAATCCAAGTTTAAATCAGCAAAGTACAACTAACATAAGCTCCACAGCTTATACCCAACAGAATAAAATATACAATTCTTAATGACGTCAATAATGGTAACACTATCCCCAAAAGGTTATACATTTAAATAATGTAAACCGATCCATAACAACCTGCCCCAAAATCTCAATCCTCTCGACGTCCTCCTCGATCCGCGAATCCTAATCTTTCCTCCTGGGGGGGGGGTTAAGGAAAACAATTTGAAACAAGAAACGGGGTGAGAATAAATCTCAGTAAGTTACTAATGCAACTACATGACATGCTAATATGCAATGACCAATAGCAATTAACATAAGACAGATAGCAGTAGAATAATAAGTGACATGCTGTCAAACAGTAATATCCAATAATCAATCATATAAATAAACATATAACAACAAATGAGAGGCTCCCTATCGCCAACCGTCCCATACCGGTTGGAAATAACGACCAGCTCATCATGCAACACATAAAGCTGAAATAAACACTCATAAGTGGATACATAGCCAAGGTTTCACCCAACTGGAAGAACCAAATAAAGGTCACTGCGCAGCTTCAATAATCAACCATCAACATCTTCATAATAGCATGAAAGCTGAAGAGAAATCCCCAGTTAGAACCGACCAATCAATCAATCAACCCATTAAACCATCTTCATAGTAGCATAAAAGCTGAAGAGAATACCCCCGGTACCGGAACCAATAACCAAATGAAGTATCACAAGGGACGGGAGACATGCCACAAAGTCATGCTCCAAGTAAAGCTAAAATGCACACAAAGAAGCTAGCTCTTCTCACATCCAAGGCCAATCTGGAGGAGGGTAATAATGGGGCAAAACAATGGTCAACATCACAATGGACTTGGCTGTGCCATCATAATGTTTTGCATCGCCCAAACACACACAAAATACCAGCTGGACTTTCAAGTAAAGGCTAAGTAATAAAATACTAGCACAATAAACAACCATTGATTCCAAAGTAGGGAATCATACCAATTAATCACCATAAAAGATGCAAACGATTACTCAAGAAGAGTTCAACAACAATAGCACAAGGAGTTTCTCATAAAAGAGTCCAACACATTGACCATTAAAACATAATGATTCCAAGATAAGGCACGTACCAAATACATCCTAAACATGATACCCACAAGTTAATCATAAAGAGCACAACCCAAACGGTCGCTCGCAAATGGCACAATGACTATTACCAAAATGACCCTAAACACTTACTCATAAAGATATACTAGGACTATGAACTCAACCATCTCATCACACCTGGAATTCCAAAGTAGGAAATCAGAATGGATACACCTTAAGGTTAATCAAACCGTAAGTACCCAATCGCCAATTCACGCTTTACCTCCGTCCATAACGAACCAATTCTAAACACCCCAAACGAATCCAAAAGGTTACCCTTATTAGAACATGATCACGACCGGACTAAACCCTACACTTTAGTGTTCCAAAACAACCCTCTAGGTACTATAGGATATCACCTAAAACCTAGACCAAGTCTTATTCTAAAATCAATCCGATCAGTAAAATAAATTTCAATTAAAGGGTCTCAAAGTATGAAATCCTCACTTATATCACAAAGATGATCATAACAACTCAATAAAGTCACTCAATTGGATTTACAAAACTTGTTCACAATGGATCGATACAACTCCTCTTAACCTCAAACACCCAATAAAATCCCGAAGTATAAAACTTATAACTTAACTTAACAACCTATACCATCTCGTAGTACTCGAAGAGAGCTTTGAAACGATAATTTACACGCCTAAAACGGAGTCCGGATGAGAAACTTATGGCCTCCGAAAGATCGAGCGAAAAACGGACACACTGGAAAAAGAGGGGTGCGCGCGCCTCCCTAAAAAGTGATGCGCGCGCCTCCCTAGGTCAGAAGGCTGTGATTTCGAAGCAGAAAAGGGTGCGCACGCCTCCCAAAACATGGTGCGCGCGCCTCCTTGCCCGGAGGGATGAAATCCGGCCAAAATTCTGGGTTTCTCCCAAAAATCAACCCAAACTAAAACCAAACCAAAATCTAACATCTCCAACAAGTATAACAAGGTACTAGAACAACTTATAAGTCTAAAATGACTCATATAACATCATCTAGACAACCCAAACCAAGATTAAATCCCCACATTTGATTTATCACAAAAATCACCCAAAATAACAATAAATTCCAAATAATTTCTAAATCTTCACAAATCATCAAATAACCACTTCAAAGCTTCATATATCATCATACAAAATGGGGATGAACAATTTTAGCGTATAAATGGGGGAAAGCAACTTACCCGGATTTTCTCAAAGGTGACGGAACTCAAAATTTCTTGGCTTCCTACGATCCTATCGGCGATCTAAACATGATTCATGTTTTAAGAAATGAGAAATAAAGAGAGGAAGATGATGGAAATGTAGAGAGAAGTGAGAGAGAAACTTACCCATTTCTATGGAAGGAGAGAGAGAGAGATGTGCTGGAGAGAGAAATGAGGAGTGAGGGTGAAAGAGTAGGGAGGTGAGGGAGAAGAGAGGGAGTAGGGGGAATTATTTCAAACTTACACTCAAGCCCCTCCTCTACACTACACACAATTACTTACACTCCCTACTAATAATTAAGACCCAACAATATTACACTAACCCGAATGACTCAAATAAAATGCTAGGCATAAATATTATGAAACATAAAATGCACACATAAATAATTAAATAAATAATAATTTAAATAAATAAATAAGCAAATAAATAAATAATAATTATTTACTACTAATAAAATAGAGCCTAGTTTTCGGGTCGTGACAAGTAGGAAATCTTATGTGGCTTCGATGATGGTTCGGGGATGGAAAATGCTTGAGGATGTTCGAGATTGGTCTCCTCGTGAATCGAGACATGGGGCTATTTTTATGAATATTAGGGTATCTCGGACCCTAATTCAGAGGATAAAGGAAGCTCAAAAAGAAGATCCCCATTTGGTGAAGATAATGGGTAAACTGAAAGAGAAGAACTTCGAGGATTTTTCTATTAGCCCGGTGGGAGTGTTGACTTTCCGTGGTCGTTTGTGTGTTCCGGATGTTGATGGAATTAAACAGAGAGTTCTTGATGAGGGTCATAAATCGAGGTATACTATTCATCCGGGTAGTACGAAGATGTATCAGGATTTGAAGCAACAATTTTGGTGGATTAATATGAAAAGGGAAATAGCCGAGTATGTTTCGAAGTGTCTAACTTGTCAGCAGGTCAAATTCGAGCATCAGAGACCCGCAGAGCTACTTCAGCCGTTAGAGATTCCGGAATAGAAATGGGAGCATGTGACTATGGATTTCGTTACGGGACTACCTCGTACCCGTAGGAAGTATGACTGTGTTTGGGTAATAGTGGATAGATTGACTAAGAGTGCCCATTTCTTGCCTATTGACATCAGATATTCGATGGAGAAGCTTGCGACCCTTTATATTGATGAGATTGTTATACTGCATAGGGTTCCGGTTAGTATTGTGTCAGATCGAGACCCGAGGTTTACTTCTAGATTCTGGAAGGCGTTTCAGGAAGCTTTGGGTACAGATTTGCGATTCAGTACGGCTTTTCATCCTCAGACTGACGGTCAATCCGAGAGGACTATTCAGATTCTTGAGGATATGTTGCGAGCTTGTTCGATAGACTTCTCCGATTCTTGGGATTCGCACCTACCGTTAGTGGAATTCTCTTACAACAACAGTTATCAGGCTAGTATCGAGATGGCACCGTATGAGGCTCTGTATGGAAGAAAATGTAGATTGCCTATTTGTTGGGATGAGGTCGGTGAAGCGAAAGTTTAGGGTATTGATTTGCTTTGGTATTCGGTTGAGAAAGTTAAAGTTATCCGGGATAGATTGAAGACAGCCCAGAGTAGACATAAGGGCTATGCAGATAACCGAAGGCGAGATCTTAGTTTTCAGACCGGTGATTTGGTGTTCTTGAAAGTATCTCCGAAGGTGGGTATTCGTAGGTTTGGGAAGAAAGGCAAATTGGCTCCGAGGTTTATTGGCCCGTTTGAGATTTTGGGAAAGGTTGGACTTCTAGCGTATCGTCTTGCGTTACCGCCATCTTTGGACCGGTTGCAGAACGTCTTTCACGTTTCTATGCTTCGGAAGTATGTTCATGATCCATCTCACGTGTTACCGAGGGTGCCGGAGGATATTGAGCCCGATATGACTTATGAGGAACGACCGGTCCGGATCCTAGATTCTAAAGTCCAAGAGTTGAGGAGCAAAAGCATTGCGTTGGTTAGAGTTCTTTGAAGGAATCATAACATCGAAGAGTCGACGTGGGAGCTCCGAGATGAGATCGAGAGGAAATTTCCGTGGCTTTTTGTTTAAGGTGAGCTCGTTAAAATTCGGGTCGAATTTTCTTTAAGGGGGAGTGAATGTCACGACCCGAAATCTAGGCTCTATTTTATTAGTAATAAATAATTATTATTTATTTATTTGCTTATTTATTTATTTAAACTATTATTTATTTAAATATTTATGCGTGCATTTTATGTGTTATAATATTTATGCTTAAGCATTTTATTTGGATCATTTGGGTTAGTGTAGTATTGTAGGGTCTTAATTGTTAGTTGGGAGTGTAGTATTGTGTTAGTAGTTGGGGAAGGGGCCCGAGTGTAACATTTTGTATAATTTCCCTACTCCCTCTCTTCTCCCTCACCTCCCTCACCTTCTCCCTCACTCTCTCCATCCCTTCCCAGCCCATTTCTCTCTCTTCCTAGCCAAAGAAAGGGGTAAGTCTTCTCTATCTTCTCTCTTCATTTTCTTCCTCTTCCTCTCATAATCTCTCATTTCTTAAAACGTGAAATGTGTTTAGATCGTCGATAGGATCGCGTAGAACCAAAAAGAATTGAATTCCGTCATCTTTGAGAATTTTCGAGTAAGTTACTTTTCCCCCATTTTTATGCTAAAATGTTCATATCATGTTTATATAATGCTTGATGTGTTATATTTGAAGTTTGGTTGAGTTTAGAATTTATTTTGAATTTATTTGAGTTTTTGGGTAAAAATGGTGAAATCTTGAATGTGGGGATTTGGTGTTGGTTTGGGTGATTAAAGGGTGTTATTTAGGTTCCCTTTAGGTTGGATGTTATTTAGGAGCTTTAGAAATGTATTGGGAAGCTTTGATTTTGATAACTTAAGTGAAGGATTGTGTTTTGGTCGAAAATGGCATTTACCCAACTCTGTTCTTGGCCAATGCGTAGACCAGGCGCCCGCCTGCCCTTGCCCAGGCGCCCGCCTGCAATCCCTTTTCCAGCGGCCTGACCTTCTGGCCAAACAAGCGCCCGCCCGCCCCAGGCCAGGCGCCCGCCCGCTCACTGTTCCATGATTTTGTCCTTTTTTCTTGCTTTAACTAAATGTCTTAACTAGTTTAGGATGCCTTCTTCTAATTAACTTAAGATAACACCGTGGAACACTTATTTAAGTGGAATTGATTCTTTTGTGAATAAATGTGTTATGAAATTTATTTAAGTACCGTTTGGGAATGTGGTTCATCTTTGATGTGTGGTTTGTATTGGTTTACCTTTGTGGTAATTTATTTGGATTGGTTCCCTACCTTGGAACCTTAAGTTGTTTATTTAAGCTAGTATTTATTACTTAGCATTTATTTGAAAGTCCAGCTGGTATTTTGTGTGTGTTTGGGCGATGCGAAACATTATGATGGCACGGCCAAGTCCATTGTGATGTTGACCATTGTTTTGCCCCATTATTACCCTCCTCCAGATTGGCCTTGGATGTGAGAAGAGCTAGCTCCTTTGTGTGCATTTTAGCTTTACTTGGAGCATGACTTTGTGGCATGTCTCCCGTCCCTTGTGACACTTCATTTGGTTATTGGTTCCGGTACCGGGGATTTCTCTTCAGCTTTCATGCTATTATGAAGATATTGATGGTTGATTATTGAAGCTGAGCAGCGACCTTTATTTGGTTCATCGGTTTGGAAAACCTTGGCTATATCCTTTGTTATGTGTTTATTTCCGCTGCTATCTGTTAAGTGATAAATGCTATGTGCTATGTGATATTTATTATTGCTTATTGTATATTGCCTCATAGCATGTCATGTAGTTGCATTAGTAACTTATTGAGATAAATCTCAATAAGTTACTAATGCAACTACATGACATGCTATGATGCAAGAAGCAATAAGCAGTAATAAATATCACATAGCACATAGCATTTATCACATAACAGATAGCAGCGGAAATAAACACATAACAAAGGATATAGCCAAGGTTTTCCAAACCGGTACATCCAAATAAAGGATCGCTGCGCAGCTTCAATAATCAACAAATCATCATCTTCATAATAGCATGAAAGCCGAAGAGAAAACCTCGGTACCGGAACCAATAACCAAATGAAGTGTCACAAGGGACGGGAGACATGCCACAAAGTCATGCTCCAAGTAAAGCTAAAATGCACACAAAGGAGCTAGCTCTTCTCACATCCAAGGCCAATCTGGAGGAGGGTAATAATGGGGCAAAACAATGGTCAACATCACAATGGACTTGGCCGTGCCATCATAATGTTTCGCATCGCCCAAACACACACAAAATACCAGCTGGACTTTCACGTAAAGGCTAAGTAATAAAATACTAGCACGATAAACAATCATTGATTCCAAAGTAGGGAATCATACCAAGAAGTCACCAAGAAAGTGAAATGTACCCACAACCCACAATTAAAGTGTTCCAATAATCTCAATTAACACTTAATTAATTTCAAACACAAACTTGATCACAAAGGACTCAATTCTATCACTATAGTGTACTACAATCATCACTAAGGTCAACTAGAAGGACACCCAAGACTTAGACCAAAACGCGTTCTTCAATCACACAAATTAACAAATGTAAACTTTCAGAGGTCTGTGCGGCCGCCCACCAAGGACTGTGCGGTCGCCCAAACAAGCCCTCAAACAAGAACAAAAGCTTTCAGATAGATGTGCGGTCGCCCAGGCATTTTTGGGCGGTCGCCCAATCTTCTGAACTGCTGGAATTCGGGAAGAACAAACTGGGTTCTTCCATTTTCATACCAAAACACATTTCAACCAAAAATCCAACCTTCCAACTAGTTTAGTAATGTACCAAAACAACTTATAAGTCTGAAAAGACTCATATAACAACATTTAACAACCAATAACAAGATCAAATCCCAACATTCATAAAATCTCCATTTTTAACCAAAACCCCAAATAAATTCCAAATAAATTGCAACCTCATCCAAACTTCAAATATAACAACCCAAGCATTATATAAGCATGATATGAACATTTTAGCATAAAAATAGGGGAAAAGTAACTTACTTGCAAATTCTCAAAAATGACGGAATTCAATTCTTTTTGGTTCTACGCGATCCTATCGACGATCTAAACACATTTCACGTTTTAAGAAATGAGAGATTATGACAGGAGGAGAAGAAAAACTCACCTTTTGCTTGGAGAGAGAGAGAGAAATGAGCTGGGAAAATGGGGTGGAGTGAGAGTGTGAGGGAGGTGAGGGAGGAGAGTAGGGAGGGAGTAGGGAGAAGATGAATTATTTGAACACTTACACTTAGGCCCTCCCCCTAACTACTCTTCTTCAAGTAAACTCCCCACTAACAATTTAGACTCAACACTTCTACACTAACACAATTGACCCAAATAAAATGCTAGGCATAATTATTATAACACATAAATATTTAAATAAATAATAATTTAAATAAATAAATAAGCAAATAATTAAGTAATAATCATTTAATTACTAATAAAATAGAGCCTAGATTTCGGGTCGTGACAATGTACTTGTATCTAGTAACTTACTGAGATTTATCTCACCCCGTTCCTTGTTTATTTGTTCCCCCCCCCAGGAAAGCAAGTGGTAATACGTTGTGAGGCTCGACTTAGCAAGGGCCTACTTGGCAGGTTGGTCTTGTTGGGGATTGGTATCCTTTCCAGTTTTGGTGAGGACGATTTGGTATCAGTTGTTTAGACTCAGTATATTGGGTAGACTTGTATAGTGTTCTTGTGATGCCAGCATATGTGCTAGGCATGTTTTCCGCTGTGTACAACCATTTGGTATAAATTTCTTGGTATAGAACTCGTTGTGAGCTATCTTAGCTCGTTCCTCTTGAGTATTTATATGATGTAAGTTTGATATAAGCAGATGTCATTCAGTTTCTCGTTTCTTGTTAGTCACGCGCACTAGGTTCGAGGTTCTATTAGGGAATCCCGGGACTTGGGGGCGTGTCACATCAACCCGAACATGATCTAGAAACTATTTCTAAACCCTAATCTTTAGGTAATTCCCCCATCATTATGCATAATCCCGATTTTCCTGCCTATTCTAAATTCTTCTCGAACTACGCTGACCTGAGCTTCTCACCTTGAGAAGAACGTAGGCAATATTCGGATCCGGTCTCTAAACACCGCACATAATATACACCGCATCATGATAGAAAGACCGATCATTTGGGCGATAGGAGTGATAACGCTTAATATTCTTCTCTTGTCGTAATTTGACCCCCGAACCCATTTTCATGCTTTTTCTCAATGTTTTGGCTATAATTAAAACGGCGTGGGGACTCTCATATTTTAATGTTACTATGAATATCTCAATTTTAAACACACGTATTTACAGTGGCGACTCCGCTGGGGACTATGCTTTGAATCTGTTTCAAACTAAGTGGGTCTAACTTTCGTTATTATCATGATGTTCATTCTTATCTATCTTTCTCTCTCTTGCATTGCATTGCGTGCATACCAACATCAAAAACTTCTCTTTTTCTCCCTAAAAAGAATTAGTTTCTTGCCACACACTACCACTAGTCCGTGTTAGCACTGCACAAACCCTTATTACCCTCGGAGCATTCAATGTGCAGAAATTAGTGGTGCTACTGTCACCCTTTTTCGAGACACTTGTTTCCTCCACTGACCGTGTACGCTTTGCGAGCGGTGGGAGCCTTTATCCTACCCGTGTCAACCCACACATAGAGATTAGGACACGCCTTGGACCAACCAATTAGGATATAAATAATGCAAAGCTTTTCGTAAAATAAAATGTGCATTGCATCTAGGAGACCTCTAGGACCCTCCGAGTTCCATTGCTCATCCCTTGAACCATCTATCAAATCTCGTCATCTTGACATGTCTAGGTTACGTACCCATTACGTTTTACCGGTATAGGTGTACCCATCATTGTGATCCATTTGGGTCTATCCATCATCTCGACCTGCTTTGGTCAAAACCTTATCCGCCTTTGACCCCTTAGGTCAACCTTTGACCCCCTAGGTCAACCTTATCCTCCTTTGACCCCTTAGGTCAACCTTATCACCATTTGACCATGTAGGTCAACCTTTGACCCCCTAGGTCAACCTTATCAACATTTGACCCTTTAGGTCAACCTTTGACCCCCTATGTCAACCTTATCAACCTTCGACCCCCTAGGTCAACCTTATCCGCCTTCGACCTCTTAGGTCAACCTTATCCACCTTTGACCTCTTAGGTCAACCCTTGACCCCCTAGGTTAACCTTATCCACCCTTGACCTCTTAGGTCAACCTTTAACCCCCTAGGTCAACCTTATAACCCTTGACGTCCTAGGTCAACCCTTGACCCCCTTGGTCAGCCTTTTCCTCTTTTGACCTTTTAGGTCAACCTTTAACCCCATAAGTCAACACAATTACCTTTGACCTCTTAGACCTTATCACCTTTGACCCCCTAGGTCAACCCGTCTCGACCCGTCTAGGTCTGCAAACCATCCTGGACCCATCTAGGTCAACTTGTCCATCTTAGGTTAAAACTACCCCTTCACCTTTGACCCATCTAGGTTAATCCTTGACCCTCTTAGGTCGACTTACCTATCTTGGATCCATCTAGGTTAATCTCCAACCTCCCTTGGTCAACCAACCCGAATAGGTCAGCCTACTTGCATTTGACCCGCCTAGGTCAAACCGAGTCTATCCCGCTTAAATTATCCCATACGCAACCCGCTATCTTGATCCATCCACCATATAGGTCAATCCAACCCTTCCCATTTAGGTCGACCTATCCTTCACCCACCTAGGTCAAACCTTAAGTCAAATCGTACCCAACTCGATTAAGTTGAAACCAAATCACATAGGTCTTCCTCACCTATGCTTGACCAAGGACCGAATCATCTCCCTCTTTTTGATCCCCAAAAGTCACTTTTTATCTCGAAAATATCCAGACTTTACCAAATTCACCCCTGTGGTCATCTCTCACCTCTTTTTTAAGTCTAACTTGACTTGAACTACGATGACCTGAGCCTCTTATTGTGTGGGACCTCTTCCTCATGGTAAGGGGAACGTAGGCAACTTCGGCCCGGTCAAACTTTCAATTTTTTGTCAAAAAATGCATTTCAAAATTGTGGAGACCGACTCTTTTTCAAAAGTATTTTATAATGATGACTTGTCATTATTTATGAGACTAACTAAATACAAAATGTTTAATGTGCCTCGAATCACTACCATAGGTCGCCTACATGTCGTCAAAATACTTCGAGATGGCCCTTGCCTGCGTGGCCGAAAGACTTGACTTCCAAGAGAAGAGGCACATAGAAGACTTGAAGATGGTCCTCGACATAAGAAATAGACGTCATTCCGAAGAATTTCACTTGGCGCTAGAAACCCAAGAAAAGCGCCATAGGACGGAGATGGCCAAAGCACTCGAGGAACAAGAGGATCGTTATTCAAAGAGAGACAAAGCATCTCTGAGAAGCTCAATGAACTAGCCACGAAAATCCAAGGTGATGTTTGGGATCAACGACAAGAGATCTCCGATCATGCTAGCAGAAATCTCTCATCAATTCACTTCAGATCACCTCAACACACTAAGGACGATGTAGACATTGATGGGGAGGACTCCCGCAGTGTCAACAAGGGAAGCAATGCAAAGAGGCCACATCCTGAAAACTCAAACCAACGCCGCCACGCGCCTAAGGAATGTGGTTGTATATCAGAATGAGCAAATTGGGGCTACCTCCTTTAAATAAACAAAAAAAAAGTCATTCAGTCTTCGTAGGTTCTAGAGTGTCCTTAGTCAAAAGTCCACCTTGGACAATTTTTGTTTCTTTAGTAAAAGTCCACCCCGGACTAGTCCTTTTTTCATTCAAACAATAAAAGAGTCTTTATTTCTTTTCTCTCTAGACTTGAGACATAATCTTGCATAAATCAATTCCATGAAAATTGTCTTATCACCATTTTCACTTGATTGCTATATCTTTATATGATGAATTAGTCTTAATCTTATTCATTAATGAAGATTCATTAAAAGGTAAATGGACCCGCAAACCATTCACATAACTAAGTAAACAATTAATCTCAAGATAACAAATGCTTCGATCAATTGGGATGAACGAATCACTTTCTCTTCTCTCTACATTCTATCCCCATACACCTTCTCCCATACACTAACCTCATACACCTCCCATCTCACCATTAGACCCCTTTTCATACGGTCATGATGAAGACGTGGACTGCGGTTGCTCATCATCAAATAGGAATTTATGCTGCCATAATGCAAGAGGTTGTTTGTTCCTTTCATGAATACTACATACCGATACACCGGGACTGTCTGTATTCCATCACAAACGTAAAAGAAATGTACGGAGTTGTTCATTGCATTCGTAGGTGCGATGGAGCTCCGCCAATGAAAATTGAGGGGCTATGAATTCCTCCCGCCAACAAAAGGCCACATGAACTATAAGGAGGCTACCTCGCAGTCGAGAAAGGCGAAAGCAAACTAAGGAGGCTACGAATTCATGTATAAATATAGAAAAAAAAAGGCTCGCTAGGTTGACATCCAAAAGGGCGACCTAGGCAACAATTAGAGCATTGCACAAAAAAGAAGCCCGCTAGGTTGAAAACCCGAAAGGGCGACCTAGACAAAAAAAAAGGGTGTGCACAAAGAGATAAAATAAAAAAATAGAAAAATAAAAGGGGCTATCACCATGGAAAAGTGGAAGTCCTATTTTCTTTTCAATTCAAATGTTCTATTTTTCTTTCTTTCCCTGCAAAGAAGTTTAACACGGCAGCAGCAGCCCATGACAACTGCAATGGAGCAGTCCACCGCAATGTGCTACAATGAAGCAATCCAAAATAAGGCTGTGCACAAAGAGATAAAATAAAAAAATAGAAAAATAAAAGGGGCTATCACCATGGAAAAGTGGAAGTCCTATTTTCTTTTGTGCACAAAGAGATAAAATAAAAAAATAGAAAAATAAAAGGGGCTATCACCATGGAAAAGTGGAAGTCCTATTTTCTTTTCAATTCAAATGTTCTATTTTTCTTTCTTTCCCTGCAAAGAAGTTTAACACGGCAGCAGCAGCCCATGACAACTGCAATGGAGCAGTCCACCGCAATGTGCTACAATGAAGCAATCCAAAGCAAAAAGCAACAACAGAGCAATCTATCGCGACAAACGAACCTCACACCCCTAAACTCAAACCCAACTTCATCATCAGCCGAGCCTCCCTCGAACTACACGGACCCTGAGCTTCTCACCTTGAGGAGAACGTAGGCAGCCTTCGGGTTCGGTCCAAAATATACATAACCCACCTCGTAGCCAATATTCTTTATCTTCTCTCTTCCCCCATATTTCTACTTCTTGTTTCTTCACTCACAATTGATCAAAACATTTATTATTTTAAGGCTACTTGTTTACCCAATAACCAGAACTCATTAATCAATCAATGAGGCCCCTTCTCGGGAGCAATCAAATGAGAATCTTGAATAAAACAATTTTCAAATGTCTCATAAGTCTTATTTTCTACAATCTAGGAAGAGCCAAACACTTATTTTCTGTCAACTAGGGGCTTCCTTCCATTGGTACATATACCACTCATAGTTGGCCAAAGAGTCGATATACGAGAACTCTCGCTCTCTTTATTTCTCTTTCTAAAATGCACCTGCATGTTTTCAAACAATTCTTTTTTCCTTTTTTGAGTCGACTGAATGATTTCAAAAAAAAAAAAAAATGACGCAAAAAAGATGCCCGCTAGATTGAAAACCCGCAAGGGCGGTCTAGGAAAAAAAAAAGGGTGCGTCTTAAAGGAGGTAGGATACCCCGCTCTACGCCCTTATCAAACTGGGGCTTCCCTAACAAAAAGGATTGACTATGTGGTTTCTCGGAGAATATTGAGGCTTCGACAAGCACATATTTAGAAGAAGGGCATCCCTCATCATCAAGCTCGACGTAGAATTTCTCAAAGGAGGAAGGGTACCCGCTCACCAAACTAGAGTGTCCCCAATAGAATGGGTCAACTACATGGTTTCTCGGGGAACACCGGAGCATCAAGGGCATCCCTCGTTGTCAAGCTCGGCACGTGTCAAACTCTTTGAATTTGTTAGAATCATAATTAATTATAAGGCATCTATATAAAATTATAACACTTTCAAAAATTTTCTCTTCCCTGACACTTTGTTTATAAACCAGCACTCTCGGTCTCCACAAAAATTTTAAAAACATACTCGGTCCATCTAAAACCCATCTCTGTGATTTTTTGAACCGACTCGGTCCTTTACCCTATCTCCCACACTTTAGGAGACCTCTAGGCCTAAACCCCCAGCTCTCTAGGTCCCAAACTTACTTGATTCAAAACCTTAGGTCCCGAGCCTACCCTGTCAGTCTTACCTAGGTTACACCATAACTCCTTAGGTCCTGAGCCTACCCGGTCAGTCTTACCTAAGTTAGACCATAACCCCTTAGGTCTCGAACCTACCCGGTGACTCTTACCTAGGTTCACTATAACCCCTTAGCTCGACCCTCTACAAGTTTGTAGCGTGACTCCTGAGGCCTCAAACCGGCCCTATCCAAAACCTTAAACCGGTAAAACAAAGCCAAATCCTTAGAGTGACCCATTAGGTCCCGAACCTACAGGTCCCAAGCCTATCCGATCTCTTAGATCTCAAACCTACCAACACATACTCGTTCTTACCCTGTCTAAGCCATGGCTCTCTTATCGTCTTAGGTCCAACCTCTTAGGTCTACCAAGTCTAACCTGTTGAACGATCCCTTAGATTTCAAGCCCTTTCGAGTCTACCAAACACCTATCTTTTAGGTCTCTAGCATATCTGATCCACACCTTAGGTTTCAACTCCTAAACCCTTTAGATCACAAGACTGTCTACCCTCTAGGTCTATAACCTTAGATCTCGACCTTTAAAACTCTTTAGTTCCCAAGCCTACTTGGTCCGACCAACTCAATCTATATCGTCCATACCTCCTGGGTCTAAACCCCTCTACCAACTTGGTGTCACCCATTAGCCTCGAGAGACTACCTAGTCTGACCTTTAACCTCTTAGGTCTCTAACCTACTTAATCCAAGTCGAGTCTGAACCTTGAACCTACACGATCCTCTCCTTAAACTCCATGGATCTCAAACCTCGCTCCCCCAACAAGTCCAAACCTCGAACCTGCTCAAACACATAGTATCTCGCACATACCGTCCCATGCCATAGAGATCTCAAAACCTATCCAGTCAAAACCCATGTCCTTAACACCTTTGGCCCCATCCCTAACCTACCTTCACAATTTCCAAACGAGCTTGGTCACGCGTATGACCTCTAAGACAAACTTAGGTCCTAAGCATACCCAATCCTATTAGATACCTATTGTATTCCACAAAGTCTTTGAGACTCAATTCCTTACCTAAAGCGCCAACATGGTCACATATCTAGACCCATTTCCCGCACCTATGGCTTGCACCTAGCCTAAACTCTCAACACCTTAGGATTCGAACCTATCATGCCCACTCTAAACCCTTAACCCGTTAGGTACTAGGATCATCCAATACCAATCCATCGCTCTTTGGCCCGACCTCAAGCCTACCTGGTCCTAACCCTTAACGCGATTCCTTAGGACAATAGACTTACCCGCTTCAAAACCTTATGTCCCATGTCTATCCTGCTTAGACTTCACCTACTATTCCATTGGGCCCCGCTCTACTTAGCACCTGTCTGAGTTTTACCCTAGCCTCAAGCCTAGGAAGTTACATCCTCTCCAAACCCTAGCTTTGAACCTAGGAAGTCGTATCATCCTCTCCAAAACCTAGCCTCGAGCCTAGGAAGTCGTATCTTCTCTAAACCCTAGCCTCAAGCCTAGGAAGTTACATCTTCGTCAAACCCTAGCCTCAAGCCTAGGAAGTTGCATTCTCTCTAACCCTAGCCCCAAGACTAGGATGTCGCATTCTCTCTAAACCCTAGCCTCTAGCCTAGGAAGTCGCATTCGCTCCAAACCCTAGCCTCAAACCTAAGAAGTCGCATCATCGTCAAACCCTAGCCTCCAGCCTAGGAAGTCGCATTCTTTCCAAACCCTAGCCTCAAGCCTAGGAAGTGGTATTCTCTCTAAACCCTAGCCTCAAGCTTAAGAAGTCGCATTCTCTCCAAACCCTAGCCTCAAGCCTAGGAAACCACATCATCCTCTCTAAACCCTAGCATCGAGCCTAGGATTCAGCATTCTCCCTTCGAACCCTAGTCCTAGACCTAGGAAATTCCTACACCTTACTCTCAAAATATAGGAAGCTTACAATCCCTAGACTTAAACCCTAGCCTAAAGCCTAGGTTACAACGTTCCTTTCCAAGCCATAGTCACCAATCCATGGTAAACACTAGCATCAATCTTAGCAATCCCTAGTCTCAAGCCTAGGAAGTCATAACGTTTCCAACTCCCAGCCTTATGTCTGAAGATGAAACGTCTTTGCAACCTCTAAAACTACCACAACTCTAAACCCTAGCCTCGAAGCCTAGGATATTTCTAAACCCTAGTCTTAAAATCTAGGAAATTCCCAATCATTAACCTCAACCTCTCCAAACCCTAGAACTAAGCCTAGGATACAATATCCGTAACATCTTTAGCATCCCTATCTCAAGACTAGGATATTACCATCTTTATTATTCCCTTTCCTTAAGAAGACTTAGGTCCTACCCCTAAGTAACCAAGCAAAATGTCCCCTAGATAATGCCTTGGTCTCAATGGCTCGTAGCCTCATATTATGCATTCCCTCTTAATTTAGGATAAGTGGAACCCAGACACTATGCTTCCCATATTAGCAACTCCCCGAGAGTCCATCTCTTTAGCGACTCCCCGAGAGTCCATCGCTTTCACAACTCCCCAAGAGTCCGTCGCCTTTGTGACTCCCCTAGAGTCTATCACCTTTGCGATTCCCCGAGAGTCCATCACTTTCGCAACTCCCCGAGAGTCCGTCGCCTTTGTGACTCCCCTAGATTCTATCACCTTTGCGACTCCCCGAGAGTCCATCGCTTTCATAACTCCCCGAGAGTCCATCACCTTTGTACTCCCCGAAGGTCCGTTACCTTTTGAGTCTGCCACCGTCGTAACCTCTCAAGAGTTTACCCGTTTTACGACGTCATCATCTTTGCGAATCATGATAAGTCCATGGACTTTGTGACTCTCCAAAAATCTCTAAATTACTCTTTTGGGTCTTAGAAGCCCCGTAAATCTCTAAATTCATTTGCTTATTAACTATCGTGATGATCGAGAGTTGTCTCTACTGCACGTATGTTTCTTCATTAACTATCATGGTGACCGAGAGTTGTCTTTACTGCATGTACATTTCTTCATTAACTATCGTGGTGACCGAGAGTTGTCTCTACTGCACGTACGTTTCATTTCTTCATTAACTATCGTGGTGACCAAGAGTTGTCTCTACTGCACGTATGTTTTGTTTCTTCATTAACTATCATGGTGACTGGGAGTTATCCCTACTGCAAGTACGTTCGTTATACTATCGCGATGACCGAGAGCTGTCTCTACTTTGCATACGTTCTATTACAATTTGCAGAAACCCGACCATTTTTACCTCACGCGCCCCCAGCATTTTCTTAGGACCATTGTGGTTGCTGAGACCCGTCCGTATCTATATCATGCGTGTTCTAGATCTATCGCGATTTGCAGAAGCCTTACTGTTTCTAATTGCGTACGTTCCAGCAATTACTATTTTTATCTTGGGATTACTTAGACCTTGCCATCTATATATCTCGCATCATTCTTGTTCGTATCTCCAAACTACGACCGTCTTGATTCCTCCGAGGATACGTAGGAAGCCTGAAAAGGTTCAGCCACCTGACCGACGGGGTCATTTCTCATTCCACCAGCTAATTTTTCTTCATAAAAGTTATCCCCAGTGGAAGGCGTTGCTCGTTGCTCTCCAACAGAAGACAATCGTTAGCAATTTCCCCAGTAAACTTTGAACTACGTTCGGCTTGATTCCCCCGCGGATACGTAGGTTGCCTGCAAAGGTCCAGCCATCTCATTATCTTTCCTTCGTTTCGAAACTCATGTTTCAGAACGGATCCTTCTTTTTATCGTCAACCCCCTATTGCCTTGCAAGAAGCGTCACCGAGGGGCTACTGTTAGTACCCAATCCGAAAATGAGTTTATTAGGGCTTTCATAAATATACAAGGACTTTATAGGAATAAGAAACCTTGAAAAGACTTGTCCCAGATTCCCAAAATATAGCTCAATATTCTAGAATGTACCAAAATTGGCCAAAATAGGGTTTCCTTATATCAGAATAAACCCTAAATTGAAAATCACGTTAGCCGGAGGACTTGGCCACGCGGCCACTTCCGCCCTTGGCCACTCGGCCACATCTACCTTGGATGATCTCAGCCGTCAGATCTCTCCGCTAGTTTCCTATATTAAGGGCCCCTAGCCTCATAAATTGATATCATTTAATCATCCGAATTTTGATCAAGCTTAGGCTACCAAAGTGACGAAAATACTCTCTAATCAAGGCATTCAAGCATCAAAGAACACTCTCAAAGTTCCCAAGAAGATCCAATTTTATTTCTTACCAACATAGGTAAGTTTTCTAACTTTTTCTTCATGTTCTTGCCATGTTCTTAGCATAGATCCATAATATTCATGTTCTTATCATGTTTATTCATATGTTCTTCATGAAATTCATATGTTCTTCATGTTCTTAGATTAAAACCTTATTTATGCTAGATTTAGGGTTGCGATCTTCATGATTAATGTGTTATTTCATAGCCGATGATGATCTAGGGTTCATCAACCCGAACATGATCTAGGAACTATTTATAAGCCCTAATCTTTAGGTAATTCCCCCATCATTATGCATGATCTCGATTCTCCTGCCTATTCTAAATTCTTCTCGAACTACGCTGACCTGAGCTTCTCACCTTGAGAAGAACGTAGGCAATCTTTGGATCCAGTCTCTAAACACCGCCCACAACATACACCGCATCATGATAGAAAGACCGATCATTCGGGCGATAGGAGTGATAACGCTTAATATTCTTCTCTTGTCGTAATTTGACCCCCGAACCTGTAAGGATCCCACCCCGTGACGAATGAAACGATGGGAGCGTTTTCGAAGGGCGAAAAACCAAACACGGTTATCACACAAAACATAACGGAGTCGCCACATTTGTTAATTATTTAACCCAACAAATGGAAAGGTTAGAGATTCTATTAGTTCGGAGGTCAGGTTACGCCTTGGAAAGAGTTTTACGTCACCCAAGTCACCTCGGATAGGACCGAGTCTCCCTAATCGTTAGTTAACAAACTGCATGTGTGTGTGTGTGTTTTCAAAAATGGGAGAAACTAACTTTTAACAAAGCTGGTTAATTATTTAACAGAAAAGGGTTAATTTGCAATCAGTTTAACAAAAAGGGGTAAAACTGGAAAAAAGTGCTCCCTGGCCAAACTAGCCGTATGGCTGGTTTAAACCATCCGTACGGCTTATTCGGCCGTTCCGGGTTTTTTTACAGATTTATCAGAAAATTGTCCAGTTTCAGGCAGAAACAGAGTATTCTGCTGAAACTGGACTGAAATGCTAATTTTCAGTTTGTGATTAACAACAAAACTTTGAAAAGATCATTCCTATGCACTTTGATCATCAAAATAACCCCAAAAACAAAGATTTGGGTGTGATCAAAGGCAATCATTGGAGAAATTAAGAAAAGGTGCTGAACATGCCCTTTGGGGCCAAAATGACCATTTGATGAATAAAGATTGGAACTTTATTACCAAAATGGACTTATTAAGTTAAATTAAACCTTTAGGGACAAACATGTAACATAAAGATTGAATCTTTATGTCCCAAAGTTGGGGGATTTTAGGCAAGATCATGGTTGGGAAGATAAAGATTGAAACTTTATCTCCCAATCATGATCATCATGGCCAAACAAGAACAATATTAATAAGAATTTAACAAATCATGATTATATATAGCAATAATATAGTAGCTTGAGAGGACAACTTGTATATATATATATATATATATATATATATATATAGTGCTTGAATGGACAAGACTTGCAATGTAATGTAAAGGCTTGAAAGTAAATTGCATCAAAGTAAAGACATAATGACATCAAATGATAACAAGCCTTAGGTTATCGTTTGGTTTAGAACCCACAATCATGCATAGAACATGAAGGGCACCATGGATCAAGGCTTGGTTCCAATTCATATAATTTGCAAGAAACATAAAGACATAAGGTACATAAAAAAAAGGAAAATAGAATGAGATGAAGAGAAGATGGGGGAGAAGGAGGCCTCACCACTCTTTGGTTCTAAGCCTATCTTCTTTCACTCCTTTCACTCAAATGTGTTTATCACTCCTATCAGCTCTCAATTATGCAGAGCTTTTCCTCTAAAACTGTTTTCTCCCCCCCTGAAATGATCAGCCTAGGGTTCAATTTATAGGGACTTAGGGTGCCCAAACCAGCCGTACGGCTAGGTCCCTCAGGTACCCAAACCATCCGTACGGCTCAGTCTGGAGAGCTTCGGGATTTTTCTATGGTTTATTCCAGAACAGTCCTGGAATGTTTGGTTTATCCTAGTGAGGTCCTGGCCCATCGGTTTATCCCTGAATGGCACCAAGAATTCCTCTAAAGTTGGTCAATTTCAGATTGGGGTACTTACAGATCCCCTCGGCAACATCGCTTTTGAAGAAAGAGGGGTTGTCGACAAAATAAGCATCCCAATCTGATGGGAGGACGGCTTGGCCGATTTGGTTCTATGGCTGGACCTAGAGGTATAGGATTCCTACATATCCCACTCGTGGGGAATCAAGCCTAACGTAGTTCGGGTGAGAGAGTTTAAGGCTACTCAAACGTATAAGCATCCCAATCCGATGGGAGGACGGCTTGGCCGATTTGGTTATATGGATGGACCTAGAAGTATAGGATTCCTACGTATCCCCTCATGGGGAATCAAGCCTAAAGTAGTTCGGGTGAGAGAGTTTAAGGCTACTCAAACCTATGGAACTTAATCCTTAATTTTCATCCTGGGCGCACGACCAGGACTTTCACAATTTTCATATTTCATCCTGGGCGCACGACCAGGACTTTCGCAATTTCCACATTTCATCCTGGGCGCACGACCATGATTTTCACAATTTTCACATTTCATCCTGGGTGCACGACCAGGACTTTCACAATTTTCAAATTTCATCCTGGGCGCACGACCAGGACTTTCACAATTTTCACATTTCATCCTGGGCGCACGATCAGGACTTTCACAATTTTCACATTTCATCCTGGGCGCACGACCAGGACTTTCACAATTTTCAAACTCCTAATCTGGACTTACGAAGGACTGTCGACAACTCCTTACAAATCAAATGGGCTTACGTCACGTCGGACTGCCCCCGCAACCAAATGGTTTGACTCTTACTTGGTCATCCAAAACGCTTCGGTCAACTTTAACTCACGGGAGTGTTGGTAGTGGTGCCCTAGGCACGTTTAATGAACGTTGTAATTGTTATCATTTATTTCATATCAATAAAGAGATGTTTTGATTATTATTTTTGTTCATGTTTACTTATAATAATCCCCGTCCCTAGTACTTGTTAAGCACTAGTATAAAGGCTAAATGATCATGGGATGATCATGTTAGATTTATGGGTACTTGTTTGGAACAAGGTACTGGACATGACCCGCTCTATGAGATTTATGTCATGGTCTATGTCATACATATATCTCATATTAGTTATGTCATTTGAATCCTTAGACATGAAGTTATTATAGTCTTCCACTTGATGAACATTATGTTTGACATATTCAAACGTTACTTTTAACCGAGTAGTTATAAAGGGTATGATTGGCATAATCGGATTCACGTAGGGAAGAATAATAAGCTAAATGGATTTGTCCCTCTTCGGAGAGATATCAAGCTTGGGCCTCTCGTAGAAATGATGTTGATGAAATGTTCGGCCGGACTCAAATAAATTGATTGGATCAATGACATTTGGATTATCAACATATTCGGAATCGAGAAAGTATTGAACAAAACAAGTTGACTCTTTGACCATGACTTGTGTTCAATGATATCGTGGACAAAAGGATTATGACATATTCTAAGAGGAATGCGAACTTGTATCTAGTTATACTATTTGGGTAGGTATGACGGTTTGCTAGAACCTAATCATATCTTATGGTTTCATGTTTGAACCCATTGCCAACTTAGTATAATCCTAGAGGGTCACACACAATAGAACGAATCTTTAAAAGGACAATATTGGAAATTTAGAAATTCTGGACATTCTGGGGAAGTTGGCGACCGCACAGTATGGACTGGGCGGCCGCACACTTAGCCCAATTTTTGTACCAGTTTTGTTTCAGATAGTTGTGCGACCGCACAGAGGGTTTTGGGCGGCCGCACAGTACTGTCGGGTGGCAGATTCCTAATTTGATTAGGAAACGAATTTTGGACGGATTTTGACACAAGTTTCCTATTTGGAATAGGTCATACTTGTGTATAAAAAACCAAATTCGGCCAGCACTCAATGCTAATGATTTTGTGAGTCTCAAAGAGTTTGAGAGAGGGTTTATTTTGTTCTAAGATATTCTTGGTTGAAGAACAAGATAATACACAAAATAAATTCCATATAGTTCTTTTGATTGTGGAAAAGTGTTTCATAATTTGGTCTAGCAACCAAGATCAAAGAATCTCCTTTGATATTCGTTCGAAGTGTGGATACCGCTAGAGGGTGAAAATCATCATCTTCAAAGTTCGTGTTCAAGCTTTGTGATCGTGATCAAGTCTTCAAACCTCCACCAAAGACCAAGAGAATTTGATAGCCATCAAGGGTTAGTTTTTCCTTTATTCATCATGTTGTATTTGATTTAATCATATGAACGGATCCATGGCTTTGGGTTTCTTAAAATTTTAAATGCTAATTTCCGCTGCGCATGTTTGATCGAAACCCAACAGTGGTATCAGAGCCCCGTTCATGTTGATTAATTCAATACTTGGATCATGTTGTGTGTATATAAATTGTTTATGTGCCTTGCATGATATGAATATTGGAATATGTGATGTTTATGTGTTATGTGATTTTATGTGGTTTATTGTTTTACAACTTTAATCGCACGATTCAATCGCAATAAATAAATTATGGTGGATTCAGAATTGTTGGTTATTAATTTTTGATTGGATCAAAGTTTTAATAATCGGGGAAAAACAATTTTGAGACAAAATTTTCGAACTTAAAATTCTGCACATTCTGATTGAACCGGGCGACCGAACGGAAGATACTGGGCGGCCGCACGGTTTTTGGGCGACCGCACAGATATTTTGGGCGGCCGCACGCCAAGATCAGAATGTCTGATTTTGCTCAAAAATCAGAATTTGGAATTTTCGAGAGGTTCAACAAAACCAGTAACAGAACCAATCCAGACTTGCTGATCTGGAATGGGTTTTGGGTAGTTGGTTTGTGTGTGGATTTTGGGGTTTGATTTTCCTATTTGTTTTAGTCTTGTGATTCCTAGATTGGTTCATGTTTTGGATGGCTAATCTGCGTTCATCGAGATTGTGTTTCCTAAAAATTGATCGCAATCAAAGTTTCAAAGATAAAACGAAGTTAGAATTATTAAGAGTTCATAATTGCTAAAATTGAGAAACAAAGTTCTTGATTCAAAGTTTGGAGATCCATGTGTAATTGTGAATGCAATTGGCCTACGTTCATCGAGACCATCTATTGCTTAGTTTCGGTCACATGGACTACTTTCTTGGTCTCTTGAATTAGTGCGGGATTGTGGTTGCCTAATGGCTTAGTTCGACCGCACTTCTTGTTGTCTTGATTTGGAAATAATAACCGAAGTTGAAATAGTCTCATCCTCATAATTATAGAGAAACTAATGACACATAAATACCATGCTTAAATTAATGGAGATTAATTTAGTGGCTAAACTTGATGTATAACATGTTTATATTATGTGCTCATAAATGTGTTATATGCTATATATGATGAACCTTCATAGAAAGTTTTAAGTCCTTTTGCCATGCCATGATTAAAACACTTGTTTATACATGAGTAATTTTATGTGGGCTCGCCAAAGCGAGGTGCATTGATTTTATTCATGTTTGAGCAAGATGAGTGAATAAGAGTTTCCTATACGTTTAAAATGGTTGGACTTAATTAAGCGTCAAAACAGTTTTGGGCTTAAGGCAAAGATGAGATTTAACATGCTTTTTGAAATTGGATTTCTTAAAGAATCTCATGAAAAGAACTGAGAGTCATATGAGATATGATTGACAAGAGTTGTCTACCTAATTGATTTAATTTTGAGCGGTGCGCCAAAGCGTACTCAAAATTAGATTAAAGCGGGATCTCAACCCAATTAAATTATATTATACATTGGATGTATAAGAAGGTTATATAATTTAGTGGGAGTATTTTGTTTAAAATACATTAATTATCTCTTTAATGAAAATCGGTACTTATTAAATTTTGGAAATTTTGCATATTTGTAGATAATGACTAATAACACTCAATCAATGTCGTTGCGATCGATCCTTGAGAAGGATAAGCTCGAAGAGAATGGTACTAACTTTATGGATTGGATCCGTAGCATAAGAATCGTTCTTAGGCAAGAAGATAAGTTGTACATTCTCGATGGGCCTCTTCCTGCTGAACCACCGCCTACTGCCCCTAGGGTAGAAAGAGACAATTACAAGAAACATCGTAATGATTCTAGAGATGTAAGCTGTCTCATGCTTGCCGCTATGTGTTCAAAACTCCAACAAAGTTTGGAACATTTGGAAGCCTATGAGATAGGCGTGGAGTTGAGAACCATGTTTCAAGAGCAAGCTAGGCAAGAGAGGTACAAGACCATTGTTGCATTCACTACTTGTAAAATGAATGAAGGGCAACAAGTGAGTCCTCACTTTCTTAAAATGAAAGGTTATGTAGAGCACCTTGAGAAACTTGGGTATCCAATCCCATTGGAGCTAGCCACGGATCTCATTCTTAATTCATTGCCTAAAAGTTATAATCAGTTTGTGATGAATTATAACATGCATGGAATGGATAAGAATCTCTCTGAGTTGCATGGGATGCTCAAAACTGCAGAGATGAAAATTGTGGAGAAAGGTTCTCCCGTGCTCTTGGTTCATGATGGGAAGAAGGCTAATGCCAAAGGAAAGGGTAAGGCAAAAGTTGTCAAACCCAAGATAAGTAAGGCAAAGGTTGCCAAGGCTTCTGAGGCAAAACCTGATTCACAAAAGGATGCAATCTGTTTCCATTGTCAAGAAATTGGTCATTGGAAACGTAATTGCAAGGCTTTCTTGGAAGAGCAAAAGAAGAAGAAGAGCAGCAAGGCTGCGTCGACTTCAGGTATCTATATGATAGATATTCTCCTTTCTACCACTGATTCTTGGGTATTGGATACCGGATGTGGTTCTCACATTTGTCTAAATGTGCAGGGACTAAAGAATAGGAGACTGCTTAAAGAAGGTGAAGTAGATCTACGCGTGGGAAATGGAGCAAGAGTTGCTGCATTAGCCGTAGGGACTTATGAAGTCACTTTACCTTCCGGATTAATTCTTGTTTTGAACAATTGTTATTATGTTCCGGATTTAAGCAGAAATATTATTTCAATTTCTTGTTTGGATAATGAAGGTTTTAAGTTTCTTATTGAGAATAAGAAATTTTCTATTTATTTAAATGATGTGCTTTATGGTATTGCTAATTCATTTAATGGCCTTTATATCTTGGATGTCAAGAATGAAAATAATGTCTATCATGTAAATAAGAAATCTAAACCTAATGATGTAAATCATACTTATTTGTGGCATTGCCGTCTTGGTCATATTAATGAGAAGCGTATCTCAAAACTCCATGGGGACGGACTTTTAGGTTCATGTGACCTCGAGTCATATGACACTTGTGAGTCGTGTCTTCTTGGAAAAATGACTAAGACACCTTTTACCAAGTTGGGTGAAAGGGCAAGCGACTTATTGGGGTTGATACATTCCGATGTATGCGGACCATTAAGTAGCAATGCTAGGGGAGGATTTCAATACTTCATAACCTTCACTGATGATTATAGTAGATTTGGGTATGTTTACCTAATGAAACATAAAAGTGAAGCATTTGAGATATTTAGAATATTTCAAAATGAAGTAGAAAAACAACTTGGCAAAAGTATAAAAGCACTTCGATCAGATCGAGGTGGAGAATACTTAAGTCAAGAATTTGATGATCATCTAAAGAATTGTGGAATAGTTTCACAATTGACTCCACCTGGAACACCACAATGGAATGGTGTGTCCGAGAGGAGGAATCGGACTTTGTTAGACATGGTTCGATCAATGATGAGTCAAGTTGATCTTCCAATATCCTTTTGGGGTTACGCCCTAGAAACCGCTGCTTTCAAACTAAATCGTGTTCCAACTAAATCGGTTCAAAAGACTCCATATGAGATGTGGAGCGGAAAGAAGCCTTGTCTATCTTTCATGAAGATTTGGGGTTGTGAAGTTTTTGTCAAAAGACTTATCTCAGACAAACTTGCACACAAATCTGATAAATGTATTTTCGTGGGATATCCTAAGGAAACTAAAGGATATTACTTTTACAACCGAGAGGACAACAAAGTGTTTGTTGCCCGAACTGGTGTCTTTCTAGAGAAAGAGTTTCTCTCTAAAGAAATCAGTGGGAGTAAAATAAATCTCGAAGAAATTCGAGACCCAGAAAATAACATTGAACCAATAGTAGAACAAGAACAAGAACCACAAGGAGTTGTGGAACCTATTCAAAATACACAAGCAACTCGCAGATCTAGTAGGTTACGATCCGAGCCCGAGAGATATGGATTTCGCGTAACGGATAGTAATGAGGTGGAAATCATTGAGAATGATGAACCGTCAACCTACCAAGAGGCGATGTCTTCTCCTGATTCGGACAAGTGGCTTGGAGCCATGGAATCCGAATTGCAATCCATGCAAGACAATCAAGTTTGGAATTTGATTGATGCGCCCGAAGGTGTAAAAACCATAGGATGCAAATGGGTCTTCAAGAAGAAGACTGACATGGATGGGAAGGTGCATACTTACAAAGCTAGGCTTGTAGCGAAAGGTTATAGGCAAGTTCATGGTATTGACTATGATGAGACCTTTTCACCCGTAGCAATGATCAAGTCTATAAGAATTTTGCTTGCCATTGCCGCATATCATGACTATGAAATATGGCAGATGGACGTCAAAACCGCTTTCCTGAATGGAAAACTTCAAGAGGATGCGTATATGACACAGCCAGAAGGTTTTGAACAAGATTCTAAGGTATGCAAATTGCAGAGATCCATCTATGGATTGAAGCAAGCTTCTAGGAGTTGGAATCTCCGTTTTGATGAATCGGTCAAAGAGTTTGGTTTCATCAAGAACGAAGATGAGCCTTGTGTATACAAGAAGATTAGTGGGAGCATAGTGCTATTCCTTGTTTTATACGTGGATGACATATTGCTCATTGGAAACGACATTCCCACACTTCAGTCTGTAAAGACTTGGTTGGGAAATTGTTTTGCAATGAAAGATATGGGAGAAGCCGCATATATACTTGGCATTAAGATCTATAGAGATAGATCAAGGAGGCTACTTGGTTTAAGCCAAAGTACATACATTGACAAGGTCATTAGAAGATTCCGTATGGAAAACTCTAAGAGAGGCACCTTGCCCGTGTTACATGGAATTTCTCTAAGCAAGACTCAATGTCCTAAGACAAAAGATGAGCGTGAGAAAATGAATGATGTTCCATATGCTTCGGCAATTGGGTCTATCATGTATGCCATGATTTGTACTAGGCCGGATGTATCTTATGCTTTGAGCATGACAAGTAGATACCAATCCGACCCTGGCGAAAATCACTGGATAGCTGTAAAAGCGATTCATAAGTACTTGAGAAGAACTAAAGACTCGTTTTTGGTCTATGGAGGATTGGAAGATGATCTCGTTGTAAATGCTTACACGGATGCAAGCTTCCAAACCGATAAAAATGATAGCCGATCGCAATCGGGTTTTGTGTTTATGTTAAATGGTGGAGCTGTAAGCTGGAAGAGTTCCAAGCAAAGTACAACCGCTGATTCTACAACAGAAGCTGAGTATATTGCTGCATCGGATGCTGCAAAGGAAGCTGTTTGGATTAAGAAGTTCATAACTGAACTTGAAGTGGTTCCTAGTATTGCTAATCCAATAGACCTTTATTGCGACAATAATGGTGCTATTGCTCAAGCAAAGGAACCAAGAGCACATCAGAAATCCAAACACATACTTAGGCGTTTTCATATCATTCGAGAGATCGTTGATAGGGGAGATGTATATATATACAGAGTACCTACTGATGACAATGTTGCGGACCCACTAACAAAGGGACTTCCACAAGCTAAACATGATGGTCATGTTAGGTCCATGGGTATTAGATACATGGGAGATTGGGCCTAGGGCACGTGGGAGATTGTTGGTAGTGGTGCCCTAGGCACGTTTAATGAACGTTGTAATTGTTATCATTTATTTCATATCAATAAAGAGATGTTTTGATTATTATTGTTGTTCATGTTTACTTATAATAATCTCCGTCCCTAGTACTTGTTAAGCACTAGTATAAAGGCTAAATGATCATGGGATGATCATGTTAGATTTATGGGTACTTGTTTGGAACAAGGTACTGGACATGACCCGCTCTATGAGATTTATGTCATGGTCTATGTCATACATATATCTCATATTAGTTATGTCATTTGAATCCTTAGACATGAAGTTATTATAGTCTTCCACTTGATGAACATTATGTTTGACATATTCAAACGCTACTTTTAACCGAGTAGTTATAACGGGTATGATTGGCATAATCGGATTCACGTATGGAAGAATAATAAGCTAAATGGATTTGTCCCTCTTCGGAGAGATATCAAGCTTGGGCCTCTCGTAGGAATGATGTTGATGAAATGTTCGGCCGGACTCAAATGAATTGATTGGATCAATGACATTTGGATTATCAACATATTCGGAATCGAGAAAGTATTGAACAAAATAAGTTGACTCTTTGACCATGACTTGTGTTCAATGATATCGTGGACAAAAGGATTATGACATATTCTAAGAGGAATGCGAACTTGTATCTAGTTATACTATTTGGGTAGGTATGACGGTTTGCTAGAACCTAATCATATCTTACGGTTTCATGTTTGAACCCATTGCCAACTTAGTATAATCCTAGAGGGTCACACACAATAGAATGAATCTTTAAAAGGACTATATTGGAATTTTAGAAATTCTGGACATTCTGGGGAAGTGGGCGACCGCACAGTATGGACTGGGCGGCCGCACACTTAGCCCAATTTTTGTACCAGTTTTGTTTCAGATAGTTGTGCGACCGCACAGAGGGTTTTGGGCGGCCGCACAGTACTGTCGGGTGGCAGATTCCTAATTTGATTAGGAAACGAATTTTGGACGAATTTTGACACAAGTTTCCTATTTGGAATAGGTCATACTTGTGTATAAAAGACCAAATTCGGCCAGCACTCAATGCTAATGATTTTGTGAGTCTCAAAGAGTTTGAGAGAGGGTTTATTTTGTTCTAAGATATTCTTGGTTGAAGAACAAGATAATACACAAAATAAATTCCATATAGTTCTTTTGATTGTGGAAAAGTGTTTCACAATTTGGTCTAGCAACCAAGATAAAAGAAGCTCCTTTGATATTCGTTCGAAGTGTGGATACCGCTAGAGGGTAAAAATCATCATCTTCAAAGTTCGTGTTCAAGCTTTGTGATCGTGATCAAGTCTTCAAACCTCCACCAAAGACCAAGAGAATTTGATAGCCATCAAGGGTTAGTTTTTCCTTTATTCATCATGTTGTATTTGATTTAATCATATGAACGGATCCATGGCTTTGGGTTTCTTAAAATTTTAAATGCTAATTTCCGCTGCGCATGTTTGATCGAAACCCAACAGGGAGGTTGACGGAGAAACTGGGACAAGGACTAGCCTAAAAGTGACCACTTCGTGTCGAGGCTTGGATTTGGTCAACACTAATTTATGGCACGGTTGACACATTTTCTTGAAAAGCCTAGGGGCGACCCTTAAGGTACATTGTTGGACGCAAAAGTCCAAGGTTTAGGAAAATCATTCTTTTTACACACCCTCTCATGCCCATGCAATTTGAAATGGGACAACACAAAATTCAAGATACACCCTCAAATGCCCAACGCGATTTGAAAGGGGACGGACCAAAACATAACACACCCTCAAATGTCCGACGCGATTTGAAAGGGGGACAACGCAATATTCAAAATACACCCTCAAATGCCCAACGCGATTTGAAAAGGAAAAAACACAATTTTTTCACAAAACACACCCTCAAGTGCCCGACGCGACTTGAAAGGGGGACGACACAACATTCAAAATACACCCTCAAATGCCCAACGCGATTTGAAAGGGAAAAAACACATTTTTTTCACAAAACACTCCCTCAAGTGCCCGACGTGACTTGAAAGGGGAAAAACACATCTTTTATCAAAAGCATGATGCCAAAAGGGCAAATTTCCAAAGTGCTCATTCCTCAAGGTGAATCTTTTAATGAAGCATGTCAGTCAAGCTTTGATTTTAACTTAACCATGAGGTTTGTTATGCATAAAGTCCTTTGGAGCTTTGTCCATTTCTTAGGAGCGATCAGAAGTAGAGAACCCTTTTGTCATCGATGTTGGGGTAGCCCCATGTCCTAGTAGTCATCAATGTTGGGGTAGCCCCATGTCTTTGTTGGCGTCGATGGTGGCATAGTGTAGACACTCCGCCTTGGACCGCTCACCCCGATTGCACATTTGATTTTGTGTTTCTCCCCATTTTAAGTGTTTCTCGTTAGTTTCTGTCACTTCCGTTAAGTTCCTGACTGACTTTGTTAAGTCCAGGGACTAAACTGAATGACAGGGCTGACTTTCTAGTCCATTATGTCAAAATTGCCTTCTCTGAGTCGCGCGCCTCCGACAGGAGGAACCAGGCGCGCGCGCCTCCCGCCTCCAAAGCAGGAAGCGCGCGCCTCTGGGCGTCAGTTACAGATTTCTGGCCAGGATTCTCTCCCTTGCTCAATTTACAGGATTTTGCCCGGGAAGAATTTCTTGGTGACTGAGTTTTGGCACCAAAAACACCTCTCTTTCACCTATAAAAACCTCCCTTTACCTCCATTTTCAAGGACCGAAAATTGAACTTACAAAAACTATACAAATACCACTTTCTAAAGGTTCTCGAAGGATCTCATCAAGCAATATTTGAAGGTCTTCAAGTTGTAGGTAAAAGTCCATCTTTTCCTTTCTTTTCTACATCATCTCCTCTCTCTCTTTTTACTCTAATCAAATGTGCAATCACCCAAATCATTTTGGGACATGACTCTAATGATCACCTCATCTCGTTGAGGTTGGTTAAGGAGTTACTTCCTACATTCCAAACTCTATTTTAAACCCCCTTTTCATGATTTAAAGAAGAAGAAGAAGAACATTACTATTTATGTAGATTTTGATCAAGCAAGACCAACTTTAGTTGGGCGAGATGGGTGTTTCGGTACTTCCCATCTCGTAATCTAACCCCCGAACCTCAAAACAAAGAATCTCTGTTTTCGTAATCAAACTTAGGCTATTATCAATAGGTTTTTCTTATGTTCCTCAAAACATAGGTGGCGACTCTAAAAACAAGTTAGACATCCTAGGATAACTCACGCGCTCTAGCCTAAAGCCGGGCTCCGCCCCGGGGTATCTACAGTGGCGACTCCGCTGGGGATATTTGAGGGTTAAACTTGCATTCTGATCAAAATCTACATCTTTTCTGGGCATTCTGGTTCCTAATGGGGGAGGCGCGCGCTTCTGGCCTCTTCCGCCTAAGGCGCGCGCATCCCGCATCAAGGACCAGAATCGCCCACTTCTTCATGTTCTTCATCTTCTTCTTCTGCTATTTTCCGCTAATCATTTCTGCAGTGGTTACAATATGTACATAGGACCAGGGCAATCCCCTGAGTCCAAAATCTGACAATCTGACAGGTACCCCAGATGCGCGCGCCTCTCATATTCATTGCGCAATGCGCGCGATTCCCACATCACTTCCCTGAGGCGCGCGCTTCTGGTCAATTTCCCAGAACAGAAACAGGCCTCAGAACAGAGCAGTGTGATAGGGGTGTGGGCACAGTTGCCTGCATCAGAACAGAATTGAACCCTCGGACTGTTTATTTTTATGTTTTTATTTACCGGTCACACGGGTGATTCGGGAGTTGTAATTTATGTACTTATGTGTTTTTTATCTTTCTTTTCAAAAAAAATAAAAAAATAAAAAAAATTGTCACATGTTAGACCTCACACTACATGCACGTATTCCTATGAACTGCTCACTATCGAGTCGCACAAGTCCAACCCCAAACCCGTCGAGGCCCGTCCTAGAAAGTTTCAAGCTCCACTAGACCTTGGCTCTTTCGAAGCGGTAAACCTCAGCCCGTGGCGTAGTTCAAGACTACATGCCGGGGGTGACCTTTGAGCCTCATATTCAAGCCGAGCACAAGCCACACAGTTCTAGTTAAGGTCTAACACTCCGTGACTCAAGTCGGTTTCCATGTACCGAGATTTCCCTAAATTAATGTCTTCAAATCATACAGGCCAACTTGTTGAAGCGGACGCAATAAAAATCCGTCCCCAAAAGTGGTTATTTTGGACGAAAATAAAAATTCGTCCCCGCATGTATGCTTTACTACATTAATTTAGTTTAATCCCGATACATGTAGGATTCACAAACGCGATGGAATCCGATGAGTATATGGGACCGCGAGATGGTCTATATACTAGTGTGACGATTCCATTATTTTCTTAGAAACCCCAAAAGGGATCCATTCCCTCCGACTTATAAAAAAAAAAAAAGAGTCTTTTCTTATGTGGTTCGAGTCGTGTGCCCAACTGTGTATTATAAGCCTCTTCGTGGACTGCAAGTGTTACTCAAGACTGATAAGGGCCTCTTCTACAATATAGGTTCAATTGGTACTTACAGAGTCTACCGGGATTCGGCAAATCGGTTAGTTCGTGAAGAGATTACTCCAACAGCTCCAACAGCAACCATGACTGGCAACAGCAACACCATGTCTCTCGAAGAACTTTCAACCATGGTCCAACTCCTCCAAGAGCAAGTCTCCACCCTTAATAAGGAAGCACAAAGCAAAGACGACAATTGGCAATCCCACCTTGACAGCCAAAGGGAGGCCCACGAGGCCGAGATGGAGCTAATGAAAGAAAAGCTCACTAACCTTGCCAAGGGGAAGAACAAGAATAATGATGAAGAATCCGAATGGACCGAGGGTTTGTTCAAAAGTCCGTATGTCAACACCCGCACCAAGAAAATGGGGGAGCCGAGTTCCGAGAACAATGAGCCCAAAATGGTGGATTCTATCATGGCCTACATCGACCAAAAATTCAATGGGCTCAACATGGGGAAAGGCTCCGACACAAGCCTTTATCAATCCTCCATCCTCATGAGTACTATGGCCGCTCTTCCCGATAAGTTCAAGATGCCCGACATAAGCAAATTCAAGGGCAACTCTTGTCCTATGGCTCACATTGAGACTTATATTTGGGCAATGGTTCCGAAGAAGGTCTCCCCCAAGGTGATGGCTCAATGCTTTCCTCTCACTCTTGAGGGGGCGGCAAAAGATTGGTATGCTACTCTCCCGCTCACTGTCCGTCTTGATTGGGACTCCGCCATGCTTGCCTTCAAGAACCAATACCAAGGCAACACCACTCACCGGCCCACAAGGAAAGAGCTAGAGAACACTACTCAACGAGACCACGAGTCCTTCATCGACTTCACAAGGAGATGGAATGATAAACTCTCCGAGATTGTGGAAAGGCCAAATACCAAGGAGCAAATGGACATCTTTCTCAAATGTCTCAAAATTGATCTCCGCACCCACCTAAGTGGGGCTTGCTATGCGGATTTCTCCCAAATGTATGAGGCGGGGGTACGCATGGATGAATTGCTCAAGGAGATTAAGAAGACCACTCCTACTTACCGATACAAGGCCGCTTCCAACTCCACAAAAGAGGCCTCGGTCAACGCCGTCACTATTGACAAGGGGAATTACAAAAAGGTTCCTCCACCTCAAGGGAAGAAGTCCCGAAATGACCGTGTCTATACGCCTCTCCAAGGCATGACTCAAACCAAAGTGTTCGAAGTCCTCAAATCAAAGGGTCAAGTCACTCCCGTACAAGGGTACCAACCCAAGACGGTCCACCCCAATCATGCTCACCACAAATATTGTGGCTACCACCAATATAGTGGCCACACCACCGAGGATTGCTTCGTTCTCCGCAATGTCATTCAAGATCTCATAGATAAGAAAGAATTTGTAGTGACTAATGGCGAACATGTCAATGTAATAGAGATAGGAGAACTCGAGGGGACCACCCATTCAATCCCAATTGTGAATGGGGGCCCCAATGTTATGAATAAACTTGACAATTCTTGCTATTTTGTAACTTACGATGAGGTAATAAGGGAAGTACTAGAGAATAGGAAAAAGAAGCAAGATGGGAACGTCAACATGCTAACTCGATCCGGTCGAGTCATAGCAAGAAACCCTTCCACTTCCGCACCAAGCTCCTCTTCTCAAAGGCCGCAAGCTCGCGACACTCCTGAAGATCCTCTACTTGTCCAACTCAAGAAGACTCAAGCCAACATCTCTATTTGGGACCTCATTGCATCCTCAAAGAAACACCGAGATCTTGTCATCCGCAATCTCGATGATACATCAGTTTCTCCCGATACTACTCCCGAGGACCTCACGGCAATGATCGGTCACATTCATTTTGGCAACGTTATCACCTTTGCCGATATGGACCTTCCACCATTTTGTACCGATCACAACGAGGCTATTTACGTCAAGGTATGAGCAAGGGGGAGGCCCATCTCAAGAGTCTTAGTGGACGGTGGTTCCGCACTCAACCTCATGCCTAGCAGAATCATGGGCATACTGGGGCTTAAGGATTCCGATTTGAAGCCTTCTACTCAAGTAATCCGAGGTTATGACAGCACCGCCCATACAGTCATGGGCATGATCAAAATAGACATCGAGTTTGGGAGCATGGTCATGTCCGTTCCATTCCAAGTGCTTGATATCCCGGCCTCCTTCAACTTGCTTTTGGGCCGACCATGGATTCATAGTTCTAAGGCCGTCCCGTCAACTCTCCATCAATGTGTCAAGATCCGAAATGGTGATGAAATAGTGACCGTCATGGCCGAAAACGTCACTATCCACAGAAAAGGTGAGCCCGTCCACCAAGTTCAGTACGATCTACCAGACTCCACTCTCTCGGGCGTCTCAATCAACGCCATTGACAAAAAAGGGGGAAACGGATCATGGACCCCCAGCAATCACAAAGTCCTCCGCATGATGAGGAATATGGACTACTTCCCTGGTTTAGGCCTAGGGAAATATCAACAAGGAATCCTACATCCTGTGCAAGTCCCATTTCTCAAGAACACATTTGGTTTGGAGTACGAGCCTTCTAGAGGGGACTTGAAACAAGAGCAAGTGATCAAGAATGAAAAGGCCCGAGCTCGTAAAGAAGGCCGTCGTTATGAGGTCCCTAATCTAAGGCCTTACCGCAAGACGTTGAATGGTTATTTTGTCCGCCAAGGGGAAGACGTTCCATACATGATCTTTCCCGAGCCATGGGTTAACAATAAAGGTGTCAAAAAGCCCGGTCTCGAAATCTTCTCCGATTGTGAGATCCAGAAATCCAAAAGGGAACCAACTCCCATGTCGCCCCGTGAATGGTGGGGAAGGAAGGTGACTATAGAGTCCGAGACAGAAATCATCGTGGGGGAAGAACTGACAGATTTAGCCTCCATGTTCGAAGAGCTTGCCATAATGAATGAATGCCAAGTTAACGCCATCCACGACACCGTCATCATGAATGAGACTATCAGTGAGATCCCGCCAAGCTCCGAGCCGATCAACAATTGGTATTCAACAAAAGGGCCTGTGGTATCCAAAGAATTCTTAGTCCAACCGTCATCATGAATGAGACTATCAGTGAGATCCCGCCAAGCTCCGAGCCGATCAACAATTGGTATTCAACAAAAGGGCCCGTGGTATCCGAAGAATTCTTAGTCCAAGAATGGGTTGCATACCCCGCACAGCAACAAAGGAGGAGCAGCTCACACTTACGTTCGAGTCTGAGAGTGTCTCTAATACCCTCACCCAAGAGGATTTGGAGGCCATAGCCGAGCGTGTGTTTCCGTTCTTTGCTAATGAAAAATTTGATATTTCTGAGTACCCTGAGATTGCAAACATCATAAATGATGAATTAAATAATAATGAACTTAACGAACAAGTTAATAACGATTCAAATTATGATGAAATAGACCACGAAAACATAACATACTTAAATGAACTTGCTCAACAAGTCCGTAGTCATGGTGAGAATGGTCCAGAGGCTGACTAAGAATTGCATGTTGTTAATCTGGGTACCGAAGAAGAGCCAAGAGAAACTAAGATCGGAAGCTTCTTCAAGGGGGACGACAGAGACAGATTGACTGCACTACTACGGGAGTTTATGGATGTGTTCGCATGGTCATACAAAGACATGCCGGGTTTGCACAGAAAGGTAGCGGAGCACAGGATTCCGATCAGAGAAGATGCCAAGCCAGTAAATCAGAAGCTCAGAAAGATCAAGCCAGAATGGTCTCTGCAAGTCAAGGAAGAGATTGAGAAGCTCCTCAGTGTGGGTTTCATCAAGGTTATCGAGTATCCGACATGGTTAGCCAACATTGTGACAGTCAGAAAAGCAAACGGCAAGGTTCGAGTTTGCGTGGACTTCCGGGATTTGAACAAAGCTTCCCCAAAGGATGATTTTCCACTCCCTAACATCAACTTGCTGGTCGACTCCACTGCTGCCTACAAGGATCGCTCATTCGTGGATGGGTTCGCTGGGTACAATCAGACAGCTTTCACAACACCGTGGGGTACCTTTTGCTACACAGTCATGCCATTTGGGTTAAGAAACACTGGGGCTTCCTACCAAAGAGCCGTGACAGACTTGTTCCACGATATGATTCACAAAGAAATCGAGGTCTATGTGGACGACATGATCATTCACTCTAAAGGGACCGATGGTCAACATTTAATCGATCTTCTTAAGTTCTTCGAAAGGCTTCATCAATACAAGATGAGGCTCAACCCTGCAAAGTTCATGTTCGGGGTTATCTGAGGCAAAGTCCTTGGTTATATGGTCACTGAAAGGGGAATTGAAGTAGACCCCTCCAAAATCAAGGCAATCATTGACATGCCTCCTCCAAAGACGTAGAAAGAGATCAAAGGTTTCATGGGCAGACTACAGTACATCAGTCGGTTTGTGCACCAACTCACTTCCATGTGCGAGCCAATCTTCAAGCTACTCAAGAAGATTGTGGCTCTAGAATGGACCGACGCGTGCCAAGAAGCCTTCGACCAAGTGAAGCATTACTTGACGTGCCCTCCTGTTCTAGTTCCGCCGCACAAGGAGAAGCCTCTTTTGCTCTATCTCACTGTCAATGATGAAGCCCTAGGGGCTATATTATCACAAGAGCAATGAGAGTCCACAAAGAAGAACGCCATTTATTTTGTCAGTCGTCGATTCCAAGGGGGCGAAAAGAACTACTCTGTCTTAGAAAAGTCATGTGCAGCATTGGTTTGGGTCACTCAAAAGCTCAAGCACTACATGAAAACTTTTCCGATCAAGCTAGTAGCAAAGGTGGACCAGTTCCGCTACATATTCGAGAACCCTTTCATGTCAACAAGAATAGCCAAATGGTACTTCATGCTCGCCGGCTACGATATCACTTACGTCACACTAAAATCCGTCAGGGGGAAAGTGTTCAGTGACCAGCTTGCCGAATTCCCGTGTGACGAAGTGAAGGGGGAAGATGTACAGTTCCCCGACGAGCATTTAATTTGTACTGCAACCGAGGAAAATAAGTGGCAACTTTTTTTCGATGGCGCCGCCAATAAACACGGCTTTGGTTTAGGAATATTGCTTGTTGATCCAAAAGACATCTACACTCCCATTGCCATCCTTCTGGAATTCGAAGCTACCAACAACATTGCCGAGTATGAATCATGCATAGCAGGGCTCGAAGCAGCTCTCGAAAGAAATGTCACGGAACTAGAAGTATTCAGTGACTCTTTGCTCCTTATCAATCAGCAATCGGGTAAGTGGCGAACCCAAGACCCGACTCTCCAACAGTATGGTCAGCACCTTGAAGAACTGGTTGAACAATTCCAAGAGATCACTTTCAACTACCTGCCAAGGGATAAAAATCGCTTCGCCGATGCACTGGCCACCATAGCTTCATTAGTCGAAATGCCCAAAGGGAAAATGGTGAAGCCTTTCAAAATTGCCCGAAGGAACAGTCCAGCATACTGCATGAATATCGAGATCAACGAAGTTCAAACAAACCCTCCGTGGTATTCGGATATCATGAATCTCCTCAAAGATGGCATTTATCCCGAGAATAGCAATAAGAAGTCTCAAGCGGCTCTGCAAAGGCTAGCCTCTCAGTACGTACTGATTGGGGACCGAGTCTATAAAAGGCACCACGACGGGATCAATCTCTTATACGCCAATGAGGCCGAAGCTCAAGAGATAATGTGTGAAGTGCACGAAGGAGAGTGTGGACCCCACATGAATGGGTTTATGCTAGTCAAGAAGATACTCCGCATTGGTTACTATTGGAGCACTATGGAACGAGACTGTATCGAGAAAGTCAAAAGGTGTGCCAAATGCCAACTCCATGCTAATCTACAGCATGCTCCACCCTCGCAGCTTTACAACATGGTCACACCTTGGCCTTTCTCTTGTTGGGGCATAGACATCATCGGTAAAGTCCATCCTACCGGAAGCAATGGGCAGTCATTCGTCTTAGTGGCCGTCGACTACTTCACAAAGTGGGTCGAAGCACAAGCCTATTGGACCCTCAACACCAAGAAAGTGGCCGAATTTGTAAAGATTAATATCATGTGCCGATACGGCATGCCTCATGAAATCATTTCCGACAACGGCTCTCACTTTGAGAAGGAAATGGATGCACTTTTGGTAGAATACAAAATCACCAAGCACAAATCATCTCCTTACCATCCCCAAGCAAATGGCGCGGTCGAAGCAGCAAATAAGACCATCGAGACCATCGTCAAGAAAATGGCCTCAACAGGAAGGGATTGGCCCGAGAAGCTACCATTGGCATTGTGGGGCTACCGCACATCAATACGGTCAGCAACGGGAGAAACTCCTTATGCGTTGGTCTATAGTTCTGAAGCCGTACTCCCAATCAAACTTGAAGTCCCATCTCTACGGGTCCTCCTCGAGAATCAAGTCAACGAGGTCAACTGGATGCAAAGTCGATATGAACAGCTAGCCTTACTCGACGAGAAAAGGCTAAGAGCAGTCGAACGCACAAGGGCGTATCAGCAAAGGATGGCAAGAGCTTTCAACAAAAAGTGAAGCGTCGAAACATCAACGTAGGAGATTTGGTCTTAAGACAACATCCTCCTAATGCCATGAATCCCCTGGGGAAATGGGGACCCCGATGGATTGGTCCGTACGTGGTCAAAAAGATACTAAGCGGCGGTGCAGTCCGGCTGGTGGATTTAGATGGTGACCAGCAGCTAAAGGAGGTCAACCTCGACAAGCTCAAGAGGTTCTACGCTTAATAAACAAAGACCATAAAAAAAAAAAAAAAAATCGCTCGCTAGGTTGAAAACCCGCAAGGGCGACCTAGGCAAAAATTAGAGCACGTGGAAAAAAGAAGCCCGCTAGATTGAAAACCCGAAAGGGCGGTATAGGCAAAAAACAGGGTGCACACCAAAAAAAAAAAAAAAAAAAAATGGTCTTTGTTTGTTTGAACTACGGAGACCTGAGCCTCCCAACTGGAGGAACGTAGGCAACCTTCGGGTGCGGTCTAAAACATATCAAAAATACCCAAGGGTGCAAGAAACAGTACCTCACTAAAGGGCTCCCCCGACACATCTTGCCCGTCCTATATAACTCATCAAGGCCGTGCAACGTCTCCCCTACGATAAGAGGGATTATACTAAATTGTTGCTCCTTGGCTTGCAAAATAATCTCAGCCAAATGCGCATCCGCAGTCCCGAAGGGTGCAAGAAACAGTACCTCACTAAAGAGACAAGCGGCCATGGCATTCCTCTTGAAAGATTGAACCACCGGATCCTCCGAGTGTAAACTGAAGAACATCGGCAACTCAGTTATGCCAATCACAGTACCGTGCAATACCTTCCTCACGTCCTCGACAGGGAGATTCAGTAACTCAACCCAAGAGTCAATGGCACCACGGTGATATTTAGGGACGGCAATCCGACCGGCCAAAGGCATGCGAAGGATGGCCCCGAAATCATCAACAGTCGGCACCATTTCATTAGCTGAAAAGTTGAAGGTATGGCTATCGCAATCCCAGAAAGCCGCGGCAGCTCTCAACGAATCCCAATCTGGCTTCAACGTCCTCAAAGTGAAAAGAATTCGGAACCCGAAGTCTTTAATGAAGGCCTTCTTGGGATGGGTCTTGAAAGAATACACGAAAGTTCCCAAGTCCTTTTCATAACCACTAACAACCTTGGCATCAAGAACAAAAGAATTGGAAGCCATAGAAAATGTTGATCACAAGCAAAGTTGAGCAACAATATGATGTTTAAAAATGGCAGAAAGGAGCTGTGAGAATCAAGTGGTCGAACAGAAGATGATATTATAGCTGTTGGGGTTTCTTTTGGCCAGCCAATGTCAAGCCCGGAATTTCGCCTCCCAGACGCGCGCGCCACCCGCCAGCGGTCTGAAATGCGCGCGTGTCCCAAGCCCACAGAAGAAAGCGCGCGCCTCCCAAGTCTAGATCACTTCAGAAAAGGGCCTTGTCAGAAATCTCCAGCCTAAATCAAGACACAGTCCCGGTCCTCGGACACCCAGTTGGGCACATCTTCGTCTGGTCCGCCCTTAAGGCATGTCAAAAAATCGAAAGTAGGATAGAAACTCCCACTCAAAAGTAGGCTGTCCTCCTCCGGATTCCGAAATCCCTAAGTTCTGTCACGGGTACCATACCACCCTCAAGAGTCAATCTCAACATTTCATCCAGCAGGCAACAATTTTTTCTGGTCGTGGTCAACTGTGCCCGCACCCCACAATTCAAAAAAAAAAGTCAAGTGTGACTCCAAGTGGCACGAGACTCCAAAGCAATACTTCATCAACGAATTTCACTAACGGATTCGTCCTCAAAGGTTCACTAACGGCCTCTACAAGGGTTCACTAACGGCCTCATCAACGAATTTCACTAACGGATTCGTCCTCAAAGGTTCACCAACGGCCTCTACAAGGGTTCACTAACGGCCTCATCAACGAATTTCACTAACGGATTCGTCCTCAAAGGTTCACTAACGGCCTCTACAAGGGTTCACTAACGGCCTCATCAACGAATTTCACTAACGGATTCGTCCTCAAAGGTTCACCAACAGCCTCATTCAAAGGTTCACTAACGGCCTCATCAACGGATTTCACTAACGGATTCGTCCTCAAAGGTTCACTAACGGCCTCTACAAGGGTTCACTAACGGCCTCATCAACGGATTTCACTAACGGATTCGTCCTCAAAGGTTCACTTACGGCCTCTACAAGGGTTCACTAACGGCCTCATCAACGAATTTCACTAACGGATTCGTCCTCAAAGGTTCACCAACGGCCTCATTCAAAGGTTCACTAACGGCCTCATCAACGGATTTCACTAACGGATTCGTCCTCAAAGGTTCACTAACGGCCTCGTCCAAAAGGTTCACTAACGGCCTCATTAAAGATATTCAGCCGGCAAGTTCACCTAACGAGTCATGCCACCCCCTCTATCAACAAAAGCCGCTCACACAGGGAGCGCACCACTCTCTCTCGCAATTTCAAATTCCTGCTTTCATCGAGTCTTTGCTTTTTCTTGGTGATGTCCTCGGCGGGTGTTTTTAACTTTCGTCGACGCGTTTTGCTTTGCAATCCACGTCGCCGAGGGGCTCTGTAGACACCCCGCCTTGGACAGCTCACCCCGATTGCTCATTTGATTTTGTGTTTCTCCCCATTTTAAGTGTTTCTCGTTAGTTTCTGTCACTTCCGTTAAGTTCCTGACTGACTTCGTTAAGTCCAGGGACTAAACTGAATGACAGGGCTGACTTTATAGTCCATTCTGTCAAAATTGCCTTCCCTGAGTCGCGCGCCTCCGACAGGAGGAACTAGGCGCGCGCGCCTCCCGCCCCCAAAGCAGGAAGCGCGCGCCTCTGGGCGTCAGTTACAGATTTCTGGCCAGGATTCTCTCCCTTGCTCAATTTACAGGATTTTGCCCGGAAGAATTTCTTGGTGACTGAGTTTTGGCACCAAAAACACCTCTCTTTCACCTATAAAAACCTCTCTTTACCTCCATTTTCAAGGACCGAAAATTGAACTTACAAAAACTATACCGAAACCACTTTCTAAAGGTTCTCGAAGGATCTCATCAAGCAATATTTGAAGGTCTTCAAGTTGTAGGTAAAAGTCCATCTTTTTATGATTTAAAGAAGAAGAAGAAGAACATTACTATTTATGTAGATTTTGATCAAGCAAGACCAACTTTAGTTGGGCGAGATGGGTGTTTCGGTACTTCCCATCTCGTAATCTAACCCCCGAACCTCAAAACAAAGAATCTCTGTTTTCGTAATCAAACTTAGGCTATTATCAATAGGTTTTTCTTATGTTCCTCAAAACATAGGTGGCGACTCTAAAAACAAGTTAGACATCCTAGGATAACTCACGCGCTCTAGCCTAAAGCCGTGGTCCCCCGGGGTATCTACACATAGCCCCATGTCTTTGTCGGTGTCGATGGCGGAGTAGCCCCAATATCATCTTCTGACCTTTGGAATGAGGTTAGGAACCCATCCCTTTTTCATGACGCACCCTTTCTTTTGCCTAGGCCGCCTTACTGGTTTTCAACCTAGCGGGCTACTTTTTTATGCGTCTTTCATGGCACACCCTGTTTTTCGCCTAGGCCGCCCCTGCGGGTTTTCAACCTAGCGGGATACTTTTTTGGTGCCTTTATTTCTATTTTTCTCTCTCTTTTTTTTCATGAGTGATCCAGCCGACTCGACGGGACGAGGACTCAATATATCTTTTTGGAGGAAACATGCAAGGGCCTTTATTTAGGCGGGAGAGAGTCCCTTTATGTTGATGAACAATGTATCATGAAATGGGAGGAATCCCTTGCTTGACAGAATACAAGTGTTTAGCTCTTTCCTAAGATGTAGAGAAGAAGACTCGTTGAGACATTTGAAATTGGCCTCAGTTAATATCATCAAAATGATTACTGGAATGGACCATGTTCATTATTAATTCAAGATTATAACAAACAATTAGCCTTAACATGTGCAAATGCTATGATCAATTGAGACTAAGATTCGATCAATGGCAAGATCAAAATGCGTTCAGGAGAATTGGTCATTATCTGGGAAATTGGTCATTGATGGGACCAAGGGAAGAGAACCGGGTCATTTTGGGAGGACCGAGGTTTGATGGATTCATTTCATGCTATGTGTAGACACCCCGCCTTGGACCGCTCACCCCGATTGCACACTTGATTTTGTGTTTCTCCATCTTTTAAGTGTTTTCTTTTAGTTTCTGTTACTTTGGTTAAGTTCCAGACAGGCTCCGTTAAGTCCAGGGACTAAACTGAATAACAGTTCTAACTTTCTAGTCCATTCTGTCAAAATTTTCCTTTCAGAGTCGCGCGCCTTTTCCCCTTGAGGCCAGACGCGCGCGCCTTCCGCCGCCTAGGTGGGATGCGCGCGCTTCTGGGGTGTGTTAGTTACAGATTCTGCCCAAGAATCTCTCCGTTGCTCATTATACACGATTTTGCCCGGGAAAGATTTCTTGGAGACTCCGTTTGGCTCCAAAAAAGCACACATTTTCAACTATAAAACCCCCCAAACCATCATTGAAAAGGGGTCTCAACCTTGAAAACTCTTCTCTAAACAAAACTCTAGGCTATTTACAAAAGGTATTCTCTCCAAGTATTCAACCTCTTCTTCAAGACTTTTTTTTAAGAGGTTCTCTTTGAAGGATATTATAGGTAAAATGTCTTAACTTTATTCTTTACTTCTTCTAAATTCTTATTCTTCTTCAATCAACTTTGCAATCACCCCAAAACCATTTGGGACATGACACCAATGGCCCTTTCATTACATTGAATTGGCCTAGGAGTTATCTCCCAACATTCTAAACAATCAAAACCCCTTTTAAACCCCCCCCCTCTTTTATCATTTATTCAAATAGAAAGAACACATCTATCTTTAAAGTGAATTATGAACAAACAAGACCGACTTTGCTCGGGCGAAATGGGAGTTTAAGTACTTCCCATTTCGTAACCTAACCCCCGAACCCCTAATCCTCAGAATCTATGTTTTCGTAAATCAAACTTAGGCTCATAAACTTTAGGTTTTCTTACGTTCCTCAAAAACGTGGGTGGCGATGTCGCGACCCCGGACCCCGCGGGTCCGAGACCGCGAGCTGGACGTCGACTCTAAAACCAAAACTGTGAAATACCGAAGTTAAAAATTCCATTTGATACCAAAAGGTGATGATCCAAAGTTTTACAAAACCAAGTTTGATAAAAGCCAAATACAACTATCATAAACTTCCACAAGTTTATGCCCAACAAAATACAAATATACAATTCTTAGTGACGCCATCGTTTGGTACAACTATCCCAAAATGGTTACACATTTACATAATGTAAACCAACCTATGACAACCTTCCCCAAAAGAATGTATCCACACTCGACGTCCTCTTTCTCGTGATCAGCGAGACTATTCCTTAGCACCTGGGGGGGGGTTAAGGAAAGACAAAGATAAAAGAAAAGGGGGTGAGATAAATCTCAATAAGTTACTAATGCAACTACATGACATGCTAGATGCAATATACAATAAGCAATAATAAATATCATATAGCACATAGCATTTATCATTTAACAGATAGCAGCGGAAATAAACACATAACAAAGGATATAGCCAAGGTTTTCCAAACCGGAACATCCAAATAAAGGATCGATGCGCAGCTTCAATAATCAACCAATCATCTTCTTCATAATAGCATGAAAGCCGAAGAGAAAACCCCCGGTACCGGAACCAATAACCAAAAGAAGTGTCACAAGGGACGGGAGACATGCCACAAAGTCATGCTCCAAGAAGCTAAAATGCACACAAAGGAGCTAGCTCTTCTCACATCCAAGGCCAATCTGGAGGAGGGTAATAATGGGGCAAAACAATGGTCAACATCACAATGGACTTGGCCGTGCCATCATAATGTTTCGCATCGCCCAAACACACACAAAATACCAGCTGGACTTTCACGTAAAGGCTAAGTAATGAAATACTAGCACGATAAACAACAAAGGATTCCAAAGTAGGGAATCATGCCAAATAATCACCAAGAAGGTGAAAGGAACCAACAATACACAATAAAGGTGCTCCAAAATCCCAATTAACAATTAATGAATTTCAAACACATCCTTGATCACAAAGGACCCAATTCTATCACTAAAGGGTACTACAATGTTCACTAAGGTCAACTAGAAGGACACCCAAGACTTAGACCAAAACGCATTCTTCAATCACACACATTAACAAAATGTAAACTTTCAGAGATCTGTGCGGCCGCCCAAAAGGGTATGTGCGGTCGCCCAAAAAGGCCATTAAAAAAGAACAAAATCTTTCAGATAGATGTGCGGTCGCCCAGACAATTTTGTGCGGCCGCCCAACCTTCTGGTTTGTTGGAAATCGGGAAGAACAACTTGGATTCTTCCATTTTTTATACCCAAAACACATTTCCACCAAAATCCAACATTCCAACTAGTATACTAATGAACCAACACAACTAATAAGTCTAAAGAGACTCATACAACCACATTTAACAACCAAAATCAAGAATCACACCCAACATTCAAGATTTCACCATTTTTTATCAAAACCCAAAATAAATTCCCAATAAATTCCAAACTCAATCAAGCTTCAAATATAACACATCAAACATCATATAAACGTGATATGAACATTTTAGCATCAAAATGGGGGAAAATTAACTTACTTGCAAATTCTCAAAGATGACGAAATTCAATTCTTTTTTGTTCTACGCGATCCTATTGACGATCTAAACACATTTCACGTTTTAAGAAATGAATAATAATGAAAGGAAGATGGAGAAAATGAAGAGAGAAGAAGGAGAAGAAAAAGCTTACCACAATGGAGGAGAGAGAGGGAGTTGGCTGGAAGAGGGAATGGGGGGGTGGAGTGTATGAGGGAGAAGGGGAAGAGTAGGGAGGGAGTAGGGAAATAATTTAAAAGATTTACACTTAGGCCCCCTCCACTACACTACACACAAACACTACACTCCCTACTAACAACTAAGACTCAACACTTCCACACTAGCCCAAATAACTCGAATAAAAATGCTAGGCATAATTATTATGAAACATAAAATGCACACATAAATATTTAAATAAATAATAATTTAAATAAACAATTAAGCAAATAATTAAATAATAATTATTTATTACTAATAAAATAGAGCCTAGATTTCGGGTTGTGACATTCACTCCCCCTTAAAGAAAATTCGACCCGAATTTTAACGAGACTCACCTCAAACAAAAAGCCACGGAAATTTCCTCTCGATCTCATATCGGAGCTCCCACGTCGACTCCTCGATGTTATGATTCCTCCAAAGAACTCGAACCAACGCAATGCTCTTGCTCCTCAACTCTTGGACTTTAGAATCTAAGATCCGGACCGGTCGTTCCTCATAAGACATATCGGGCTCAATATCCTCCGGTATCCTCGGTAACACGTGAGATAGGTCATGAACATACTTCCGAAGCATAGAAACGTGAAAGACGTTGTGCAATCGGTCCAAAGATGGCGGTAACGCGAGTCGATACGCAAGAAGTCCAACCTTTCCCAAAATCTCAAAACGGACCAATAAACCTCGGAGCCAATTTGCCTTTCTTCCCAAACCTACGAATACCCACCTTCGGAGACACTTTCAAGAACACAAAATCACCGGTCTGAAAACTAAGGTCTCGCCTTCGGTTATCTGCGTAGCTCTTATGTCGACTCTGGGCTGTCTTCAATCTATCCCGGATAACTTTAACTTTCTCAACCGAATCCCGAAGCAAATCGATACCCAAAACTTTCGCTTCACCGACCTCATCCCAACAAATAGGCGATCTACACTTTCTTCCATACAAAGCCTCATACGGTGCCATCTCGATACTAGCCTAATAACTGTTGTTGTAAGAGAAAATCCACTAACGGTAGGTGCGAATCCCAAGAATCAGAAAAGTCTATCGAATAAGCTCGCAACATATCCTCAAGTATCTGAATAGTCCTCTCGGATTGACCGTCGGTTTGAGGATGAAAAGCTGTGCTGAATCGCAAATCTGTACCCAAAGCTTCCTGAAACGCCTTCCAGAATCTAGAAGTAAATCTCGGGTCTCGATCTGACAAAATGCTAACCGGAACCCCATGCAATCTCACAATCTCATCAATGTAAAGGGTCGCAAGCTTCTCCATTGAATATCTGATATCAATAGGCAAGAAATGGGCACTCTTGGTCAATCTATCCACAATTACCCAAACACTGTCATACTTCCTACGGGTACGAGGTAGTCCCGTAACGAAATCCATAGTCACATGCTCCCATTTCCACTCGGGAATCTCTAACGGCTGAAGTAATCCCGCGGGTCTCTGATGCTCGGCTTTGACCTGCTGACACGTTAGACACTTCGAAACATACTCGGCTATTTCCCTTTTCATATTAATCCACCAAAATTGTTGCTTCAAATCTTGATACATCTTCATACTACCCAGATGAATAGTATACCTCGATTTGTGACTCTCATCAAGAACTCTCTGTTTAATTCCATCAACATCCGGAACACACAATCTTCCACGGAAAGTCAACACTCCACTCGAGCTAACAGAAAAATCCTCGAAATTCTTTTCCTTCAATTTACCCATTATCTTCACCAACTCGGGATCTTCTTTCTGAGCTTCCTTTATTCTCTGAATTAGGGTCGGAGACACCCTAATATTCGCAAAAATAGCCCCATGTCTCGATTCACGAGGAGACCAATCTCGAACATCCTCAAGCATTTTCCATTCACGAACCATCATCGAAGCCACATAAGATTTTCTACTAATCGCATCGGCTACCACATTCGCCTTTCCCGGATGATAAGAAATCATGCAATCATAATCCTTCAACAATTCCATCCATCGACGCTGTCGGTTGTTCAACTCTTTCTGGCAGAAAAGGTACTTCAAACTCTTGTGATCGGTAAAAATCTCGAACTTCGCTCCATAAAGATAGTGCTTCCATTTGTGCAACGCAAATACAATAGCCGCTAACTCCATATCATGAGTCGGGTAATTCTGTTCACTCGGGGTCAACTTCCTCGAAGCATAAGCAATTACTTTCCCATTCTGCATCAACACACAACCCAAACCCTCTTTCGAAGCATCACTGTAAATCACTAGGCCATCGCTCCCATTAGGAAAAGTCAAGATCGGTGCGGTAGTCAACCTCTTCTTCAATTCCTCGAAACTCTTGTCACATTTCTCGGTCCACACAAACGGAACATTCTTCCGGGTCAACTGAGTCATCGGAGTAGCAATCCTCGAAAACCCCTCAATAAATCTTTGGTAATAACCGGCTAAACCCAGAAAACTACGAATCTCGGTCACTGACTCGGGTCTCTTCCAATCCACTATAGCCTCTATCTTTGAAGGATCCACCGAAATCCCGTCTTTCGAAATCACATGGCCCAGAAATGACACCTTCTCAAGCCAAAATTCGCATTTGCTAAACTTCGCAAATAATTTCTCCCTCGCAAGAACGGATAAAACTGTCCTCAAGTGTTGCTCGTGCTCCTCTCGAGATTTAGAGTAGACGAGTATATCATCAATAAAGACCACCACGAACGAATCAAGATATGGATGGAAAACTCGGTTCATCAAATCCATAAACACTGCAGGCGCATTAGTCAACCCAAACGGCATAACCAAGAACTCATAATGACCATACCGAGTCCGAAAAGCAGTTTTCGGAATATCCTCCGATCGAACCTTCAACTGATGGTACCCACTCCTCAAATCAAGTTTAGAGAAAACCACGGACCCTTGAAGCTGATCAAACAAATCATCAATATGGGGTAGAGGGTATTTATTCTTCACCGTAACCTGATTCAACTTTCTGTAATCGATACACAATCTCAACGAACCATCTTTCTTCCGCACAAACAAAACCGGTGCTCCCCACGGGGAAACACTAGGGCGGATAAACCCTCGATCAAGCAACTCTTGCAATTGAACTTTTAATTCCTTCAACTCTGCGGGAGCTAACCTATAAGGTGCTTTCGAAATTGGAACCGTACCCGGCAAAAGATCTATACAAAACTCAATCTCACGATCGGGAGGCATATCATACTCGGTAGAGAAAACATCGGGAAATTCCCGAACTACCCGAACACTATCCAAACTAAGGGATTCTCTCCTAGTATCAAGAACACTAGCCAAATACCCCTCACAACCACTATGCAATAATTTTCTCGCTTTCAAATAAGAAATTAAGCGAACCCTTCTACTCAGAGGACTAGCCTCAAACACAAATTTAGGCACATCGGGAATAGAAAAAGTAACAGTTTTCTTACGGTAATCAACAGAAGCATGAAACTTGCTCAACCAATCCATATCCAAAATGACATCAAAGTCTTGGATAGGAAGAACTACCAAATACGCACAAAGGACTCGACCACAAATAACCACATCACAAGCACGAAAGACTCGATCGGAAATCAAGCATTCTCCTATAGGGGTCGACACCTCTAGCACGTACGGTAAAGACTCAAATGCAGCATTTAACAGAGAAGCAAATTACACAGAAATGTATGAATGAGATGATCCTGGATCTACTAACGCTCGTGCGCTCACATTAGACACAGAAACAATACCTCCAATAACGGATGGATCATCGGTAGCTTGTTGTTGATTCATGGCATAAACCTTCCCTTGAACTTTGGGCTTCCCAGCGGCATCCCTTTTCTGACCCTGATTAGTACCAACTCCTGACCCGGATGCTTGTACTCTACCTCTCGGGCAATCTTTTACAAAGTGACCCATTTGACCACAATTGGTGCACCTTCCTTGCTTCTTCCAACAACGGTCTTCAGAATGACCTTCCTTTTGACAATACGAACAAACTGTCGCGACCCCGGACCCCGCGGGCCCGAGACCGCGAGCTGGACGTCGACTCTAAAACCAAAACCATGAAATACCAAGGTTAAAAATTCCATTTAATACCAAAAGGTGATAATCCAAAGTTTTACAAAACCAAGTTTAATAAAAACCAAATACAACTATCATAAACTTCCACAAGTTTATGCCCAACAAAATATAAATATACAATTCTTAGTGACGTCATTGTTTGGTACAAATACCCCAAAATGGTTACACATTTACATAATCTAAACCAACCTATACAACTTTCCCCAAAAGAACGGATCCACACTCGACGTCCTCTTTCTCGTGATCAGCGAGACTAATCCTTAGCACCTGGGGGGGTTAAGGAAAAACAAAGATAAAAGAAAGGGGGTGATGATAAATCTCAATAAGCAACTTCATCATGCAATAGCAACATCACATAGCACATAGAACATCCAAATAAAGGATCATGCGCAGCTTCAATAATCAACATATCATCATCTTCATAATAGCATGAAAGCCGAAGAGAAAACCCTGGTACCGGAACCAATAACCAATAAAAGTGTCACAAGGGACAAGGACCATGACACAAAGTCATGCCCGCTAGCCAGATACATTCACAAAGGAACGCTGACTTATCCTTTCCAAGGCCAATCTGGAGAAGGGGTAAAGAAGGGGGCAAAACAATGGTCAACATTATAATGGACTTGGCTTTGCCATTATAATCTTTCCCATCGCCCAAAGACACACAAAATACCAGCTGGGATTTCACGTAAAGGCTAAGTAATAAAATACTAGCACGATAAACAACAAAGGATTCCAAAGTAGGGAATCATGCCAATTAATCACCAAGAATATGAAATGAACAAACAATGCATAATAAAGGTGCTTCAAAATCCCAATTCACCATTAATGCATTTCAAACACAAACTTGATCACAAAGGACCCAATTCTATCACTAAAGGGTACTACAATGTTCACTAAGGTCAACTAGAAGGACACCCAAGACTTAGACCAAAACGCATCCTTCAATCACACAATTTTAACAAATGTAAATTTTTCAGGGGTTTTGTGCGGCCGCCCACGTTGGGTTGTGCGGTCGCCCAAAGTGCCTCAAAACAAGAACAAAAGCTCTCAGAAAGATGCGCGGTCGCCCATATGATTTTGGGCGGTCGCCCAATAAGCCGGAATTGCCAGAAATCGGGAAGAACAACATGGGTTCTTCCATTTTCAAACCCAAAACACATAACACCCAATATCAACACTCCCAACAAGATTTCTAAGGTACCCAAACATTATTTAAACAAAAAGGGGACCTTAACAACACCCTTTGTCAACCAAAACCAAGATTGAATCAAGATATTCATCAATTCACCATTTTCAACCAAAAACTCAATAAATTCCAAACAAATTCAAAACTCATCCAAACTTCAAATGTAACACATCAAACATTATCTAAACATGATATGAACATTTTAGCATTAAAATGGGGGAAAAGTAACTTACATGAATTTTCTCAAAGTTGATGGATTTCAAATCTTTTTTATTCTACGCGATCCTATCGACGATCTAAACAATGTTCAAGCTTTAAGAAATGAGAGAAGATGAGAGGAAGATGGAGTAAATGAAGAGAGAAGGAAGAGGAGAAAACTCACCTTTACTTGGAGAGAGAGAGAGAAGATGGCTGGGAGAAGAGGAATGGGTGAGGGAGAAGGTGAGGGAGGTGAGGGGAGTAGAGAGGGAATAATTCAAACTTACACTTAGGCCCCCTCACTCATACTACACCCAATACTACACTCCCTACTAACAATTAAGACTCAACATTTCTACACTAGCACAAATGACCCAAATAAAATGCTAGGCATAATTATTATAACACATAAAATGCACGCATAAACATTCAAATAATTAATAATTTAAATAATTAAATAAGCAAATAATTAAATAAAAATTATTTAATTACTAATAAAATAGAGCCTACATTTCGGGTCGTGACATTCACTCCCCCTTAAAGAAAATTCGACCCGAATTTTAACGAGACTCACCTTAAACAAAAAGCCACGGAAATTTCCTCTCGATCTCATCACGAAGCTCCCACGTCGACTCCTCTATGTTATGATTTCTCCAAAGAACTCGAACCAACGCAATGCTTTTGCTCCTCAACTCTTGGACTTTAGAATCTAAGATCCGAACCGGTCGTTCCTCATAAGACATATCGGGCTCAATATACTCCGGTATCCTCGGTAACACGTGAGACGGATCATGAACATACTTCCGAAGCATAGAAACGTGAAACACATTGTGCAACCGGTCCAAAAATGGCGGTAACGCAAGACGATACGCTAGAAGTCCAACCTTTCCCAAAATCTCAAACGGACCAATAAACCTCGGAGCCAATTTGCCTTTCTTCCCGAATCTACGAATACCCACCTTTGGAGACACTTTCAAGAACACCAAATCACCAATCTGAAAACTAAGATCTCGCCTTCGGTTATCTGCGTAGCTCTTATGTCGACTCTGGGCTGTTTTCAATCTATCCCGGATAACTCTAACCTTTTCAACCGAATCCCGAAGCAAATCAATACCCAAAACTTTCGCTTCACCAACCTCATCCCAACAAATAGGCGATCTACATTTCCTTCCATACAAGGCCTCAAACGGTGCCATCTCGATACTAGCCTGATAACTGTTGTTATAAGAGAACTCCACTAACGGTAGGTGCGAATCCCAAGAATCAGAAAAGTCTATCGCACAAGCTCGCAACATATCCTCCAAAATCTGAATAGTCCTCTCGGATTGACCGCCGGTCTGGGGATGAAAAGCTGTACTGAATCGCAAATCTGTACCCAAAGCTTCCTGAAACGCCTTCCAGAACCTAGAAGTAAACCTCAGGTCTCGATCTGACACAATGCTAACCGAAACCCCATGCAATCTCACAATCTCATCAATGTAAAGGGTCGCAAGCTTCTCCATCGAATATCTGATATCAATAGGCAAGAAATGGGCACTCTTGGTCAATCTATCCACTATTACCCAAACACTGTCATACTTCCTACGGGTACGAGGCAATCCCGTAACGAAATCCATAGTCACATGCTCCCATTTCCACTCGGGAATCTCTAACGGCTGAAGTAGTCCCGCGGGTCTCTGATGCTCGGCTATTTCCCTCTTCATATTAATCCACCAAAATTGCTGCTTCAAATCCTGATACATCTTCGTACTACCCGGATGAATAGTATACCTCGATTTGTGACCCTCATCAAGAACTCTCTGTTTAATTCCATCAACATCCGGAACACACAAACGACCACGGAAAGTCAACACTCCAGTCGGGCTAATAGAAAAATCCTCGAAGTTCTTTTCTTTCAGTTTACCCTTTATCTTCACCAACTCGGGATCTTCTTTCTGAGCTTCCTTTATTCTCTGAATTAGGGTCGGAGACACCCTAATATTCGCAAAAATAGCCCCATGTCTCGATTCACGAGGAGACCAATCTCGAACATCCTCAAGCATTTTCCATTCTCGAACCATCATCGAAGTCACATAAGATTTTCTACTAATCGCATCGGCTACTACATTCGCCTTCCCCGGATGATAAGAAATCGTGCAATCATAATCCTTCAACAATTCCATCCATCGGCGCTGTCGGTTGTTCAACTCTTTTTGGGAGAAAAGGTATTTCAAACTTTTGTGATCGGTAAAAATCTCAAACTTCACCCCGTAAAGATAGTGCTTCCATTTATGCAACGCAAAGACTATCGCCGCCAACTCCATATCATGAGTCGGGTAATTCTGTTCACTAGGGGTCAACTTCCTCGAAGCATACGCAATTACTTTCCTATTCTGCATCAACACACAACCCAAACCCTCTTTAGAAGCATCACTGTAAATCACTAGGCCATCGCTCCCATTAGGCAAACTCAAGATCGGTGCGGTAGTCAACCTCTTCTTCAATTCCTCGAAACTCTTGTCACATTTCTCGGTCCACACAAACGGAACATTCTTCTGGGTCAACTGAGTCATCGGAGTAGCGATCCTCGAAAATCCCTCGATAAATCTTCGGTAATAACCGGCTAAACCAAGAAAACTACGAATCTCGGTCACTGACTCGGGTCTCTTCCAATCCACTATAGCTTCAATCTTTGACGGATCCACCGAAATCCCATCTTTCGAAATAACATGACCCAGAAATGACACCTTCTCGAGCCAAAATTCGCATTTACTAAACTTCGCAAACAATTTCTCCCTTGCAAGAACGGATAAAACTGTCCTCAAGTGCTGCTCGTGCTCCTCTCGAGATTTCGAGTAGACGAGTATATCATCAATAAAAACCACTACGAACGAATCAAGATAGGGATGGAAAACTCGGTTCATCAAATCCATAAATACGGCCGGCGCGTTAGTCAACCCAAACGGCATAACCAAGAACTCATAATGACCGTACCGAGTGCGAAAAGCAGTCTTCAGAATATCCTCCGATCGAACCTTCAACTGATGGTACGCACTCCTCAAATCAAGCTTAGAGAAAACCACAGACCCTTGAAGCTGATCAAATAAATCATCAATATGCGGTAGAGGATACTTATTCTTCACCGTAACCTGATTCAACTTCCGGTAATCGATACACAATCTCAACGAACCATCTTTCTTTCGCACAAACAAAATCGGTGCTCCCCACGGGGAAACGCTAGGGCGGATAAACCCTCGATCAAGCAACTCTTGCAACTGAACCTTCAATTCCTTCAACTCTGCGGGAGCTAACCTATAAGGTGCTTTCGAAATTGGAGCCGTACCCGGCAAAAGATCTATACAAAACTCAATCTCACGATCGGGAGGCATATCATACTCGGTAGAGAAAACATCGGGAAATTCCCGAACTACTCGAACACTATCAAAACTAGGGGATTCTTTCCTAGTTTCTAGAACACTAGCCAAATACCCCTCACAACCACTATTCAATAATCTTCTCGCTTTCATAAAAGAAATTAAGCGAACCTTCCTACTCAGAGGACTAGCCTCAAACACAAATTTAGGCACATCGGGAATAGAAAAAGTAACAATTTTCTTACGGCAATCAACAGAAGCATGAAACTTGCTCAACCAATCCATACCCAAAATGACATCAAAGTCTTGGATAGGAAGAACTACCAAATCCGCACAAAGGACTCGACCACAAATAACCACGTCACAAGCACGAAAGACTCGATCAGAAATCAAGCACTCTCCTATAGGGGTCGACACCTCTAGCACGTACGGTAAAGACTCGAATGCAGCATTTAACATAGAAGCAAATTGCACAGAAATGTATGAATGAGATAATCCTGGATCTACTAACGCTCGTGCGCTCACATTAGACATGGAAATAATACCTCCAATAACGGATGGATCATCGGTAGCTTGTTGTTGATTCATTGCAAACACTTTCCCTTGGACCTTGGGCTTCCCGGTGGCATCCCTTTTCTGACCCTGATTAATACCAACTCCTGACCCGGATGCTTAACCTCGGTACCTCGTGCACTCTCTCGCAAAGTGCCCCATTTCACCACAATTGATACACTTGCCTTGCTTTTTCCAACACCTATCCTCCGAATGGCCTACCTTCTGACAAAAGGTACAAGGCTTCCTAATTTGGCTCCCTTGGTTCCCAGAAGTGGTACCCGGGTTCCTTGGGATCGGTTGACCTCGGGACTGAGATTGTCCCCCAAAGTTACCTCGATTTTCAATCCTTGGTTGTGACTTGCTCTGCGCTCCTTGCTTACTCGGGTTGGCCACCTCGGTCTTCCTCTTATGTTCCCCAATATCTTGCTCTATCAAATAGGCTCGGTCCACCGCATCTTGGAATGTCACTATCCGTTGAGCAATAAGTTGAGTACGGATGGAGGTCTTCAATCCCCGAATGAATCTCATAGCCTTTTGTTCCTCGGTCCTCACCAAATAGTCGCAATACCGGGCTAATTCTATGAACTTCGCCGAGTATTGTGCTATAGACAACACACCTTGCTCCAAGTTGAGTAGCTTGATCTCCTTTCGGTTTTGATCAACAACCGGAATGAAATGCTCCTTGAATTTGCGCACAAACAACTCCCATGCATACACCGTGTGCGTCTCATCCCAAGTAGCTTTAACACCTTTCCACCAATGCTCGGCGGCTCCTACAAGCTTGTAAGTCGCGAACCGGACCTTGTCCTCATCCGAACACCCAAATACATCATAAATCTTCTCCATAGACTCAATCCACAACTCAGCTTTCCTTACATCGGGCTCCCCATTGAATTCAACCGGTTTCAACTTCAGAAATTGCTCCAATCCATAGCGGGGTGGTGCTTGTTCTACCCTCGGACCTTGATCATGTATGGCCTTCATGGCCGCCTCGAACATGCCTTGAAACATAGAACGTGCTTCTTCCCTTGTATCATTCTGATTCTGTGCCCCACTAGTACCTCCTCTGTTTCTTCTTCCAGACATTAAGAACAATTACCTGTATAAGACATCAACCGCTAATCACTCCGCACACTACTACCCACCTAGGTCATACTAATCCACCTAGACTTATACTTAGAGCTAATGCCATAGCTCTGATACCAACTGTCGCGACCCCGGACCCCGCGGGCCCGAGACCGCGAGCTGGACGCGACTCTAAAACCAAAACCATGAAATACCAAGGTTAAAAATTCCATTTAATACCAAAAGGTGATAATCCAAAGTTTTACAAAACCAAGTTTAATAAAAACCAAATACAACTATCATAAACTTCCACAAGTTTATGCCCAACAAAATATAAATATACAATTCTTAGTGACGTCATTGTTTGGTACAAATACCCCAAAATGGTTACACATTTACATAATCTAAACCAACCTATACAACTTTCCCCAAAAGAACGGATCCACACTTGACGTCCTCTTTCTCGTGATCAGCGAGACTAATCCTTAGCACCTGGGGGGGTTAAGGAAAAACAAAGATAAAAGAAAGGGGGTGAGATAAATCTCAATAAGTTACTAATGCAACTACATGACATGCTATGAAGCAATAAGCAATAAACAATAATAATTATCACATAGCACATAGCAATTATCATATATCAGATAGCAGCGGAAATAAACACATAACAAAGGATATAGCCAAGGTTTTCCAAACCGGAACATCCAAATAAAGGATCGCTGCGCAGCTTCAATAATCAACATATCATCATCTTCATAATAGCATGAAAGCCGAAGAGAAAACCCCGGTACCGGAACCAATAACCAATAAAAGTGTCACAAGGGACAAGGACCATGACACAAAGTCATGCCCGCTAGCCAGATACATTCACAAAGGAACGCTGACTTATCCTTTCCAAGGCCAATCTGGAGAAGGGGTAAAGAAGGGGGCAAAACAATGGTCAACATTATAATGGACTTGGCTTTGCCATTATAATCTTTCCCATCGCCCAAAGACACACAAAATGCCAGCTGGGATTTCACGTAAAGGCTAAGTAATAAAATGCTAGCACGATAAACAACAAAGGATTCCAAAGTAGGGAATCATGCCAATTAATCACCAAGAAGATGAAATGAACAAACAATGCATAATAAAGGTGCTTCAAAATCCCAATTCACCATTAATGCATTTCAAACACAAACTTGATCACAAAGGACCCAATTCTATCACTAAAGGGTACTACAATGTTCACTAAGGTCAACTAGAAGGACACCCAAGACTTAGACCAAAACGCATCCTTCAATCACACAATTTTAACAAATGTAAATTTTTCAGGGGTTCTGTGCGGCCGCCCACGTTGGGTTGTGCGGTCGCCCAAAGTGCCTCAAAACAAGAACAAAAGCTCTCAGAAAGATGCGCGGTCGCCCATATGATTTTGGGCGGTCGCCCAATAAGCCGGAATTGCCAGAAATCGGGAAGAACAACATGGGTTCTTCCATTTTCAAACCCAAAACACATAACACCCAATATCAACACTCCCAACAAGATTTCTAAGGTACCCAAACATTATTTAAACAAAAAGGGGACCTTAACAACACCCTTTGTCAACCAAAACCAAGATTGAATCAAGATATTCATCAATTCACCATTTTCAACCAAAAACTCAATAAATTCCAAACAAATTCAAAACTCATCCAAACTTCAAATGTAACACATCAAACATTATCTAAACATGATATGAACATTTTAGCATTAAAATGGGGGAAAAGTAACTTACATGAATTTTCTCAAAGTTGATGGATTTCAAATCTTTTTGATTCTACGCGATCCTATCGACGATCTAAACAATGTTCAAGCTTTAAGAAATGAGAGAAGATGAGAGGAAGATGGAGTAAATGAAGAGAGAAGGAAGAGGAGAAAACTCACCTTTACTTGGAGAGAGAGAGAGAAGATGGCTGGGAGAAGAGGAATGGGTGAGGGAGAAGGTGAGGGAGGTGAGGGGAGTAGGGAGGGAATAATTCAAACTTACACTTAGGCCCCCTCACTCATACTACACCCAATACTACACTCCCTACTAACAATTAAGACTCAACATTTCTACACTAGCACAAATGACCCAAATAAAATGCTAGGCATAATTATTATAACACACAAAATGCACGCATAAACATTCAAATAATTAATAATTTAAATAATTAAATAAGCAAATAATTAAATAAAAATCATTTAATTACTAATAAAATAGAGCCTACATTTCGGGTCGTGACACAAAGCCTCCTAATTTGGCTCCCTTGGTTCCCGAAAATGGTACCCGGGTTCCTTGGGATCGGTTGCCCTCGGAACTGAGATTGTCCCCCAAAGTTACCTCGATTATCAATTCTTGGTTGTGACTTGCTCTGCGCTCCTTGCTTACTCGGGTTAGCTACCTCGGTCTTCCTCTTATGTTCCCCAATATCTTGCTCTATCAAGTAGGCTCGGTCCACCGCATCTTGGAATGTCACAATCCGTTGAGCAATCAGTTGAGTACGGATGGAGGTCTTCAATCCCCGAATAAATCTCATAGCCTTTTGTTCCTTGGTCCTCACCAAATAGTCGCAATACCGGGCTAATTCTATGAACTTAGCCGAGTATTGTGCTATAGACAACACACCTTGCTCTAGGTTGACTAGCTCGATCTCTTTTCGGTTTTGATCAACAACCGGAATGAAATGCTCCTTGAATTTGCGCACAAACAACTCCCACGCATACACCGTGTGAGTGTCATCCCAACTAGCTTTAACACCCTTCCACCAATGCTCGGCGGCTCCCACAAGCTTGTAAGCCGCGAACCGGACCTTATCCTCATCCGTGCACCCAAATACATCATAAATTTTCTCCATAGACTCAATCCACAACTCAGCTTTCCTTACATCGGGCTCCCTATTGAATTCAACTGGTTTCAACTTCAGAAATTGCTCCAATCCATAGCGGGGTGGTGCTTGTTCTACCCTCGGACCTTGATCATGTATGGCCTTCATGGCCGCCTCGAACATGCCTTGAAACATAGCACGTGCTTCTTCCCTTGTATCATTCTGATTCTGTGCCCCACTAGTACCTCCTCTGTTTCTTCTTCCAGACATTGAGAACAATTACCTGAATAAAACATCAACTGTTAATCACTCCGCACACTACTACCCACCTAGGTCATACTAATCCACCTAGACTTATACTTAGAGCTAATGCCATAGATCTGATACCAACTGTCGCGACCCCGGACCCCGCGGGTCCGAGACCGCGAGCTGGACGTCGACTCTAAAACCAAAATTGTGAAATACCGAAGTTAAAAATTCCATTTGATACCAAAAGGTGATGATCCAAAGTTTTACAAAACCAAGTTTGATAAAAGCCAAATACAACTATCAGAAACTTCCACAAGTTTATGCCCAACAAAATACAAATATACAATTCTTAGTGACGCCATCGTTTGGTACAACTATCCCAAAATGGTTACACATTTACATAATGTAAACCAACCTATGACAACCTTCCCCAAAAGAATTTATCCACACTCGACGTCCTCTTTCTCGTGATCAGCGAGACTATTCCTTAGCACCTGGGGGGGGGGGTTAAGGAAAGACAAAGATAAAAGAAAAGGGGGTGAGATAAATCTCAATAAGTTACTAATGCAACTACATGACATGCTAGATGCAATATACAATAAGCAATAATAAATATCATATAGCACATAGCATTTATCATTTAACAGATAGCAGCGGAAATAAACACATAACAAAGGATATAGCCAAGGTTTTCCAAACCGGAACATCCAAATAAAGGATCGCTGCACAGCTTCAATAATCAACCAATCATCATCTTCATAATAGCATGAAAGCCGAAGAGAAAACCCCCGGTACCGGAACCAATAACCAAAAGAAGTGTCACAAGGGACGGGAGACATGCCACAAAGTCATGCTCCAAGAAGCTAAAATGCACACAAAGGAGCTAGCTCTTCTCACATCCAAGGCCAATCTGGAGGAGGGTAATAATGGGGCAAAACAATGGTCAACATCACAATGGACTTGGCCGTGCCATCATAATGTTTCGCATCGCCCAAACACACACAAAATACCAGCTGGACTTTCACGTAAAGGCTAAGTAATGAAATACTAGCACGATAAACAACAAAGGATTCCAAAGTAGGGAATCATGCCAAATAATCACCAAGAAGGTGAAAGGAACCAACAATACACAATAAAGGTGCTCCAAAATCCCAATTAACAATTAATGAATTTCAAACACATCCTTGATCACAAAGGACCCAATTCTATCACTAAAGGGTACTACAATGTTCACTAAGGTCAACTAGAAGGACACCCAAGACTTAGACCAAAACGCATTCTTCAATCACACACATTAACAAAATGTAAACTTTCAGAGATCTGTGCGGCCGCCCAAAAGGGTATGTGCGGTCGCCCAAAAAGGCCATTAAACAAGAACAAAAGCTTTCAGATAGATGTGCGGTCGCCCAGACAATTTTGTGCGGCCGCCCAACCTTCTGGTTTGCCGGAAATCGGGAAGAACAACTTGGGTTCTTCCATTTTTTATACCCAAAACACATTTCCACCAAAATCCAACATTCCAACTAGTATACTAATGTACCAACACAACTAATAAGTCTAAAGAGACTCATACAACCACATTTAACAACCAAAATCAAGAATCACACCCAACATTCAAGATTTCACCATTTTTGATCAAAACCCAAAATAAATTCCCAATAAATTCCAAACTCAATCAAGCTTCAAATATAACACATCAAACATCATATAAACGTGATATGAACATTTTAGCATCAAAATGGGGGAAAAGTAACTTACTTGCAAATTCTCAAAGATGACAAAATTCAATTCTTTTTGGTTCTACGCGATCCTATCGACGATCTAAACACATTTCACGTTTTAAGAAATGAATAATAATGAAAGGAAGATGGAGAAAATGAAGAGAGAAGAAGGAGAAGAAAAAGCTTACCACAATGGAGGAGAGAGAGGGAGTTGGCTGGAAGAGGGAATGGGGGGGTGGAGTGTATGAGGGAGAAGGGGAGGAGTAGGGAAGGAGTAGGGAAATAATTTAAAAGATTTACACTTAGGCCCCCTCCACTACACTACACACAAACACTACACTCCCTACTAACAACTAAGACTCAACACTTCCACACTAGCCCAAATAACTCGAATAAAAATGCTAGGCATAATTATTATGAAACATAAAATGCACACATAAATATTTAAATAAATAATAATTTAAATAAACAATTAAGCAAATAATTAAATAATAATTATTTATTACTAATAAAATAGAGCCTAGATTTCGGGTCGTGACAGGCGACTCTAAAACACAATTAGACATCCTAGGATAACTCACCGCTCTAGCCAAGCCGTGGTTTCCCCCGGGGTATCTACAGTGGCGACTCCGCTGGGGATAGCTTGAGGGTTAAACTTGTGTTTCTGTTCATAATTCACTTTTATGGGCATTCCAGAACCGCCCACCTTCCATGTGTTCTTCCTATTCTTCCTATTATTTCATGCTAACAAACACTGCAGAGGTTTCATTACATAATCAGGACCAGGGCAATCCCCTGAGTCCATAAGTTTCTGACAATCCGACAGGTCAGCACAGAAGCGGGCGCTTCCCATGTACAATACGCCAGGCGCGCGCTTCCCACAACACCAGCCCGAGGCGCGCGCTTCTGGGCCAATTTCCAGGACAAGAGCATGTTTCAGGGACTGAATAGAACAGTGGGGTGTGGGCACAGTTTCCTGCATCAGAACAGAATTGGACCTTTGGACTGTCTTAATTTTGTGTTTATTTACCCGTCACACGGGTGATTCGGAAGTTGTAATTTACGTGCTTATGTGTTTTTTTTTTTATATTTTCTTTAAAAAAAAAAATAAAAAAAATAATTTTTTTTGTCACATGATAGACCTCACACTACATGCACATTACTCCTATGAATTGCTCACTATCGAGTCGCACAAGTCCGTAACCCCAAACCCGTCGAGGCTCGTCCTAGAAAGTTTCAAGCTCCACCCGACCTTGACACTTTCGAAGCGGTCAACCTCAGCCCGTGGCGTAGTTCAAGACTACATGCCGGGGGTGACCTTAAGCCTCTCTTTAGCCGAGCACAAACCACACAATTCTAGTTAGGGTCTAACACTCCGTGACCAAGTCGGTTTTCATGTACCGAGATTTCCCTAAACTAATGTTTTCAAATCATACATGCCACCTTGTTGATACAGACGCAATAAAAATCCATCCCCAAAAGTGGTTATTTTGGACGAAAAATAAAAAATCCGTCCACGCATGTATGCTTTACTACATTGATTTAGTTTAATACCGATACATGTAGGATTCACAAACGTGATGGAATCCGATGAGTATATGGGACCGTGAGATGGTATATATACTAGTGTGACGATTCCATTATCTTCTTAGAAACCCCAAAAGGGACCCCATCCCTCCGACTTATAAAAAAAAAAAAAAAAAAAAAAAAAAAAGAGTCTTTTTTTTCTTATGTGGTTCGAGTCGTGTGCCCAACTGTGTGTTCTCAACCTCTTCATGGACCGAAAGTGTGAACCGAGACTAACAAGGGCTACTTCTCCAATTATAGGTCCGATTGGTACTCTCCAGGGACTCATCCAACAGGCTTGTTCGTGAACCGATCGCTCCAACAGCTTCTAGATCATCAATGGCCAGCGACTCCAGCACCAACAACGCCATGACTCTCGAACAACTCTCTGCCATGGTTCAATCACTCCAACAACAAGTCTCTACCCTTAACCAAGAGGCTCAAACCAAGGAAAACTTGTGGCAAGCTCATGTTGACAGCCAACAAGCGGCCCACGAGGTCGAGGTCGAAGAATTGAAAGCCAAGCTCATCAAGATCTCTAAGAATAAGGGGGTGAATGACAATGAGGAATCCGAATGGACCCAAGGTTTGTTTGAAATCCCATATGTTAGTGCCCGTACCAAAAAAGTGGGGGAGCCAAGCACCGACAACAACAACCACAAAATGGTCGATTCCATCATGTCCTACATTGATCAGAAATTTGACGGCCTCAACATGGGAAAAGGCTCCAACACAAGCCTTTATCAGTCATCCATTCTCATGAGCATAAAGGCCGCTCTCCCCGTCAATTCAAAATGCCCGACATCAGCAAGTTTAAGGGTAACTCATGCCCGATGGCTCACATCGAGACTTACATTTGGGCTATGGTTCCAAAGAAGGTCTTCCCAAAAGTGATGGCTCAATGCTTTCCTCTCACTCTCGAGGGGGAGGCAAAGGATTAGTATGCAACTCTCCCGCTCATTATCCATATTGATTGGGATGCTGCTATACTTGCCTTCAAAAATCAATATCAAGGCAACACCACTCATCGGCCCACAAGGAAAGAGCTCGAGAACACCACTCAAAGAGACAACGAGTCCTTCATTGACTTCACAAGCAGATGGAATGACAAGCTCTCTGAAATTGTTGAGAGGCCAAACACGAAAGAGCAAATGGACATCTTCCTCAAGTGTCTCAAGATTGATCTCCGCACCCACCTAAGTGGGGCTTGCTACTCTGACTTCTCCCAAATGTATGAGGCAGGGGTACGCATGGATGACTTGCTCAAGGAGATAAAGAAAGCCACTCCTACTTTTCGTTACAAGGCTGCCTCTTGTTCAAACAAAGAGGCTTCTGTCAATGCTGTTACTACTGACAAGGGGAATTACATAAGGGTCCCTCCACCATAAGGCAAGCGGTTCCAAAATGACCGCGTCTACACTCCTCTCATTGGCATGACCATCACCAAGGCCTATGAAGCTCTAAAGGCCAAGGGACAAATCACTCCTCTCCAAGGGTACAAGCAACCACAACTGCTCCGTCCCAACCATGCCCACCACAAGTGGTGTGACTACCATCAATGCACCGGCCACCTCACCGAGGAATTCTTCTCCATCCGCAACACCATCCAAGACCTTATAGACAAGAAGGAATTCATAATCCCTAATAAGGGTGGTGTCAATGTAATAGAGGAAGGAGAGTTTGAAGGAACCACTCATTCGATCCCATTTGTGAATGAGGGCTCCGATGGCATGAATAAACTTGACAATTCTTGTTATGTTGTGACTTATGATAAGGTTATGAGGGAAGTCTTAGAGAATAGGAAGAAGAAGCTCCAAGGGTCCGTGAATGTGCTCACCCGAAGTGGCCGGGTAATAGCGAGCACCTCGGTTCCCACAAATACAGCAACCAACACCTCTTCTCAAAGATCAAAAGCACAAGATGCACCTGAAGACCCTTTATTGACATAACTCAAGAAGACACAAGCCAACATATCCATCTGGGACCTTATTGCATCATCAAAGAAGCACTGAGACCTCGTCATCAAGAACTTGGATGACACATCAGTCTCTCCCGACACAACTCCCGAAGACCTCACAGCAATGATAGGTCACACTCACTTCGGCAATGTCATCACTTTTGCCAACATGGACCTCCCGCTATTTGGGTCCAATCACAATGAAGCCATCTACCTCAAAGTAAATGCAAGGGGGAGACCCATTTCAAGATTATTAGTAGAAGGTGGTTCCGCGCTCAACTTAATGCCTAGCCGACTCATGGGCATACTGGGGCTCAAAAGCTCTGATTTACAACCTTCTACCCAAGTCATTAAAGGGTACGACTGCACTGCCCGTATAGTTATGGGAATGCTAGAAGTTGATATCGAATTTGGAAGCATGATCATGTCCGTCCCATTTCAAGTACTTGATGTCCCGTCTTCGTTCAACTTACTTTTGGGACGACCATGGATCCACAGTTCCAATGCTGTCCCTTCCACTCTCCATCAGTGTGTCAAGATTAGAAATGTTGGGTTTTGATGCATCATGCGTAGCGGAATAAACAGATAAAATCAAACACCCAAGAGCCCGGATCCGTGCATGTTGATTAAATTAAATACAAGATGAAAGAAACATACCCTTGAAGATCGAATCCATGAACACGGACTTTAATGTGTTAAAGCAAACACCCTATATCGGTATCCACACGTCGAACGGATATCAATAACACCTTCTTGATCTGGAATGCTAGACCCAAGGCTTGATGAAGAAACGATTTCTTCGTAAGAATTATTTTGCTTCATTGATTATTGAGTTATGATGATTCTAAATCTCAAAACTAATAATCCCCTCTATATATGTGTAATTGTTTCTCAAACAACATGTTAAGATTTCTAAAATCAACCATTAGGTTTCTCAAACCTGACTGCACACATATATAATAGGGTATAAACCTAATTCCTTTTGGGATCAGAATTCTTTGTCAAACAAGAGATCTGAACAAACTGTTTGCTGTCTGGACAAGCCATTCGTACGGATTGGTTGGGTGGCTCCCAAACCATCCGTACAGATCCTTCCAGCAGGATCCAGTTTTTCCCGTTTTCTGTGCCTTATTCAATCCGTTCTATTGTGTGTGACCCAATAGGATTATACTAAGTTGGCAACGAGTCCGAACGATTCAGAACCCGTAAGTCATAAGCGGACTCTAGCAAGCCATTATGACTACCCAATTAGTATAACTTTGAAAGCCCAAAGTAACCTTATCGAATATATCACAATCCCTTTGTCACATGATATCATATTGGACATAAGTCATGGTCCACGTCAACTTATGTTGTCCAATGCTTTCTCGATCTCAAGTAGATTGATATGAGCAAATAACATTGAACGCTTCAATTCATTTGGGTACGGCCGTACACTATTATCAATCTCACTCATCGAGTGGCCAAGCAGATATCTCTCTTGAGAGAGGGACAAATCCCATCTTGACTTATCATTCTTCCCTACAAGAATCCGATTATGCCAATCGCCAATCGTAGCCTTTATAACTTCCCGGTTAGGGGTAGCGTTTGAGTACGTCAAACATAATTTTCATCATGTGGAAGACTATGATAATCTCAGATCTAAGGATAAATGATATAACTATTATGAGATTCAATTATGACATTTGACCATGACATAAATCTCATAACGGGTCTATCCAGTACTTGTTCTCCAACATGTACCCACAAGTTTAATCCACATCTTATGCGCTATAACCATCATATGATTATCCATTAAACTCATGCTAGCCCTTTATAAGTCATAGGGACAATGATCATTATAATAAACATGCAAAAGATCTAATAATCTGGTTTGTTATCTCTATAACAATGAAGCTATGATATAACGCATAGGCCTTTCTCAAGGGCCTAGGGCATAATATCCAACAATCTCCCACTTGCACTAGGCCCAATCAACGCGTATCCAATACCCATTGAGCTTAGTTATGATTTCCATCATAATTGCAAGCAGGCTTATGTAAGATAATTATCCTTGTTATCATCATATGGTACTTTGCATATTTAGACATCTCTTATCTTTGACGATTTCTCGAAAAAGATAGAAACGTCTGAGTATATGTTTAGATAAGATAATAGTCTCTTGATTTGTGTAATAACGATTATTGACACAATGAAGGTACATTAAATTAGTGACACTAGAAACGATTTCTAGTTTACTAATTAGAATCTTAATTTCAACATTTTCTAGTTGCATCTCATGCCACTAGATACTCAACCTTTTGTAGAATAGTAATGGTCCATTTAGAACTCTTCTAACACCATTATTAGACGTAAACATGTATTTATACTGTAATATTTATCTTTGTTGGTTTATAAGAATGCATCTATGTAACTATTACAAGATCATCTTTCATTCCTGTAACGCCCGTCCTAATTCTTGTTAAATTCTTGACTTGCATAATTATATGCTATTTTATTTGAGTTAATTATTTAACTAATTGAGCAAGTTTAAGTCTTAAGTGTTCAAAGTTGGAACTTTAGGGTTATTTGTGAAAATTAAAGTTTAGGGGCTAAAATGCTCAAATTGAAACTTTAAGGGCCTTTTTGTTAAAAGTTGAAACTTGAGGGGCCTAATTGAAAATCTTTGAAAGTTGAAAGGATAAAAATGGGGTTGCCTTCTCTGATTGTTTTTCCCCAAAATTTCTTCTCGTACCTTCTCTCTGTTTCATAAAAAAAAAGTTAGGGTTTACCCTATTCTCGATCCCTCTTGCTTAATTATGCCTCTGTTCGAAAATCCGACTTCGCATAAATGATCAGGGCGGTGAGTAGAGCATTTCCTGCCAAACAGAAATTAGTTTGGGTGAATTTGATTTCGAACTAGGTAAGTCACTAGCTCCCCCTTGCTTGTAATAACATGCCTATGTGTTATTCTTGATACTTATGCTTGTTAATTTCGTGATTTAGATGAATTTTGTGATACTTGTAAATTTGGGGCGAATGGAGTATTAGTATGAATTACAAGAATGAATAGCCTTGAAAGTGTCCTGGGAAAGTTGAAAAAAAATATACTCCTATTCGTGGGACGGAGAAATATTAACTTGATTTAAATATTATTAGAAAAATTGTACCATTATTTGTGGTACGGGGAAATGAATGGAAGTATCCCTAAATGAGTATATTAGTATATTAGAAAATTATACTTATACTTTTGGGACGGGGAAATATTTAAATGGAATAAAAGAAAATTATCCTATTATTTGTGGGACGGTAAAAGAAAAGAATTGAACTTGAAATAAGTGTTCGGGTATGTTAAAAGATCCCACTTGATTGTTAGTAAGTTTATACTCCTACTTGTGGGACGGTGAAATAATAAATTGCTTGAAAGAAATAAAATTTCGAATTTTAGTACCTTGGGCGACCGCCCATGTTTGGCCAGGCGACCGCCCATTTATCTGGAAGATTTTTTCTCTTGCAAAGTCTTGTTTTGGGCGACCGCCCATATCCTTTTGTGCGACCGCACACTTTCCCTGATGAACAAAAGTCTTGAATAATGTTTGATTAAGCTAGACTTAAACCTAGTTAAGGTATCTAGCCTTAGAATAAGATGTCCTAGAAAGTGTTATGACACCTTAGGGGCATCAGAACTTGGTCTTGAATATGATTACTCATTAAATTAAAATGAGAACTTGAATATCAAAGTAAGAACTCTTTTAAATGTCTTAAAAGTGCTAAGAACAAGCACTAATGTGTTATATGTGTCTTGAAACCAATGTTTGTGCACCTTAGGGGCATTAGAACAATGTCTTGAGCTTGAACATCCAAAGTATAGGATTAAGAACTTGTAAGTATGAGATGTATAACTCATCTACTTAACTTGAACTTGAAGTATAAGACAATTAAATCTTGTACATGACTTGAATATCCAAAGATTGGAATAATAACTTGAGTATAAGATAATTAACTCTTGTACATGTCTTGAGCATCCAAAGAATTGGATTGAGAACTTGAATGTAAGATGATAAAATCTTGTACATGACTTGAAACCAATACATGTGTATGGTAATGAACTTGAAAGTGCTATGAACAAGCACTAACGTGTTAGAACTATTCTTGGTGTGTGTGCAAATCTTGCATATAGCTACTTGATAGAATTTGGCTTGTTGACTACTTGATACTTGGTATGAATAACCAAAGAATTGGAATGTGGAACTAGATAGAGAATAAACAACTCTAAGACATACTTGAATCTAATACGTGTGTATTGAAAGTGCTAGGAATAAGCACTCATGTGCTAGTAATTGGTTTTAATCGTGTACATACTCAATGAAGTATATAAAGTATAAAGAAGATATCTTGTTCTTGAGTTGAGTTGCTAAAGAAAGAGGGACTAGTGTAATATGAAGATAATTCATAAAACAATGATTATAGAACACAATATGTGTTGGAAAATGTATTCGATTATTAACGATACATATACGCGAGATATGATTGTGACTAGGTACAATATGACCTATTCGACTACGTGTTTAGAGTCTAAGATGTTGGGCTCTACTTGAAAGTAAGGGTATCGTGATAGACACATTAGTGTGTTAAAGGTTATATGAATATGTACGTGCAAATATTTCATATGACAAAGTGATATAGTATGACATACCCTACTACTTGGTTGGGGTCTGTTATTAATAGACTCTAATTTGGCTTTATTGTGCTACGTGGACACATTACGTGCCATTATTATATTGATTTGTATTCGCAAATATTGCATACGTGTACTGGTATTTGGTTATTTGGTGAGCACATGATTACATGGTTCCTGAAGAGCTAGTCCACTACTTTTGGACTTAGTTCTATACTCTTGTAGTTCAAGTAAACACCTACTTGTGCATTCTTGTGTGAGTCCAGCTGGTCACCTTGCTTGCTCGGAGATGTATAGGTTCACGCTTATCATGAGGCTGGGGGCAAAGTGATAATCGGGTGCCTATGTATCTGCGCTTGACCCCTTACTACAGGCCATAGTAAGGGCATAGCTTCCTTTGTTAGAGCAATACGCCTGATAAAAGTGAATGCTAAACTCGTGAACACCTCGTGAATCTTGTTCTTGTGAGTGATACTGGTTACTGGGTCATCTTGTGTACTGCACAGCAGCAACTTGATTGATCGTGATTTGCCAACTGCAATAAGCAATGACAACAATGGTTTACTTGGGAGGAATAAGGTTGGAATATCCTTTGTAACGTGTTAGTTTAGCCTTATGTGCTAGTTACTTGATGAGTTGGATTAGCCTCTCATATACTTGTTACTTCATGACATCTTGAGCATGATTACTTGATAATCTTCTTGATTTGCATGATTACATGATAACATGCTATGTACTTGTATCTAGTAACTTACTGAGATTTATCTCACCCCGTTCCTTGTTTATTTGTTTCCCCCCCCCAGGAAAGCAAGTGGTAATACGTTGTGAGCCTCGACTTAGCAGGGGCCTACTTGGCAGGTTGTTCTTGTTGGAGATTGTTATCCTTTACAGTTTTGGTGAGGACGATCTTGTATCGGCTGTTTAGACTCAGTATATTGGGTAGACTTATATAGTTCTTGTAATGCCAGCTTATGTGCTAGGCATGTTTTCCGCTGTGTATAACCATTTGGTTTAAATTTCTTGGTATAGAACTCGTTGTGAGCTATCTTAGCTCGTTTCTCTTGAGTATATATGATGTCAGTTTGATATAAGCAGATGTCATTCAGTTTCTCTCTTCTTGTTAGTTACGCGCACCGGGTTCGAGGTTCTATTAGGGAATCCCGAGACTTGGGGGCGTGTCAGTTTTGGTATCAGAGCTATGGTTTAGCTCTAAGCCTGGATAGGGTCTATGGCCTAGGTTGGGTTAGTCTTGGGTGTGCTATTGACGTCGAGTGCTTCGTTACTTGTTGTTATACCCGGCATAGGACTTGTGTTGATAGTGTTGATCCCAATTGGAATAAGATGGTTTGAGAATCGAGAGCGCGAGTCTTTAAAGACTTAGGCGTATCTATCTTGTGCAGTGGACATTGTTTCATGCTATATATGCATGCTTGTCCTCATTTCATGATTTACGTGAAAGTGTATTCTCTAGAAGAGACTACGTGATTGATATCGTTATTTATAAGAGCTTGATAGAAGTGTGGGTGATAACACCCTATACATTATATGTTAGCTTGGTCATGTTACCTATTTGGGACATTGATGTGATACGTGTTATGGCTTAGCTTTTACGTGTTATGATTTGGCTTTCTATATGTGTTAGGCCTTTCTTGTTTGCCACAATAGATGGTGAATATTTTTATGCTAGTATTCTTGACTATTTATATGATCATGATATAATTATGTATAATATTCATGTTCTGCATTGAAAGCTCGAAAATGGTTATCAAGGTTGTGCTGAATATTTAGCATATGTGGTTGATGGAAGAATGTCTACACAAAAATTGAAGGATGCATCCATTCTTTGTGAGATCTCAGATATAATTTCTACTGAGTAGTACATGATACATGATGAGAACCTTGGGTTATCTTGAGTTGCTACAGTACAAATATAGTGCTGATATCTAAATCAATGTTCATGACATCGGTTGAGTTCAAAGTGTTGAAGGTTCAACTTGAGAAATTTCTTGATAGAGGATTCACCCAGCTTAGTATATTTGTGTGGGATGTATCTGTATTGATTGGCATGAAGAGATATGGTACTTTGCGATTTCATATTGAATGCAAAGAGTTTGGCCAGGTGACTATAATGAACTAGTACTTGTTATCGTGTATGAATGAATTATTTGATCCCTGAAGTTAATCAGTGGTCTATTCAGTGTTTGTTTAATAAGTGGTTACCATTAGTTGGAAAGTCAACTATGAGGATATACTGAAAACATCTTCTCATATCAGGTATGTTCGTTATGAATTCGTGATTATGCTATTTCGATTGATATATGATCTAGCAGTATTGATAGATTTGATGAATGATATCTTCAAACCATAATTTGATTTCTTTGCGATGAATTGATTAATGACCTATTGGTGTATACCAAGTCGCAGACTGAGAATTGATTGTATTGAAATTTCTCGAGAGAAAAAATTGTTTCCAAAAGCTAGCAAGAGATAGAGGATCTATTACCTTGAAGTGGATGCCTAAAGTAAGTATCTTTGTTGACCTATATAAGTGGAAATAACCGAAGTACGCATGTTTTTGAGATTTTCTTGATCTTATTAGAGATTCATTAATGAATTTCGAAGGTAGCTCTATTATTAACTATTTGAGATAGAAAGCTACACTTTTTGATGGATTGATAAACGTGAAGCCAATTTTTTTTAAATATTGAAATGATGGATGACCACAACTTCAGTATTTGACATTGCCTAGTGGATTTGACTAATATGATGGTTAATTGGAGGATATGACCAGTGTTACTATTTTCTTGTATATATGTCAAGTTTCACCGATATAGTGGATGTGATAAATTCATTATGCATAGTGAAGCTCGAACAAGAGATAAAACGTGTGTTAATTCAAAATGGTAACGTACTTGTATATGCTTCGAGGAGATTGAATCTTTATGAATAAAATAATTCTACTCATGACTTGAAATTGATTGTGATCCTACGGCTATTGTATTAGCGGATTCATTGAACATAAAGACTTGTATTTCATGATTGATGGTACTGAATGGGAGGAAAATTTCTGAGTATTTAACTAAATCCTTGAATTTCGATTATTTGAAAGCAGAATATCAGAGATCGTTTGATTTGTTATAATCCTTCGAGATTTGTGAATATATGAATATATTGCGATGGATTTCGTGGAAGGATTATCATTTAATAGATGAGTCCCGATGATGTTTGGTTATAGTGGATTGATTAATCAAATCTGTTTGACTTTATGTGTTGTGATGTTATGATCGATACATCTTGATTACATGGGATACATGTGGATATAATATATGACAGGGATTCTTGTTCTACATCTTGTTCTACACCTTGTTTTACATCTTGATTATGGTAATTTTTCTGAGCACTCTGGGTATTTAACCGAGGTTGCTTCTTGATCATATGTTCCGAGAATGTGAAGTGGATTTCCTTGTGGCTATTGTATGAGTTTGCGATTTAGCGGAAATTCCATCACCCGAATTACTTAATATATGGGTAATTGCTTGTATGGATACTTGATTCTTGTCTTGAGAACGAATGCTTCTTGTGAAAGTTTCATGGGAAAGTCACGGTATTGAGAAAGTTATGTGAGAATAATACTCGCAGGTAATTGATAATATGGTGTGGTATACCATATTCTTGCTATTCTTGAGTTCTATTTGTTATTTATATGTGTTATAATTTCCATCAGTAAAATTCGAGGACGAATTTTCTTTAAGGAGGGGAGGATGTAACGCCCGTCCTAATTCTTGTTAAATTCTTGACTTGCATAATTATATACTATTTTATTTGAGTTAATTATTTAACTAATTGAGCAAGTTTAAGTCCTAAGTGTTCAAAGTTGGAACTTTAGGGTCATTTGTGAAAATTAAAGTTTAGGGGCTAAAATGCTCAAATTGAAACTTTAAGGGCTTTTTTGTTAAAAGTTGAAACTTGAGGGTCCTAATTGCAAATCTTTGAAAGTTGAAAGGATAAAAATGGGGTTACCTTCTCTGATTCTTTTTCCCCAAAATTTCTTCTCGTACTTTCTCTCTGTTTCATAAAAGAAAGTTAGGGTTTACCCTATTCTCGATCCCTCTTGCTTAATTATACCTCTGTTCGAAAATCCGACTTCGCATAAATGATCAGGGCGGTGAGTAGAGCATTTCCTGCCGAACGGAAATTAGTTTGGGTGAATTTGATTTCGGACTAGGTAAGTCACTAGCTCCCCCTTGCTTGTAATAACATGCCTATGTGTTATTCTTGATACTTGTGCTTGTTAACTTCGTGATTTGGATGAATTTTGTGATACTTGTAAATTTGGGACGAAGGGAGTATTAGTATGAATTACAAGAATGAATAGCCTTGAAAGTGTCCTGGGAAAGTTGAAAAAAATATACTCCTATTCGTGGGACAGAGAAATATTAACTTGATTTAAATATAATTAGAAAAATTGTACCATTATTTGTGGTACGGGGAAATGAATGGAAGTATCCCTAAATGAGTATATTAGTATATTTGAAAATTATACTTATACTTTTAGGACGGGGAAATATTTAAATGGAATAAAAGAAAATTATCCTATTATTTGTGGGACGGTAAAATAAATGAATTGAACTTGAAATAAGTGTTCGGGTATGTTAAAAGATCCCACTTGATTGTTAGTAAGTTTATACTCCTACTTGTGGGACGGTGAAATAATAAATTGCTTGAAAGAAATAAAATTTCGAATTTTAGTACCTTGGGCGACCGCCCATATTTGGCCAGGCGACCGCCCATTTTCTGGAAGATTTTTTCTCTTGCAAAGTCTTGTTTTGGGCGACCGCCCATATCCTTTTGTGCGACCGCACACTTGCCCTGATGAACAAAAGTCTTGAATAATGTTTGATTAAGCTATACTTAACCCTAGTTAAGGTATCTAGCCTTAGTATAAGATGTCCTAAAAAGTGTTATGACACCTTAGGGGCATCAGAACTTGGTCTTGAATATGATTACTCATTAAATTAAAATGAGAACTTGAATATCAAAGTAAGAACTCTTTTAAATGTCTTAAAAGTGCTAAGAACAAGCACTAATGTGTTATATGTGTCTTGAAACCAATGTTTGTGCACCTTAGGGGCATTAGAACAATGTCTTGAGCTTGAACATCCAAAGTATTGGATTAAGAACTTGTAAGTATGAGATGTATAACTCATCTACTTAACTTGAACTTGAAGTATAAGACAATTAAATCTTGTACATGACTTGAATATCCAAAGATTGGAATAATAACTTGAGTATAAGATAATTAACTCTTGTACATGTCTTGAACATCCAAAGAATTGGATTGAGAACTTGAATGTAAGATGATAAAATCTTGTACATGACTTGAAACCAATACATGTGTATGGTAATGAACTTGAAAGTGCTATGAACAAGCACTAACGTGTTAGAACTATTCTTGGTGTGTGTGCAAATCTTGCATATAGCTACTTGATAGAATGTGGCTTGTTGACTACTTGATACTTGGTATGAATAACCAAAGAATTGGAATGTGGAACTAGATAGAGAATAAACAACTCTAAGACATACTTGAATCTAATACGTGTGTATTGAAAGTGCTAGGAATAAGCACTAATGTGCTAGTAATTGGTTTTAATCGTGTACATACTCAATGAAGTATATAAAGTATAAAGAAGATATCTTGTTCTTGAGTTGAGTTCCTAAAGAAAGAGGGACTAGTGTAATATGATGATAATTCATAAAACAATGATTATAGTACACAATATGTGTTGGAAAATGTATTCGATTATTAACAATACATATACGCGAGATATGATTGTGACTAGGTACAATATGACCTATTCGACTACGTGTTTAGAGTCTAAGATGTTGGGCTCTACTTGAAAGTAAGGGTATCGTGATAGACACATTAGTGTGTTAAAGGTTATATGAATATGTACGTGCAAATATTTCATATGACAAAGTGATATAGTATGACACACCCTACTACTTGGTTGGGGTCTGTTATTAATAGACTCTAATTTGGCTTGATTGTGTTACGTGGACACATTACGTGTCATTATTATATTGATTTGGATTCACAAATATTGCATACGTGTATTGGTATTTGGTGAGCACATGATTACATGGTTCCTGAAGAGCTAGTCCACTACTTTTGGACTTAGTTGTATACTCTTGTAGTTCAAGAAAACACCTACTTGTGCATTCTTGTGTGAGTCCAGCTGGTCACCTTGCTTGCTCGGAGATGTATAGGTTCACTCTTATCATGAGGCTGGGGCCAAAGTGATAATCGGGTGCCTATGTATCTGTGCTTGATCCCTTACTACAGGCCATAGTAAGGGCATAGCTTCCTTTGTTAGAGCAATACGCCTGATAAAAGTGAATGCTAAACTCGTGAACACCTCGTGAATGCCAGCTTATGTGCTAGTGTAGATACCCTGATCTCGCACCCCTAAAAACCCACCTTGAATCGGTCTAAACCCGAAAATTGACCTAAAACCCTCGATTTGGCTGTGCGGTACTGCCGTGAGCCTTATCGGTGCATCGAATGGATAAACGGACTTCAAATTCATGATCAGAGCGAAAAAACGAGCAAACAGGCAAAAATTTCGTTTTTCGAGGGGCGGGACCGGAAACGGGGCCCGCAACCCCCGAACTGCTCGCTGTTATCCATTCTGTGCATTAAAAATATATTATTACCTTTCCTTGCTAATTGACATATTTCAGATATACCGGCGTGACCACAAAATTATTCCAAGCAACTTTCATGTTGGGCCCGCGGACAACCGGGACACCGGAGCGGAAAGCCGGAGCCGGAAAGATGGTTATCCAAATTGGAAAATATCTCAAAATATCTTATCAACTGGTCAAGAAGAGCAAAAAATATATTATTGTCGTTCCTTGCTCATAAAAATATTTCAGATATACCGGCCTGACCAGAAAAATATTCCGAGCAACTTTCATGTTGGACTCGCGGACAACCGGGACACCAGAGACGCACACAACGGAGAAGTTGCGGAGCGGGAAGCCAGAACAGAGATAAGGAAGATGACTTTAAGCCTTAATCAAGAAGGATAGATGATGAATCCACCAATTTACAACCTCCCCCCCTCAGAGTTACAACCAATTTACCACCTCCCTCCTCCTATATACACCACTCTCATCCATTTCAAAAAAGGAGACACAAAAACAAAAAGAAAAAAAAAACCCTACCATCCTCCACTCTCATTCTCTCTCAACAAGAACACCACCACCACACCATCACCACACCACCATAAAACCACCACACAAACACTAAACACAAACTCAAACTCTTTCAACACAAGGCCAAAACCTTGAGAAAACAACCCAAAAAAGTCTTCCCTTGGAAGCAAAGGGAGCACAACCTAGGCATCATTTCCCCCTTCTAATCATCTAAAAGGGTAAGATGTAATGTTTATGTAATTTCTTGAGGGGTTTAGCCACCTTGTTAGGCTAAACCTCCATTTTATATTCAATAATACAATATTGTTACTCTTGTTGTTCTTCTTATTAAATGATGATATATAATGATGTTTTGAGCTCTTGATCATGCTAAGCTTTTGATCTTGTGTATATATATCATGTATGTATGAGTGTCATATCTTTGTTTGTGGTGGATTCAAGAAGTTTTCCAAAGAACAAACTTGTTTTATCTTATAAACCTTGAATCTGCCATGCTCTGTTTTATCTTAGCATAGAACATCATGAAACCATATCAAAATGGTTAGATGGTTGTTGTTTCATGTTTTTAACATGTATATATATGCATGTACAAAGTTTCATGTTCATAGCTTTTCATTTGAGTTAGTTTTCATAGGTGTTTTCATGACATGAGTGAGATGCCAATAATCTGTCCATATGGTACCTTACTGCCTTGTTACTATTTTTACTCCTAGAAAACGTGGGTTTTGGTCTTATACCACAAAAGAGAACTTGTTCTACACAGAACAAGGAAGAATAAAATGTAAATATAATATTTTTAGCCTCAGTACAAGAGGCTCTTTCTATTTTTTGTTTAAGCTCTCTGTTCTCAGAATCAGCATGTTCTTGTTTGGACATGAAAATGTCAGAAGTGATTTGGGTGAGCTAAACTTGTTTTATGGACTTGAAACTCTTCAGATCATAACTTTAACATGTTAGGAACAACTTTAATGTTTTGTGTTTTCCCTGATTCCTTTGTTTTCATGATGAAAAAAGTGGATACTTTAGGGATGTATGAAATTCTGTCAGACTGGGCTGTGAAAAGAATTGCCTTTCATGCTTTGTTTGGACACCATAGTTTAATTTGATGTACATAAATGATTAAAACCATTTTCAAAACCAAGTGTGAGTCCACTCAAACCGACTCTCATTTGTGAATTAAAACAAACCTTCCTAGAATAGGAAGACTCCCCATTTATTAAATCACCATTTTGTTAGGGCATAAAACCAAGGCAAAAGACATAAAAAGAACTTACGTGGCATGCATATAGAGACCATCATGGGCGAGAAGAGTGCCTAACCCCTTCCCTTCTCGTAACTTAGCCCCCGAACCCACTTTCTCTGAAAAAGGTTTTTATCTTCATTTTCCCTAAAATAAAATGAGGTGGCGACTCTTGCAAACAAAAACAGCATCAAGAGAAAACCATTGTGTGAGAACCGAGCGCATTTCCAAAAGCGCATTAGCACGAGACGGGCGCGAACCGCTTTCACGGGCGGTCATTTCGCGGTGATCCGATCATCTCGGGCGTGGGCTCTCACAGTGGCGACTCTGTTGGGGAAGTTGTTTTAAAGTGGGCTAGACTCTAAATCTTTGTGTGTGCCATGCTTTATGTGCCTTACTTGGGGTGTATATATCTGTGCCCTAACCTCTATTTTGCAGGGGCGTTTTTTCGCTTATCTTATTTGTATATATATATATATGCATTGCGTGGTGAGTGATTCCCCAAAAAAGGGGTAAAACAAGTAAAAAGGAAAAAAATGATTTTCTTGTTTTCTTTACGTGCTTTCAAAATGATTTTTCGAACTCATAGATACCTCACACACATGCACGTTTTTTGAAAAGCGTCTTAGAATCTCAAACCCGAGACGGTAAACCTGGGGCATAAGGGAGCTCACTTGACTTCCCCATAGGGTCAATGGTATACTGTTTCCCCCTTAGCAGCGCCTACGGTCGCTGTGATGGGTGTAAGCCAAGCTTCAAAAGCCGAAATGCGATGTCCATATTCTTTCGAAAATAACACGTCACAGACTTCATGTCGGTTTTTGTCTAAACAATTTTACTTCAATCCTATGAATTCCCAAAAGGTTATAATCGACCTCAATTGTGGATATCATGTTGAAATTCTTGGATTGACTTGAAATTGTCAAGACCCTCACATAGACCGTAACCGAATGGTGGATCCCAGAAAGAGTATAGGCCCTTCGCTAGGGACTCGGACGGCCAATAGTACAGTACAGGTGAAAAACGTTGGTCCTATACTTTGGAGATGGTATCCACTATTCCAAGATTCATGCAAAAACATGTCAAAATAAAGCAAGTGCTTATCCGGCATTCTAGGATTGATTTTGATTTTTGAACTCCTTTTGAATCAAACTCGGAAAATATCGATCCTTTTCACTCTCTAATCAGCCCTAGACACCATCCCTTTCAGATACTCTAAGCCTGGCATCTACTTGGAAAGGGGGAGCTAGAAACAGTAAGGGGAGGTTGATCCGAGTTGCCGAGACAGTGCCTGTAACCGAAGAAGCTATTGCAATGGCCCAGGAAGGAAATGAGGAAGCCTATCTGCCGCCACCAGGTCTTCAAGCATGGTTGGAGCAGAATGTGTTGGGTCAGATGAGGATTCAGCAAGATGAGCTACTGGCTACACTTGTGCAGATACAGAATCAGAATAGTAATGGGGCTCCCAATGGCAACCCCAACAGAAATCCCAATGGCGATCCGAACGTTAATCAGACCGAAAATGGGGTTCCCAATCCTAATCCCAATGGCAATACAGGTCCCAATGGAAGTGGCATCCCTACCATCAACTTGAATCCTATTGGTAGCAACACCATTGGCCAGAGTCATCACCAGAACATCCCTCCTCAGGGTAATGTGGCTCATCTAGACTTCAGTGGCACTCACCAGCCCTTCATCCCGAATCCAGCAAATTTTGCTGTGCATCCGTCTCAGTATCCGCCTGATCATAATGCCTTTGCTCAGTATATGCAGACTCTGTATCCGAATCAGCAGCCCAACGCTTATGGTGCGTTTGCTAGCGGTGCCTCTCAGATTAATCAAGGAACTTCCCAGGGGCAAGATCCTAACCTAGTCCGCCAAATGGAAGTGTTCTACAAGGGTGTCCCATATGTACCCCTTACTAAAGATGAGATTGAAATGAGCGAAATGAAAGAAATGTTGAGAAAGGTCATGAATAAAGGGGAGTTTTCTGCAGATTCCTTGAAATTATCTCCATTTGCTGTTCTGCCTCCTAAATTCAAAATGCCTGATGTGGAGAAATTTGACGGTACAGGTTGCCCAATGGCCCACCTGAAATCTTACGCTCATGCAATGCAGTCTCGTGGGGCTAATGTTGGTGCGATGGCCTCCAACTTCCATCTGACTATGGTAGGAGCCGCTAAGCAGTGGTTTATGACTGTGGATGCGAATCTGGTTGATAATTGGGGGAAGCTCGTGGATGAATTCCAGAAGCGATACAAAGATAACTCCAACCGGGAGAAGAGCCGTCGTGACCTCGATTCGTGTGCTCAGCGTGAGAAGGAATCCTTTTCTGAATTTGCAAGTAGGTGGAGGAAGAAAGTTACTCAAACTCTGGAGAGGCCTGACAGTGCCAAGCAAACTCTTATTTTCCTTAAGAATCTTCAGCCGGTGTATGCAGATAAGATGAAATATCTCCCGTTTCCAGATTTTGCTTCTATTCTTGATGTGGGTTCTCGTATTGACGAAGATGTCCGAACTGGGGTGATCAAGCTAGATTCTTCTCCTAGCTCCTACAGATTCCGATCCGCTGCTAAAGCCCCAGCACCAGTTGTGAACAATGTTGCCATGACCCCTGCTCCTTTTTGGAACAGCAATGTGGGACAAGCCGGAGCAGCTACAATAGGGCACCTCCGTGTTATAATCAAGACGGGTCTGTGAACTCTGTCACTGATCAGCGAAGGAATGGTGGAAATCGGAGAGATCGCCATTTTGATAAATTCAGCGCTCCATTGTCTACTATCTTTCAAGGATTGGTCGCCCAAGGAGTACTAAAGCCGATAGAAGGATACCGCCCTCCTAATCCGCCTCCTAAGAATTGGGATGCAAGTAAATATTGTGCATACCACGTATCACCTGGTCATGCGACAAATGAATGTTGGAGTTTGAGACACACTCTGCAAGACATGATAGACGATGGACTCATTCAGAAGCCGCCCCAACCAAATGTGGTGACTAATCCCTTGCCAGGGATCCATGTGATCGAGTTTGAATTACACTGTAACTCCTGTTATCTCCGAAGATTTTGAATGCCATATGATCTCTTGGGATTCGATTTTGTCTAGTGCTAAAGCTGTTAAGGAGCAAAAGGCCCCTGTTAAAAAGGCCACTTGGGTTGACGGAAATGTGAATCACCTCACTCGCTCGGGAAGAGCCTATCAGCCTCCAAATCCCGAGGCAAGTGAATTGGGAAAGGATAAAGAAGAAGTCCCCGCTCAGAAAGAGAAGGTCTCCGAGAACCCGGTCTTGACCCAGTTAAAGAAAACCCAGGCTAATATATCCATTTGGGTTTTGCTCTCGTCTTCACAGGAGCACCGAGACGTGTTGGTTAAAGCTCTTGCTCAAGTTGTCATCCCGATTGAGACTTCTCCCAATGACCTTGTCCACATGATCGGCAACATTCATTTTGGGAATATCATCACTTTTACCGATCTCGATGCACCAAAAATTGGTCTTAATCATGTCGAGGCTCTGCACATCACAGTTGGGGTCGGAGGTGAGCACTTAGCTCGTGTTTTGATCGATAATGGCTCCTCAATAAATGTATGCCCCGTGCATGTTCTCGCAGATTTGGGAATCAAGATAACTGATTTGGCCCCATCTTCTTAAGTGGTTCTTGCTTACGATAGCACCAGTCGCTGTGTTCTGGGTGTTGTCCTTCTCACTCTCACCATTGGCCCTCTTGTCATGCCGATTGAATTTCAAGTGATTGATATCAAGTCCTCATTCAGTCTACTCTTGGGACGCCCTTGGATCCATAGAGTAACATGGGTAGCTTCCTCCTACCATCAGTGCATCAAGTTCATCCACGACAATCATGTAGTGGTAGTTCATGCCCAAGATGATACGCAAGTTCATGACCTCCCGATTTTGGGAATTGAGCATAAAGATACTGGCATCTTCTTGAGTGGTTTTGAAGTGATCCCACAAGATCGGATCCATGCTATTGAATATGTCTAGGAGACCGATCTAATTGGTAGAAAGCGGACCAGGTATGGAGACGCAATGGCCTTGAATATGGTCAAGAAGATGAAGTTCCTGCCTATGATGGGGCTTGGAAAAGAGCAACAAGGGTGTATTGAACCTATCAAGGATGATGTTCCATTTTTCTTCCTTCCTTTTGGGCTTGGCTACAAACCGACTCCTGCCGAAATCGCCGAAGCTGTACGTCAGAAAAGGGAGAGACAGACTGCTATCAAAAGTGGAAGGACCTATAAGCTCCCCCCACTCCGTCCTTATGAAAAGTCCTGGAAGGGATATTTTGTTTGCAAAGTTGAAGATGTCGCGTATGTTATGCCTTTTGAGCCAGTTATTGGCATTAATGAAAAGCCTCATGCTGGATGGGAAGTATTTGAGAATATCAAGATGGTCGATGAAAACTTTGATGTGGGCAGTTCCTATAAGCAACTGGACCCGATTATTCCGTGGAATATTGATGAAGAAGATGATGTCTTCGGGTTGTTTGAAGGAATTGGTCTTGAAGACGGATATGTGGTTATGATCGAAAATGGTAATGGTGAAGCTTATGACCCGGTGAAGCACCTCAAGCCGGCAGTGGCACCACTTAATAACTGGTCCAGAACCACTGGCCTGCTCGCTACTACTGACACTCTGGTGGAGCAGTTTGGTTATGTTCGCCCTGATGGCCCCGCTTTTGAACCCTTTGTGCTATCTAATGTTGTTTCCGGGACTCCCGAAGAGGACCTCACTGTCGAGGACCTCGACGCGGTCGCCGAGCTTGTACTCCCCTCTTTTGTGAATGAAGTTTCCTCTATTTCCGCTTACTCCTCGGTTGCCAATATTTTAAAAAATGATTTAACAAATGAAAATTTAACAACAACTAAAGTTAATCATGAATCTTTAAAAAACATAAGTCAAGATGAAAAAGACTATTTAATCGAGTTAAACAGGTTAGCAAAACAGCGTGGGGAGCGAAAGTTAGAAGCCTGTGGGGAAAATCTGTCTACCATCAATCTGGGGCTGAATGAAGAAGTCAAAGAAATGAAGATCGGGAGCTTCATGCAAGGGGCTGACAGGGAACAACTGATCAGTTTACTCAAAGAATTTGTTGATGTGTTTGCCTGGTCGTATGAAGGCATGCCAGGGTTAGATCCGACGATCGTGGAACACCGAATTCCTACCTTTCCTGACGCCAAACCGGTCAAGCAGAAACTACGCAGAATCAAGCCGCAGTGGGCCCTTCAGGTTAAAGAGGAGATCGAGAGGCTGCTACAAGTAGGCTTCATCCGAGTTGTGGAGTATCCCCAATGATTGTCCAATATGGTCACAGTTGAAAAGGCGAACGGCAAAGTCCGGATATGTGTTGATTTCAGAGACCTCAACAAGGCTTGCCCGAAGGATGATTTCCCGTTACCAAATATTGACATTTTGGTGGACTCGGTTGCAATGCACAAAGTGAAGTCGTTCGTTGACGGAATGGCGGGTTATAACCAAATTAAGATGGCAGTAGAAGATCAAGAGAAAACTTCCTTCATCACCCCGTGGGGGACGTTCTGCTATACTGTGATGCCTTTCGGTCTTAAAAATGCCGGAACCACTTATCAAAGAGGTGCTACGACCCTTTTTCATGACATGATCCACAAAGAGCTTGAAATCTACGTGGATGACATGATTGTGCACTCGGTTGAAGAAGGCGCTCAGCATCTGATTGACCTCAGAAAGTTCTTCGAAAGGTTGCGGAAGTACCACATGAAATTGAATCCTGCTAAATGCACATTCGGTACTGTCCGAGGCAAAGTCTTAGGTTTCTTGGTAACTGAAAAAGGGATTGAAGTCGACCCCGACAAAATAAAGGCCATCACAGAAATGCCTCAACCTCGAACTCAAAAAGAGGTGAAAGGTTTCTTGGGAAGGATTCAATACATTAGCAGATTCATACGGCAGTTAACCATGATGTGTGAACCGCTCTTTAAGCTCCTAAAAAAGGACACCGATCGATCATGGGATGAAGAATGCCATATTTCTTTTGAAAAGGTCAAAGAATACTTGACAAGACCACCGGTCTTGGCGCCACCTCATTCGTACAAACCCTTACGACTGTACCTAACAGTTACTGATACTGCAGTAGGAGCAATGCTTGCACAAGAAAAAGAGGACTCCCTGGTGGAAAGTGCCATCTATTTTGTTAGCAGAAAGCTACAAGGGAGTGAATTGAACTACTCAGCGTTGGAAAAGGCATGTACCGGTTTGGTTTGGGTCTCGCAGCGATTAAAAATTTATCTGGAATCCTTACCTGTCCAGATTATATCCCGAATGGATCCAGTGAAGTACATCCTCGAAAGGCCAACCATGTCCAATCGAGTGGCCAAGTGGGCTTTTCTCTTAAGCGAGTTTGATATGACTTACGCATCGCCTAAGTCCATTAAAGGAAGGGTGATAGCAGACCAGCTTGCAGATTTGGCTCTTGATCTTGAGCCCGGACCAGAAGCTCAGTTTTCCCGATGAAGGGATATACACTGTTGATTGTTCGGAGAATAAGTGGCAACTCTTCTTTGATGGGGCTGCCAACAAGAGAGGTTTCGGAATTGGAATCTTGCTCATTGATCCAAGTGATGCACACACGCCCATTGCTATCCGGTTAGACTTCGACTGTTCGAATAACACAGCAGAGTATGAGGCTTGCATCGCCGGCCTGGGAGAAGCATTAAATCGAGGGGTCAAAGAAATTGAAGTGTTCGGGGACTCCGCCTTGATCATCAATCAGGTCGAGGGAAAATGGAAAATCCTAGATCCAAGACTACAGCAGTATCATATTCGACTGGTAGCGCTCACAGAACGCTTCTCAGATATCTCATTCCATTATCTCCCAAGGGACCGAAACAGATTCGCAGATGCATTGGCTACCCTAGCCTCCATCATGGAATTCCCTGCAGATGTTATGGTAAAGCCGTTTGTGGTTAGTAAGAGATCAATCCCAGCCTACTGCCTGGATATTGAGCTAGAAAGCGAAGAGAATGAAGAGCCGTGGTATACAGACGTATGGAATGTGCTCAGGAATGGGACCTACCCTCCAGAAAGGGACAAAAGGGCAAGGATTGCAATGCGCATATGGGCCTCCCAATTTGTGATTTCCGGAGATCAGTTGTACAAAAGGTATCATCACGGACGAAATTTGCTCTGTGTAGATAAGACTGAGGCAAATAGAATCATGGATGAAATCCATGGGGGACTGTGTGGACCCCACATGAATGGGCACATGCTCGCTAAGAAGATAGTGAGGCAAGGGTACTACTGGACCACGATGGAAAAGGATTGTATGATGAAAGTGCGAACCTGTGATCAGTGTCAGCGGTACGCTAGTCTACAACATCTGCCGCCACACGTTCTTTATCAATCAACTGCTCCTTGGCCTTTCTCCACATGGGGGATAGATGTTATTGGTCAGGTCAAACCGAAAGGTTCGGGTGGGCAAGAATACGTGCTCGTAGCTATCGATTACTTCACCAAGTGGGTTGAGGCCGCTGCTTACAAAGTTTTGAATGCCAAGAAGGTAGCCGAGTTCATTCGTACCAACATTTTCTACAGATATGGGGTCCCTTATGAGATGATCTCAGATAATGGAACTCACTTTGAAGGGGAAGTCAACCGATTGCTTGACGAATTCTGGGTGGTCAGACACCAGTCATCCCCCTATCGACCCCAAGCCAATGGAGCGGTAGAAGCGGCGAACAAAACCCTGGAGAACATCATTAGAAAGATGACTATCACTGGAAAAGATTGGTCCGAGAAGCTGCCTTTAGCCTTGTGGGGATACCGCACATCTGTTCGGACACCGACTGGGGCAACTCCTTATTCACTTGCATATGGCATGGAAGCAGTTCTCCCGATTGAGCTTGAAATCCCCTCAATGAGAGTGCTATATGAGAATCAAGTGTCTGAAGTTGATTGGTTACAAAGTCGCCATGAAGAGTTAGCATTGCTCGATGAAAAGCGGTTGTTGGCCCTTGAGCACAATCGTGCGTACCAGCGCAGAATTGCCAGAGCATTTAACAAGAAAGTGAAAGACCGCAATATCAAAATGGGAGATCTTGTACTGCGAGAAAAGCCACCAAGTTATGTCGACCCCCGAGGGAAATGGAAGTCTCTGTGGTTGGGCCCCTACATTGTCAAGAAGATACAGTCTGGTGGAGCCGTGTTCCTGCAAACTGAATTTGGAGAAGACCTTGTTCAGCCCTGCAACCTCAGCAAATTGAAGAAGTATTATGCGTAGAAGACGCAGAGATTTGTGTTTCCTATCGAGTCTGTAAAAAAAAAAAAAAAAAAAAAAAAAAAAAAAGCGCAAAAGACAGCCCCACTAGAGGTGAAAACCCGAAAGGGCAGTTCTAGGTAAAAAGCAGGAGGCGCGCAAAATTTCATGTAACTGTGTCGAACTACGTTGACCTGAGCCTCTAAAGAGGAACGTAGGCAACCTTCGGGTCCGGTCATTAAAAGTAAAGAAAGCTTTTTATTCCCCACGTTGAACTTGCAAACATTACATTCAAAAGGAAAAACAAACACAACAAACTTTGAAATAAAAACACATCATCTTGGCGTGGCAACAAAGGATTAAAGCGAAAATAACTGAAACTTTATTCAGGGACTGAGACGATCGAACTGTCACGACCCGAAGTCTAGGCTCTATTTTATTAGTAATAAATAATTATTATTTATTTATTTGCTTATTTATTTATTTAAATTATTATTTAATTAATAATTTATGTGTACATTTTATGTGTTATATTAATTTATGCCTAGCATTTTATCTGGGCCATTTGTGCTATTGTAGAAGAGTTGAGTCTTATTTGTTAGTGGGGAGTTTATTAGTAAATGGTAGAAGTAGGGGAGGGGTCTAAATGTAAGATTTCAAATAATCATCTTCTCCCTACTCCCTCCCTCACCTCCCTCACCCTATCACCCTCACTCACACTCCACCTCCAATTTCTCCCATCTCATTTCTCTCTCTCTCTCTACATTGGGTAAGTTTTCTCATCTTCTTCCTTCTCTCTTCATTTTCTCCATCTTCCTCTTGTTATTTCTCATTTCTTAAAACATGAATCTTGTTTAGATCGTCGATAGGATCGTAGGAGGCCAAAGATATTTGAAATCCATCAACTTTGAGAAAATCCGGGTAAGTTACTTTTACCCCCCCCCCATTGATGCTAAAAATGTTCATCCTATGCTTAGATGATGCTATGATTGCCATTTATTGCTTCTTTGGTTGATTTTGAGATGATTTACGTTTTTATTCATTTTTGTGAAATTTGGTATTTGAATCATGTGTTGGGTTTCTAGATGTTGTTATTTAGCCCATTTGCAAGTCTATAAGTTGTTTTGGTTCATAGTTGTGTATATTGTAAGTCTTGGTTCCAAGTATTTGTGAAATGGTGAAAGATTTGGGTTTGGTTTGAGTTTTGGTTTGAAAATGGTAGAAACCCAGAATTTTGGCCGGAATTTGCCTTTCCGGGCAAGGAGGCGCGCGCACCCTCCCATAGGAGGCGCGCCCACCCTTATGCCCTTCTTGATCAAAAATGCTTCTGTTTCTTGGAGGCGCGCGCACCCTCCCATAGGAGGCGCGCGCACCCTCTCCTCCTCCAAAACTTGATTTCCCTTCTGATCTAGGAGGCGCGCGCACCCTCCCATAGGAGGCGTGCGCACCCTCTCCCCTGTTGTGAAATTTATTTCCCTTTTTGTCCAATCTTTCGAGGGCCATATCATGTTAATCCGGACTCCGTTTTAGGCGTATAAATTATCGTTTTAAAGCTCTCCTTAAGCTCTTCGAGATGAGTGAGTAAATTTGGTTGAGTGCTCGAATTAACTGGATCCTTTGTGGTCAAATGTGATATGGGAATTGTGTTATCATTGTTAAGATTGTTGGAACACGTTAATTGTGTGTTGTTGGTTCATTTCACTTTCTTGGTGACTTCTTGGTATGGTTCCCTACTTTGGAACCCTAAGTTGTTTAATTAAGCTAGTATTTATTACTTAGCATTTATTTGGAAGCCCAGCTGGCATATTTGTTGCATCTTGCAAAGCCAAGTCCATTATAATGTTGACTATTGTTTGCCCTTACTATACCCCTTTTCCAGATTGGCCTTGGAAGAGATAAGTTAGCTTCCTTTGTGAATGTATCTAGCTACCGAGCATGACTTTGTGGCATGGCTCTTGTCCTTTGTGACACTCTTATGGTTATTGTTCCGGTACCGGGGGTTTTCTCTTCGGCTTTCATGCTATTATGAAGATGTGATTTGTTGATTATTGAAGCTGCGCAGCGATCCTTTATTTGGATGTATCGGGTTGGAAACCTTGGCTAATATCCTTTGTTATGTGTTTATTTCCGCTGCTATTTATTATCTGATAATTGCTATGTTATATGAGATATTGATGTGTTATTACTTATTGTATCATAACATGTCATGTAGTTGCATTAGTAACTTATTGAGATTTATCTCACCCCCTTTCTTTTATCTTTGTTTTTCCTTAACACCCCCAGGTGCTAAGGATTAGTCTCGCTGATCACGAGAAAGAGGACGTCGAGTGTGGATACATTCTTTTGGGGAAAGTTGTTATAGGTTGGTTTACATTATATAAATGTGTAACCTTTTTGGGATAGTTGTACCAAACAATGACGTCATTGAGAATTGTACATTTATCTTCTGTTGGGCATAAACTTGTGGAAGTTTATGATAGTTGTATTTGGTTATTATCAAACTTGGATTTGTAAAACTTTGGATCATCACCTTTTGGTATCAAATGGAATTTTCAACTTCAGTATTTCACAGTTTTGGTTTTAAGTCGACGTCCAGCTCGCGTACTCCGGGCCCGCGGGTTCGATGTCGCGACACGAACACGTTCGGATAAGGACCCGTCGAGCTTTCTCCCCTTTGATTCTCAGAGTTCGTTGCATCAGGCTGGGTGTTCCTTGAAGTTGAGCCCCGATCATTCCTGCGGCGTCCGGATCGATGAGCGCTGCGTGTTTGACTCCCGCCAATCTGATTCTGGAAAACTGTCGGCCCTGTTATCTGGGAATAGTAATCCCCAGACAGAATTTCTGGACCTACGAGCTCCAGTACCAAAGCTGCAATGGTAGCGGTTTCTTCAGCAATTTGAGGGCCCAACCACTCAAGATATTCCAAAGTGGGTTCATAAAATGTGTCCCCTTCACCCCGGCGCCTGCCTCGACCGATGTGTGCACCATTCTGATACCAAACCTCTTTGATCAAGTTGCATATGTTGGTACTCACCGGCAAATTATCTGTGATGGGAAGGTCAGAAAAGGGGATCCCTTGGACTTGTCCGAACTGGCGAGCCACCCGTTGGCCCAAGTAGAAAGTGGTAGAGCGAAGTCCAGCCAGCCAGATGAAGGAATGACCCGCACTCATAATGAGATACCTGTTCAAACCCCAATGCGGAGGTACCCACGTGATGTCTACCGATGTGATCCGCCAAAAGTGTCCAACCCACTCCTTGACGGTAGTGCAGTTTTGCCTGTATAAACCTCGCCTTGGAAGCATAGAAGGGGTATAGTCTGGATTCGACACCGGCCGAATGATCTTGAGATGCTCCTGAAGCCAGATCTGCAATAGAATGAGGCTGCCCGACGTGAAAGCATCACCTCTGGGATAGTAGCCGTCCAGCCCATGCAAAGTCTCAGCCAAGAGGACAGTCATCACGTTGCCGGCACCACGCTTGCAAGAATCAACGATGTCCACCATCCTTGAGTCGATGAAGCCATCGTAAGAAACGAAAAACATCTCTGCAAATAGACACATAACCAAGGCAAAGTCCCTACGGTCGGAGTACACCGGGTTATGAGGGTCAGCCTCGCCAAAGAGTTCGGGGAAGCAAGTAATGTCAAGGTGGGTCCCATGAAGGAGAACCCTTGAGAAGTCAATATCAAAGCCGAAGGTTTCAATGAGCCACCGAGCAGGTGTCCTGCGGGAAGTGGGCACCATGGCCTCGCCGTAAATGGTATTGCCTGTAATGGCGCAGAATTCCTCAAAGGTGGGACACAGTTCGTCTTGATTGAAATTGAACAAGTGGGTCCGGGTTGACTAGAAAACAGAAGCACCGCGGATCATCTCCCACTGAATGGGAAGCTTCCTCAGAGTAAAGAGCAACTTGAAATGATAGTTTTCTTCTAGCACCGCTCGTACATTATTTGGGTATGAATTCACCCAGCAGTCGAGTCCTACCCGGTATTCTTCGATGTTAACCAGGGTTTGGCCAAGATTAGCCATTTTAGAAGGGAAATGAGCTAAAGGATGCAAAGCAGGAAAGAAGGAGAAGTTGGTTGGTGTGAGAAATAAGAAGAGCTCCCCCTCCCCTTTTATAACCTCCCAAAAAATCGGCCTAAATCATCAGTATTCCAAAAGGGGTTGTCTCCCCGTCCCCCCTAGCCAAAAGCAAGGTTCGAAAAGTCAAAAACCCAGCAGAAGGTGTCAGTCGTCCGTACGGCGGCTCTTAGAAAAGCTGACATTTTCCTTGTCCTCATCCCTAGGCATTGAACCTTGTCCCCTTTATCATGAATATAACCGCAGCCGCCCTCTGAAATCCGGGCTTGATTCAGTGTTGGTCATTAATCGCGAGTCGGTGTCATTTAAAAAAAAAAAAAAAAAAAGAGTATCCGGAATTTCAGAATAAAAGAAAGATTGTGTTCGGTCAGAATAATCCAATTTTTATCTGTGTGAATCACATCTGCCACTGCATGCAAAGCTAACTTGCAGATCAACGGACGAAGCCGATCCTGTTATCCCTCCCAATAGCAAAAAAGAATCAGTCGGGGTTAAAACAGCACCAGTGGATCACACAAAGCGGTGGTCTCTCGCTTAAAAAAGTACAAAAATCTCATCACACAGCAAAAACAAAGGCAGAAGAATCTGGACGGCGCAGAATGCAGCGTATCCTTGATTTTAGTTTGTGTACATAAATGGCTTCAGTTGTTTATTGCCCTCAGTTTTCTCGAAAGATCGGGATTACTTCCCCCGAACTGCGCAACGTCGTAGGTCCCCCTTTTGAAAAGATATGTTGTTCCAGCTTGGTCTTCTCCGGCGCCCGAGATTACCTCCCCGAACTGCGCAACGTCGTACGTTCTCCCTTCATGATTTCCATCCCTTTGCAAAGAGAGATCAAATCTCAATGCACCCTTTACTCGGATTGTACCTTGCGTAAACCCTTGAGTCGTGTTGGTCTTAAACCTTCTCTTAATTGTTCGAGTCGGTTCTAATCAGAACTACGACTCGACTTGATTCCCACGGCGGGATACGTAGGCAGTTCACAACGTTGGACTCAGTCGCCAATTCTCGCAATTTGTTGGTCAAATACCAACCCCCCAGCAAAGAGACTTCGCTTCTCAATGCAACTCCCCAGCAATGCTATGTTGTTCCACCCTGGTCTTCTCGGGCGCCCGAGATTACCTCCCCCGAACTGCACAACGTCGTACGTTCCCCAGTTGAAGTTATGTTATTCCACCTTGGTCATCTCGGGGGCCCGAGTTGTACCTCCCCAGAACTACGCCGCGATTTGATTCCCGCAAGGGATACGTAGGCAGCTTACCTTGGTGAGCTCAGTCACCCATTCACATAACCATGTCTCAATGCCAACCCCCATCCCCAGCAAAGAGATATCGCATCTCAATGCTACCCCCTGCTTTAAATTTTAATAAACCTGAACTACGTTTGGTCTGATTCTCGAGAGAGATACGTAGGTAAACCGGGAAACCGGAACCGACCATTGTCTGTGTTTGATTGATAGTTTGAGTTAGAACTACGGAGGCTTGATTCTCGAAAGAGATACGTAGGAAGTCCTACCTTGGACCCAGCCGTTACACCCTAGACGAGATCGAGTGTCTCTTAGTGAATCGTAGAATCCCCTTTAACCAGGAGATTCGACGAGGGGCTCTGTAGATACCCTGATCTCGCACCCCTAAAAACCTACCTTGAATCGGTCTAAACCCGAAAATTGACCTAAAACCCTTGATTTGGCTGTGCGGGACTGCCGTGAGCCTTATCGATGCATCGAATGGATAAACGGACTTCAAATTCATGATCAGCGCGAAAAAACGAGCAAACAGGCAAAAATTTCGTTTTTCGAGGTGCAGGACCGGAAACGGGGCCCGCAACCCCCCGAACTGCTCGCTGTTATCCATTCTGTGCATTAAAAATATATTATTACCTTTTCTTGCTAATTGATATATTTCAGATATACCAGCGTGACCACAAAATTATTCCAAGCAACTTTCATGTTGGGCCCGCGGACAACCGGGACACCGGAGCGCGCACCACGGAGCGGAAAGCCGGAGCCGGAAAGATGGTTATCCAAATTGGAAAATATCTCAAAATATCTTATCAACTGGGCAAGAAGAGCAAAGAATATATTATTGTCGTTCCTTGCTCATAAAAATATTTCAGATATACCGGCCTGACCAGAAAAATATTCCGAGCAACTTTCATGTTGGACTCGCGGACAACCGGGACACCGGAGACGCGCACAACGGAGCAGTTGCGGAGCGGGAAGCCGGAACAGAGATAAGGAAGATGACTTTAAGCCTTAATCAAGAAGGATAGATGATGAATCCACCAATTTACAACCTCCCCCCTCCAAGTTACAACCAATTTACCACCTCCCTCCTCCTATATACACCACTCTCATCCATTTCAAAAAAGGAGACACAAAAACAAAAAGAAAAAAAAAACCCTACCATCCTCCACTCTCATTCTCTCTCAACAAGAACACCACCACCACACCATCACCACACCACCATAAAACCACCACACAAACACTAAACACAAACTCAAACTCTTTCAACACAAGGCCAAAACCTTGAGAAAACAACCCAAAAAAGTCTTCCTTTGGAAGCAAAGGGAGCACAACCTAGGCATCATTTCCCCCTTGTAATCATCTAAAAGGGTAAGATGTAATGTTTATGTAATTTCTTGAGGGGTTTAGCCACCTTGTTAGGCTAAACCTCCATTTTATATTCAATAATACAATATTGTTACTCTTGTTGTTCTTCTTATTAAATGATGATATATAATGATGTTTTGAGCTCTTGATCATGCTAAGCTTTTGATCTTGTGTATATATATCATGTATGTATGAGTGTCATATCTTTGTTTGTGGTGGATTCAAGAAGTTTTCCAAAGAACAAACTTGTTTTATCTTATAAACCTTGAATCTGCCATGCTTTGTTTTATCTTAGCATAGAACATCATGAAACCATATCTAAATGGTTGGATGGTTGTTGTTTCATGTTTGTAACATGTATATATATGCATGTACAAAGTTTCATGTTCATAGCTTTTCATTTGAGTTAGTTTTGATAGGTGTTTTCATGACATGAGTGAGATGCCAATAATCTGTCCATATGGTACCTTACTGCCTTGTTGCTATTTTTACTCCTAGAAAACCTGGGTTTTGGTATTAGACCACAAAATAGAACTTGTTCTACATAGAACAAGAAAGAATAAAATGTAAATATAATATTTTTAGAATCAGTGGAAGAGGATCTTTCTATTTTTTGTTTAAGCTCTCTATTCTCAGAATCAGCATGTTCTTGTTTGGACATGAAAATGTCAGAAGTGATTTAGGTGACATAAACTTGTTTTATGGACTTGAAACTCTCCAGATCATAACATTAACATGTTAGGAACAACTTTCATGTTTTGTGTTTTCCCTGATTCCTTTTTGTTCATGATGAAAAAAGTGGATACTTTAGGGATGTATGAAATTCTGTCAGACTGGGCTGTGAAAAGAATTGCCTTTCATGCTTTGTTTGGACACCATAACATGCCCCTAAAATCATGGGAAAAATCAGGGTAGATTTTTAATGTGTTAGGAAGTTTTCTTGACCTTTACTTTCCAGATTGGATGAGTACAAGAACAGGTACACAAAGAAGAGTTAGCAGCAGTCCCTGAAAATGCTTGGGGACGGAGTTTTGGACATTTATTCATTTGGGAATTGTTTCCCTTTTTTGTACAAAATGTAAATATGAATCCCCCACCCCTTTATGTGTTTAATTTGATGTACATAAATGATTAAAACCATTTTCAAAACCAAGTGTGAGTCCACACAAACCGACTCTCATTTGTGAATTAAAACAAACCTTCCTAGAATAGGAAGACTCCCCATTTATTAAATCACCATTTTGTTAGGCCATAAAACCAAGGAAAAAGGCATAAAAAGAACTTACGTGGCATGCATATAGAGACCATCATGGGCGAGAAGAGTGTCTAACCCCTTCTCTTCTCGTAACTTAGCCCCCGAACCCACTTTCTCTGAAAAAGGTTTTTATCTTCATTTTCCCTAAAATAAAATGAGGTGGCGACTCTTGCAATCAAAAACAGCATCAAGAGAAAACCATTGTGTGAGAACCGAGCGCATTTCCAAAATCGCATCAGCACGAGATGGGCGCGAACCACTTTCACGGGCGGTCATTTCGCGGTGATCCGATCATCTCGGGCGCGGGCTCTCACAGCTTGGCATGTTTTCCGCTGTGTATAACCATTTGGCTTAAATTTCTTGGTATAGAACTCGTTTTGAGCAATCTTAGCTCATTTCTCTTGAGTATATATGATGTCAGTTTGATATAAGCAGATGTCATTCAGTTTCTCTCTTCTTGTTAGTTACGCGCACCAGGTTTGAGGTTCTATTAGGGAATCCCGGGACTTGGGGGCGTGTCAATTACATCAAAGATCAAGAACGCATCATTTAGTTCCTTTTAGAGAACATAAGAGCGTTTCTTAACTAGTGACTTTCACTAGGATCCGATTGGTATTATCTCATCATACTCCAAGTATATGAGACATCCGGTCTTAGTATATTAACATGGCGTACATGATAGATCCAATTGCCGAAGCATATGGAATCCTAATCATGTACTCTTTGCTCATCAGTCTTCCAGTAAGACTAAATCTTGCAAAGATCATTAGACTTTTGCAAGTGACCTCTCCAAGAGTCTTGCATAGTGAACCTTTCACTATATTGTCAATATTAGTACTTTGACTTTAACCAATCAACCTTTTTGACTTATCTTCATAAATCTAAATTCCAATGATATAGGTGGATTTTATCCAAGTCTTTCATTTAGAACCTCTTTCAAAATGATTTATATATCAGCCATATATATATTAGACTATGAATAAAATTACGCTCCCACTAAATTTATTGTAATCACAAGTGTCATCTTTGATGAATTCAAACTTTTTGAATACTACATCAAAATGAAATTTCACTCCAAGTAGTTTGCTTCAATCCATCTCATGAATTTCTGCAACTTGCATATTTTATTACAATTTTATGGATTAATCAAAACTTTTAGGTTGTATCAAACACATCCTAATGTAAATTCCTGTTAAGGAATATAGTTTTGACATTCATCTGTCATATTACATATTTGAAATATGAAGTTATGACAATTAGAATTCTAATAACATTAAGCATGACTACGGGTGATAAAGTTTCATCATAATCGACATTATGAATTAACTTTTAGATTTTATGAATCCAAGTCATTAATCTAAATCCGGAGCGGACTTTGCATCTTGATAGGTAATAGGTCAATCATTCGCAATAATATCTTCCCTATTACTTTCTATTACGAGAAATCAATATTTCTTGTTATATATAGTATCCTATCAGTTATGCAAATTTCTTGTGTATACTTGAACGAATTTCCACAACTCCTTGTGAATATTTGTTCAACTTCTATCTTAGGTTCCATGTCATTTTTGGGTCTCGAACTCTTCGAGATTCATTTTACTCCCACTAGTTCTTTAGAGATAAACGATTTATCTAGAAAGTGCTATTTAGAGTGACAAACGATTTGTACTCTAAAGGGTGTAAAATTAATATCATTAAGATATCCCATAAAATACATTTATTAGATTTAGGTGTGATTTTGTCCAAGACAAAACTTTTCTCAAAAGTATCATATCACAAATCTTTATGAAAGACAAACCAAGTTTTATTTCATTCCATATCTTATATGGTATAACGAACCTCCTTAGACGAATCTTAATTTAGTGTAATCGCAGCTGTTTCCAGCACATAATCTAGAAGGATAATTAAAGATCAGTTTGACTTATTATGAGACGAAAAACTGTGTTTTACCGACAATCTGTAAACTTCTGGAACATCATCCGTACGGCTGTTGTTTCCAGATTCTGTTTTTCTTAAATTGCAGACTTTCTGCAGAATTCTCATTGAGTCCAAGGCTCAAATATTCATTACTTTGATCTAATCAGAGTACATCAATACTTTTTCCATGAGGTGTTGAAATCCTTTCTAGCATTGTTACTTTAATAAACTACATACATCAAAATGTATAAGTTCAAAAGAGTACTTCCTCTTACTACTATTAGTAAAAGATATCTTGATCAATTTCTAAGATTCACATCTATCACATGATTCGAAATCATATGAATTTAAAAGTCCACCCCATGGAATTTTAGATATGTATTTCTTATCATTTGATATAGACATTAATGCTTTTTAAGAATGTAACGATTACATCCTTATATTCAGATTTCCATTATTTACGTTATGCTCATTATTTTGTTCTTTCAAGATAAGGATATTAAGTCACATTATATGATTAGCAATACAATAAGGCAAATCATATTTAATGGAACACTTTTTTATTCGAAATAAGAAATATCCATAATCTTCTAATGAAGAAACCAAAATAAAATTTCTACTTAAAAAAAGAACATAGCACCATTTGTTCAAAACAAATATGAACTTATTAGGTAAAGACACTTCGCAAGTTCCTATGATTAATGTTGCAACCATCGCATCATTATTGCCACATAGGTTAATCTTTACCCTTACAAGTAGAAATTTTAACATAAATACTTGAAGTGGTAGTCCAACTACCCTTCCTTTTTGATCTTTTAATTCAAATTGTAATTTCACCAACGGTCAATCCTATTGCCAAGGTACAAATTACATTCTTTGGATTTTAGGTTTTGCCACAAATATTTCCTTTTGGGCTTGACAACTTTTGTCTCGCCTTTATCTTAAATCCTTGTCCTTATTAACCTTTAGAGTTTGAGAATGTTTCCATTTGATATTAAGACATAGCATTTTAAACATCAAATGTCGCTTATGAATTGATATCAAATCCGTTTGTTACTTCGAAACTAACATGATAACCAAGCCAACTAAGGTAATTAATATGTTTCTCTATGTTCAAAACATGAGAACTTATTAACATACCTTTCATTCATCACATGAATGTTAGGATCTATTCAATCTCAAACTTTATTTGCCTCTCTTGCTTGTAGGACGTTTCCTACGAGATTGCTTATCGCATAAGCATTCATACGTTTTAGATACTTCTAAAGTTCCAAACACATGATGGCAAGTCTTAGGACGATTGACATCTATAGAATCATCCACATGTTTCTAGTCAATGTCTTTGTCCACCCTTAAGGCATTAGGTTTCTTAGGAATATGATTTATTAAGAATTCATAACTTCCAATCTTGCTTTAGAACAATTCTTAAGCTCATGACTAGGTCATGGAAGTTAATCTTATTCTTCTTAAAGTGGGGTCAATCGCAGTAATTATACATGATTATAGTTTAAGACATTCTACGAAATATGCAAATAAATATACACATATATTTCATACCATTATCATTTAGAGACATTTAATGTATTTCATAATACTCCCACTAAATTATACACCTTCAAATACAACAATTGTATAATATGATTTAAGTAGGCTAAGATCCGTATTTCACCCAACTTTGAGTCGGCTAGGGCACGAGTGCTCAAAATCAAGTTATTTAGGTAGATAACTCTTTATCAATCACATCATATGTGACTCTTAGATCTTTTATGAGATTGTTATACATCTTATGTCAAACATGTTTTAATCTCATCTGTGCCTTAGGCCCAAAACTGTTTTGATAGCCCAATTATGTCAAACCATTTTAAACGTATAGAAAACTATGATTCACTCATCTTGCTCATAGATGAATAGAATTAATGCGCCTACGCTAGGGCGTAACCCACATAAAACTACCAATGTGCTCACAAGTGTTTTAATCATGGATTGGCACTTGACTTATGTTTTAAGAAGGTTTATTTGCTTAGAGATATGCATCATATATTTAATTTTGTCAAACATAATATAATATAGTCTTTGCATAATGATGTTAACTAATCCAATTAATTAACAGAAGCAAAATCTTGTGATTTAATTATGAATCAACATAATGGGGACGGAATCTAAATTATCTATAAACAATTTACAGATTGGATATTTCAATCGCATTCCCAGAAACAAGGCGTAAGCCTGCCATTGGTCCATGCAATGAATTAATCCAAATATAGTTTCCTTCTCTGCAAACTATTTGCACTTTGTATAGGGGTAATTCTGAAACTTTGAGATTACGCCAATCTTAAACTCCTTTAAGATTCTGTTCTCATTAACAGTTTGGAGTTCTGAACTTAAATCTGTTTCAGGAAACACGGTTTCCAAAACCAGCCATCTGAAAAAGATTAGAATCAAAATTTTCTAAACCGGTCACCACAGAGCATCTTGAAATTGAAAGCACAAACCGCACGGCCAAAACTAAGCCAAAAGGCATCCACATTTCCGTGCTAAGATCAAGAAACCAAGCAACTTCTCTATACGGTCGAAACCAAGCCAAAAGGCATCCACATTCCCGTATAGATTGGATACTTGTTTCAAGATCTTTCATTGTGTCACGACCCGAAATCTAGGCTCTATTTTATTAGTAATAAATAATTATTATTTATTTATTTGCTTGTTTATTTATTTAAATTATTATTTATTTAAATATTTATGTGTGCAACTTATGTGTTATAATAATTTATGCCTAGCATTTTAATTGAGTAATTTGGGTTAGTGTGGTATTGTTGGGTCTTAATGGTTAGTAGGGAGTGTAGTATTTGTGTGTAGTGTGAGAGAGGGGGCCTAATTGTAAGTTTTTGAATAATTTCCCTACTTCCCCTCACCTCCCTCACCTTCTCCCTTACTCTCTCCATCCCATTTCCCAGCTCAAATTCTCTCTCTCTCCATTGTGGGTAAGTTTTCTCTTCTCTATCTTCTCTCTTCATTTTCTTCCTCTTCCTCTCATAATCTCTCATTTCTTAAAACGTGAAATGTGGTTAGATCGTCGATAGGATCGTGTAGAACCAAAAAGAATCGAATTCCGTCAACTTTCATTATTTTCAAGTAAGTTACTTTTCCCCTATTTTTATGCTAAAATGTTCATATCATGCTTATATAATGCTTGGATTGTTATATTTGAAGTTTGGATGAAGTTGCAATTTATTTGGAATTTATTTGAGTTTTGGTCAAAAATGGTGATTTTATGAATGTTGGGTTTGATTCTTGATTTTGGTTGTTATATATGTCCTTTTAGACTTATAAGTTGTTTTGGTACATTAGTAAACTAGTTGGAAGGTTGAATTTTTGGTTGAAATGTGTTTTGGGTTAAAAATGGAAGAACCCAGCTTGTTCTTCCCGAATTCCAGCAGTTCAGAAGATTGGGCGACCGCCCAAAAATGTCTGGGCGACCGCACATCTATCTGAAAGCTTTTGTTCTTGTTTGAGGGCTTGTTTGGGCGACCGCACAGTCATTGGTGGGCGGCCGCACAGACCTCAGAAAGTTTACATTTTGTTAATTTGTGTGATTGAAGAACGCGTTTTGGTCTAAGTCTTGGGTGTCCTTCTAGTCGACCTTGGTGATCATTGTAGTACACTCTAGTGATAGAATTGAGTCCTTTGTGATCAAGTTTGTGTTTGATAATTAAGTGTTAATTGAGATTATTGGAACACTTTAATTGTGCGTTGTGGGTACATTTCACTTTCTTGGTGACTTCTTGGTATGATTCCCTACTTTGGAATCAATGATTGTTTACCGTGCTAGTATTTTATTACTTAGCCTTTACGTGAAAGTCCAGCTGGTATTTTTTGTGTGTTTGGGCGATGCGAAACATTATGATGGCACGGCCAAGTCCATTGTGATGTTGACCATTGTTTTGCCCCATTATTACCCTCCTCCAGATTGGCCTTGGATGTGAGAAGAGCTAGCTCCTTTGTGTGCATTTTAGCTTTACTTGGAGCATGACTTTGTGGCATGTCTCCCGTCCCTTGTGACACTTCTTTTGGTTATTGGTTCCAGTACCGGGGGTTTTCTCTTCGGCTTTCATGCTATTATGAAGATGATGATTTGTTGATTATTGAAGCTGCGCAGCGATCCTTTATTTGGATGTACCGGTTTGGAAAACCTTGGCTATATCCTTTGTTATGTGTTTATTTCCGCTGCTATCTGTTATGTGATAAATGCTATGTGCTATGTGATATTTATTATTGCTTATTGCTTCTTGCATCATGGCATGTCATGTAGTTGCATTAGTAACTTATTGAGATTTATCTCATTTATCTTTGTTTTTCCTTAACCCCCCCCCCAGATGCTAAGGATTAGTCTCGCTGATCACGAGAAAGAGGACGTCGAGTGTGGATACATTCTTTTGGGGAAAGTTGTATAGGTTGGTTTACATTATATAAATGTGTAACCTTTTGGGATATTTGTACCAAACATTGACGTTATTAGGATTTGTGTATTTTGTATTTTATTGGGCATAAACTTGTGGAAGTTTATGATAGTTGTAATTGGTTTTTATCAAACTTGGATTTGTAAAACTTTGGGTCATTACCTTTTGGTATCAAATAGAATTTTTAACTTCAGTATTTCTCAGTACTTGGTTTTAAGTTGACGTCCAGCTCGCGGTCTCGGGCCCGCGGGGTCCGGGGTCGCGACACATTGTCTCTTAATCTCACAGATTACAGCAGTTCTAATCTCTTTAGAACTCTGATTTCTGCAATTCCTTTTGAATTCTTCGGCTGAAAACTGTTTCAGGAAACACGGTTTCGGAAACCAGCCGTCTGAAAGCAGTTTCCAGTTTCTAGATTCAAATTCTGTAAACAATTTACAGAACAATCTGAACACCAGAAAACAAAATCAAATCTGGGAATTTCCAAACTATCCGTAAGGATCAGTTTTGGCACCACCCAAACCATCCGTACGGATCCATTGGTAGGATCCCAGATTTCCAGGTTTTTTTAGAATTTCAGAAATTCGACCAAATCCAATATCATGTTTATACATAATCAGATTACAGAAACATGAATTTACAAATTACGAATTTAATTAGATCTAATCAATATCATGAATAAACAATTTATTATATATATAAATTAGATCTAAATTATCAATACACATAATCCAATTATCTATTGATAATCCCAACATGCAATTATTCATATAGATCAAATCAATATAATAATCATATAATCCCCATGTTCATGCTCATAAACCTTTATATCTCATATACAAAAATCAAATCACGCATTCATCTTATTATCATGTAGATATCATATAATCGAATTAAATAATTTCAACATGATATACTAAAATAATCAACAACGAACGGGGCTCTGATACCACTTTTGGGTTTTGATGCATCATGCGCAGCGGAATAAACAGATAAAATCAAACACCCAAGAGCCCGGATCCGTGCATGTTGATTAAATTAAATACAAGATGAAAGAAACATACCCTTGAAGATCGAATCCATGAACACGGACTTTAAGGTGTTAAAGCAAACACCCTCTATCGCTATCCACACGTTGAACGGATATCAAGAAGACCTTCTTGATCTGGATTGCTAGACCCAAGGCTTGATGAAGAAACAATTTCTTCGTAAGAATTATTTTGCTTCATTGGTTATTGAGTTATGATGATTCTAAATCTCAAAACTAATAATCCCCTCTATATATGTGTAATTGTTTCTCAAACAACATGTTAAGATTTCTAAAATCAACCATTAGGTTTCTCAAACCCGACTGCACACATATATAATAGGGTATAAACCTAATTCCTTTTGGGATCAGAATTCCTTGTCAAACAAGAGATCTGAACAAACTGTTTTCCGTCTGGACAAACCATCCGTACGGATTGGTTGGGTGGCTCCCAAACCATCCGTACGGATCCTTCCAGCAGGATCCAGTTTTTCCCATTTTTTGTGCCTTATTCAATCCGTTCTATTGTGTGTGACCCAATAGGATTATACTAAGTTGGCAACGAGTCCGAACGAGTCAGAACCCGTAAGTCATAAGCGGACTCTAGCAAGCCATTATGACTACCCAATTAGTATAACTTTGAAAGCCGAAAGTAACCTTATAGAACATATCACAATCCCTTTGTCACACGATATCTATTGGACATAAGTCATGGTCCACGTCAACTTATGTTGTCCAATGCTTTCTCGATCTCGAGTAGATTGATATGAGTAAATAACATTCAACGCTTCAATTCATTTGGGTACGGCCGTACACTATTATCAATCTCACTCATCGAGTGGCCAAGAAGATATCTCTCTTGAGAGAGGGACAAATCCCATCTTGACTTATCATTCTTCCCTACAAGAATCCGATTATGCCAATCGTAGCCTTTATAACTTCCCGGTTAGGGGTAGCGTTTGAGTACGTCAAACATAATGTTCATCATGTGGAAGACTATGATAATCTCAGGTCTAAGGATAAATGATATAACTATTATGAGATTCAATTATGACATTTGACCATGACATAAATCTCATAACGGGTCTATCCAGTACTTGTTCTCCAACATGTACCCACAAGTTTAATCCACATCCTATGCGCTATAACCATCATATGATTATCCATTAAACTCATGCTAGCCCTTCATAAGTGCTAGGGACAATGATCATTATAATAAACATACAAAAGATATAATAATCTGGTTTATTATCTCTATAACAATGAAGCTATGATATAACGCATAGGCCTTTCTCAATGGCCTAGGCATAATATCCAACAAGAAATGGGGATGAGATAGTCACTGTCATGGCCGAGAATGTCACCATCCACAGAAATGGGGGACAACCCGTCCACCATGTTCAACATGGGATAGAAGATTCCACTCTCTCCGGTATCTCCATCAACGCCATCGACAAAGAAGGGGGAAGTGGGAAATGGACCCTCGGTAATCCTAAGATCCTTCGCATGATGAGGAACATGAATCACTTCCCCGGTCTAGGTCTAGGGAAGCATCAATAAGGAACATTGCATCCCGTAGAGGTTCCTTTTATCAGAAACAAGTTTGGTTTGGGATACGATCCTACCGAAGATGACTTAAAATACGAGCAAGCGGTCAAGAATCAAAATACCCGAGCTCGCAAAGAAGGTCGACAATATGAAATCCCCAACTTGAGGCCTTACCGCAACACACTGAACGGTTTTGTTTGCCAAGGGGAAGATATTCCGTACATGATCTTTCCTAAGCCATGGGTTAACAACAAGGGCGTCAGAAAGCCCGGTCTCGAGATCTTCACTGATTGTGAAATTCCGACACAAGAAAAGGAGCCTCTTCCAATGTCACCCCGAGAGTGGTGGGGCAAGAAAGTGACTGTAGAGTTCGAGGTAGAGATTACCGTGGGGGAAGGACTAGCCGATCTAGCCTCTATGTTCGAAGAATTTGCCATCATAGAGGATTATCAAGTCAACGCCATCTCCGACAACACAAAAACGGAGAGTCCATCTATCAGCGAGATCTAGCCAAACTCTGAGCCAATCAACAACTGGTATTCTACGAAGGGGCCCATGGTATCCGAGGATTTTTTATTCCGAGAAATGGGTTGCATACCCCGCACAGCAACAAAGGAAGAGCGACTCACACTTTCTTTCGAGTCCGAGAGTGTTTCTAATACCCTCACCCAAGCAGATATAGAGGCCATAGCCGAGTGTGTGTTTCCTTTCTTTGCTAATGAAAATTTTGATATTTCTGAGTACCCCGAGATTGCAAACATCATAAATGATGAATTAACTAATAACAAACTTAATGAACAAGTTAATAACGATTCAAATTATGATGAATTAGACCACGAAAACATAACATACCTAAATGAACTAGCTCAACAGGTTCGTTGTCGTGGTGAAAATGGTCCAGGGGCTGATGAGGAATTGCATGTTGTTAATCTGGGCACTGACGAAGAGCTGAAAGAAACAAAGATAGGCAGCTTCTTCAAGGGGGAAGACACAGACAGATTGACTGCACTGCTCAAAGAATTTGTGGATGTATTCGCATGGTCGTACAAAGACATGCCGGGTTTGGATAGAAAGGTCGTAGAGCACAGAATCCCGATCAGAGAGGACGCCAAGCCAGTAAAGCAGAAGCTCAGAAAGATCAAACCAGAATGGTCCCTACAAGTCAAAGAAGAGATTGAAAAGATCCTTAGTATGGGTTTCATCACAGTCATTGAGTATCCGACTTGGCTAGCCAACATTGTGACAGTCAGAAAAGAAAACGGCAAGGTTCGAGTTTGTGTGGACTTCCGAGATTTGAACAAAGCTTCCCCGAAAGATGATTTTCCGCTACCAAACATCGACATGCTCGTCGATTTGACTGCCAACTATAAAGTCCGCTCATTTTTGGATGGTTTTGCCGGTTACAATCAGATTCTCATGTCCAAGGAGGACCAACACAAGACAGCTTTCACAACACCGTGGGGCACTTTCTACTACACAGTCATGCCGTTCGGGTTAAGGAACGCTGGGGCTACCTACCAAAGGGATGTTACGGATCTATTCCATGACATGATTCATAAAGAGATCGAGGTCTATGTAGACGACATGATCATCCATTCAAAGGGAACCAACGGTCAACATTTTATCGATCTTCGTAAGTTCTTTGAACGACTCCGACAACACAACATGAGACTCAATCCCACAAAGTGCACTTTTAGGGTCATCAGAGGAAAAGTTCTCGGTTACATGGTCACTGAGAGGGGAATTGAAGCCGATCCCTCCAAAATCAAGGCAATCATTGACATGCCTCCTCCAAAGACGCAGAAAGAAATCAAGGCTTTCATGGGCAGACTTCAATATATCAGTCGGTTGTGCACCAACTCACTTCCATGTATGAGCCGATCTTCAAGCTACTCAAGAAGAATGTGGCTCTAGAATGGACCGATGCTTGCCAAGAAGCCTTCGACCAAGTGAAGCATTACTTGACATGCCCTCCAGTTTTGGTTCCACCGCACAAGGAGAAGCCTCTCTTGATCTATCTCACTGTCAATGATGAAGCTCTAGGGGCTATGTTAGCACAAGAACAACGAGACTCCACAAAAGAGAATGCTATCTACTTTGTCAGCCGCCGGTTTCAAGGAGCTTAGAAGAACTACTCTGACTTAGAGAAGTCTTTTGCGGTATTAGTTTGGGTTACTCAAAAGCTCAAGCATTACATGGAGGCCTTCCCAATCAAGTTGGTAGAAAAAGTAGACCCGCTCAGCTACATCTTCGAGAAACCTTTCATGTCAACAAGAATAGCCAAATGGTACTTCATGCTCGCCGGCTACGATATCACTTACGTCACACTCAAATCCATCAGGGGAAAGTGTTCAGTGATCAGCTTGCTGAATTTCCGTGTGATGAAGTGAAGTGGGAAGATGTACAGTTCCCCAACGAGCATTTAATTTGCGCTACAACAGAGGAAAATAAGTGGCAAATTTTTTTCGATGGCGCGGCCAATAAGCATGGATATGGCATAGGGATGTTACTTGTCGATCCAAAGGACATCTATACTCCAATTGCTATCCGCCTCGAATTTGAGGCCACCAACAACATCACCGAGTACGAAGCATGCATAGCAGGGCTCGAAGCGGCCCTCGAGAGAAATGTCACGAGCTTAGAGGTATTTGGTGATTCCTTACTCATCATCAATCAGACATCTGTAAAATGGAAGATTCAAGACTCAACTCTACAACGGTATGGTCAACATCTCAAGGAGTTGATTGAACAGTTTCGAGAAATCACCTTCAACTACCTGCCAAGGGACAAGAACCGTTTCGCTGATGCACTAGCCACCATCGCTTCACTGGTCGAAATGCCCGAGGGAAAAATGGTGAAGCCCTTTAAAATTTCCCGAAAGAACAGTCCGGCATACTGCATGAGTATCGAGATCAACGAGGTCCAGGCAAACTCCCCATGGTATTCAGATATCATGAATTTTCTTAAGAATGGCACTTATCCCGAGAATAGCAATAAGAAGTCTCAAATAGCGTTGCAAAGGCTAGCCTCTCGATATGTACTAATTGGAGACCGAGTTTACAAAGGGCACCACGAAGGGATCAATCTCCTATGTGTAAATGAGACTGAAGCTCAAGAAATAATGCATGAGATCCACGAAGGTGAATGTGGGCCCTACATAAACGGTTTATGTTGACCAAGAAGATACTCCGCATGGGTTATTATTGGAGTACCATGGAAGGAGACTGCATCGAGAAAGTCAAAAGGTGCGCCAAATGCCAATTCCATGCCAACCTACAGCACGCTCCACCCTCACAACTTTACAACATGACCACGCCATGGCCTTTCTCTTGTTAGGGCATAGATATCATCGGCAAAGTTTACCCTACTGGCAGTAACAGACAATCTTTCGTCCTAGTAGCCGTGGACTATTTTACAACATGGGTCAAAGCACAGGCTTACCCGGTTCTCAACGCCAAGAAAGTGGCCAAATTCGTAAAGACCCACATCATGTGCCGGTACGGCGTTCCTCATGAGATCATCTCAGACAATGGTTCTCACTTTGAGAAAAAGATGTATGCACTTCTGGTAGAATACAAGATTACTAAGCACAAGTCATCTCCATACCTGCAGGCCTTTGATGTTCAGCTTTAACTTGTTGACATGTTAAGCACTTGGATACATAATCCGCTATCGCTCTCTTCATATTATTCCACCAAAAGTGTTGCTTCAAGTTCTGATACATTTTAGTACTCCCGGGATGAATAGTATACCTTGATTTATGGCCTTCATCAAGAACTTGGTGTTTAATCCCATCAACATTAGGCACACACAACCGACCTCTGAAAGTCAATACCCCTTCAGGACTGAGGGAGAAATCCTCAAATTTACCATCTTTGATTTTATCCATAATCTTTACCAATTCCGGATCATCCTTCTGAGCTTCCTTTATTTGTTGAACTAAAGTTGGAAATACTCGAATGTTCGCAAAAATAGCTCCATGCATCTTCGTTGTCTATTATTCAACTCTTTCTGGGAGAAAAGATACTTCAAACTCTGATGATCTGTGAAAATATCAAACTTTGCTCCATAAAGATAATGTTTCCACTTGTGTAATGCAAAGACAAAAGCTGCAAGCTCCATGTCATGGGTAGGATAATTCTGCTCACTCGGAGTCAACTTCCTCGAAGCATACGCGATCACCCTTCCATTTTGCATTAATACACACCCGAGGCCTTCTTTAGAAGCATCACTATAGATTACCAAATCATCATTACCATTAGGTAGAGCAAGAATAGGAGCTGTAGTCAATCTCTTCTTCAACTCTTCAAAACTAGCTTGGCATTTTTCATCCCACACATAAAGAATATTCTTTCGAGTCAAATGAGTCAAGGGAGTTGCAATCTTAGAAAACCCCTCAATAAACCTTCTGTAGTACCCAGCTAACCCCAAGAAACTTCGAATTTCTGTAACTGATTCTGGCCTCCTCCAATTCACAATAGCCTCAACTTTGGATGGATCAACTGATATACCATTATTAGAGATCACGTGCCCAAGAAAAGATACTTCATTGAGCCAAAAAGCACATTTACTGAATTTAGCAAACAACTGCTTCTCACGAAGAATAGATAAAACCATTCGTAAATGTTGCTCATGCTCCTCCCGGGACATGGAATAAACCAGAATATCATCAATAAATACAACCACAGAGGTATCAAGATAAGGCTTAAAGACCCTATTCATCATATCCATAAAAACAGCCGGAGCATTAGTCAACCTGAAAGGCATAACAAGAAACTCATAATGGCCATATCTACTACGAAAAGCAGTTTTAGAAATCTCTTCAGAACGGATTTTTAACTGATGGTACCCACTCCTCAAGTCAAGTTTTGAAAAGACAACTGACCCTTGAAGTTGATCAAATAAATCATCAATATGAGGAAGCGGATATTTATTCTTTATAGTTACCTGATTCAGCTTTCTGTAGTCAATACACAGCCTCAAGGACCCATCTTTCTTTTTAACAAACAATACTGGAACTCCCCACGGGGATACACTAGGACGAATGAATCCTCGATCAAGTAACTCTTGCAACTGAACCTTCAACTCTTTCAATTCAGCTGGGGCCATTCTGTAAGGTGCCTCAGATATAGGAGCCGTAATACAGAACTTTATTTCCCAGTCAGGAGGCATAGCATACTCAGAAGAAAATACATCTGAAAATTCTTTAACAATAGGCACATCCTCAATATCAGGAACCCTTTTAGTAGTATCAAGAACACTAGCCAAATACCCCGCACAACCACGGTTCAACAACTTTCTAGCCTTCATATAAGAAATAATTCTAATCTCTCTACCCCAAGGAACAGTTTCAAAAGAAAATTTAGGAACATTAGGGATAGAAAATGTAACCACCTTATTAGCACAATCAACTGACGCATGATATTTACCCAACCAATCCATACCCAAGATAACATCAAAATCTTGTAATGGTAAGATAACTAAATCAGCAGGTAAAACATGCTCACGTATATGCACATCACAAGAATGCAACACCTCATTGGTCACCAAACACTCCCCTATAGGAGTTGACACCTCTAACACATAAGGTAGAGATTCAGAAGACAAATGCAATCGAGAAGAAAAATGCACAGACACATAAGAATGCGATGAGCCAGGGTCTATAAGTGTACGTGCCCTCAAACTAGACACAGAAATAATACCTCCTATCACATTAGAGGACTCCGAAGCCTGTTGCTGAGAAATAGCAAAAACACGACCCTGAACCTTAGGCTTGCCTAAGGAATCCCTCTTCTGACCCTGAGAGGACCCAACCACACTTCCCGATGCTTGCATCCTATACTTAGGGAAATCCCTCTGAAAATGTCCTAACTGACCACAGTTCAAACACATGCCCTGCTTCTTCCAACATCTCTCTTCTGAATGCCCTTCTTTCTGACAATAATTACAAACTCCTTTACTCTGACTCCCTGAAGTGTTACTTTGATTTCTATTACCTGACTGTCTTTGAGAAGACCCTTTAAATTGTGAAGATCCACCTTGATTTCCTCTACTCTCACCACGTTGTGGTTGCCTAACTTGCTTCCCAGCGCCTAACAATTCCATTTTCCTTTTATGTTCCTCAATGTCATGCTCCACCTGGTAAGCTCGATCCACTGCATCCTGACAATCTTGCAACTTATGGGATACTAGCTGAGTTCTAATCACGGTTTTCAAACATTTCACAAACCTCGAAGCCTTCCTCTCCTTAGTTGCCACTAGGTGAGTACAATACCTGGACAACTCTGAAAATTTAGCTGAATATTGAGCAATTGACATAGAACCTTGCTCCAAGTTAAGAAATTCCATCTCCTTCCTGTCTTGATCTACTCGAGGAATGAAGTGTTCTTTGTACTTTCCCAGAAAATTCTCCCACGTATAAGGTACATGAGTCTCATCCCATTTTGTTTTCAAAGCTTTCCACCAATGCTCATCCGCTCCATTCAGTTTATAGGTAGCAAACCTGACTTGATCTTCCTCTGAACATCTCAAAGCATCAAAGATCTTTTCCATCGATTCAATCCACCTTTCAGTTTTAGGTACATCGGGCTCTCCATCATACTCGATAGGCTTCATTTTCAGAAACTGTTCTAGGCCATATCTTGGTGGTACCTGTTCCCTTTCTTGCCTCTGATCACTTAAAGTTTTCATCGCTGCTTCAAACATTCCCTGAAACATAATTCGAGCCTCTTCTCTGGCATCCCCTTGCCCCGAAAAGCCGGCCTGATCTCCGTCAGTTTCACCCATTTTTAATGAATACCTGCATCAAACACTCAACGTTACTCACTCTATACTCTACTACCCTCCTAGGTCATTTAGTCATTCTAGACCATCTACAACCTAGCTCTGATACCAACTGTTGCACCCCGTACCCGTGGTCCTACTTGGCGCCACGCTCGGGACACGAGTGGAAGACGTTATAAAACCTTTTAGAATTTTTTTTTTCCGAAATATACTTTTAGAAAGTGGAACAATAACACACTTGAAGTTCAAAGACTTCACTTAACTTGAAACAAACTTTTACAAACACTTTCACAGCGAAAGTACTTAGCCCGAAGGCTTACAAACTTTTAAACAAATGTACATACATCAACTTTTACCAAAATAGATGTAACCATAAGAAGTACGGGTACTCTACCCAAAGGGTTTACATTTATATAATGTAACCTTCACAAAACAAGTCCCATCTCTTACCAAACGAACGTCCTCCCGTGCCAAGTGTCCTATCCCCTGGACCCACCTTTATCTAAAGCAGTAAACAAATAAAGGGTGAGAATAAATCTCAGTAAGCTACTAAAATGCAACTACGTTACATGCTGATATGATGATCACAAAGAAACAATATCAACAGTAATCATATAGCATATAGCACATAACATCAACTCATATATCACTTTTATCACATTGCCCACACTCTGGTGGATACCAAGCCAAGGTTTACCCAATAACCATAACTGATGAGAATACCAACTGAGAAACCCATCAGAGAAAACCATCTGAGCAGCATAAATAGCTGAAGCCGTTGGGATCCCGAAAACCAAATCATAACCAATAGAACCAAGTAACCAGAGAGGGAAATATGACACAAAGTCATAACCTAAATACTCACCAAAGGGAGCAATTCATCCCATCCAAGGCCAATCTGGACTGGGGAAACTAGAAGGCACGGTGGACACCTTATAGTGAACTTGGCTTGGGTGCCACTATAATTCTCCCACCGCCTGACTCACAAGCTCCAATGGAAAACCTTATAGTGGACTTACCTGTACCACTATAATTCTTCCATTGGCTGACTCCACAACAAGACCAGCTGGACTTTCACAAAAAGCACAGTAATGAATACTTGCTAAACAAAACCCAAGGCATTTAATCCAAGAAGGAATTAAGCCAAAAACATCCCAAGATGCACACGAAAGATTTCTCATAAAGAGTCCATAATAAGGACATTTAGTCACAACCCAATCTTTTTCATCAACGACATAAAAGTCATACACATTCACGTTTAAGTCATAAACAACCCCAAGGATCACAAAAACACTTGTCCTCTTATACCCCATATAACACAAACTATCAAACCTTGGAAACAGGGGGGGGTACGCACGCCTCACCCCATAGGGTGCGCGCGCTTCCAAGGACCAGAACCTCACTATTTTTGGTTCACTTAAGGGTGCGCGCGCCTCACCCAAAAGGATGCGCACGCCTCCTTTCTCCAGTCAATTTTTGCCTAGGTTGGTAACAATGGGTGCGTGCGCCTCCTTATATAGGGTGCGCGCGCCTCCTCCTATTTTGGGCCAAATCCCAGATTTTTTTCTTAGTTCAATTTTTACTCCTTCCGTCCCACAAGCATAACATATATAACACAACTTAGACACTTTCATTAACAACTTTCATTAGCAATTCTTCATCAGCAACTTTTAACATGGTTTCTAAACCATTACAATACCCAGCTAAACCAAGTTCATATACTCCCTTTGTCCCAAAATTACAAGTATAGCAAATATTACCCAAATCACAAAATTAACAAGTAGAAGTATCATATATAGCATATATGACTATTTTAACATTTAAAGGGGAATTAGTAACTTACCTAGTTCCAGAAAAAGTATCGCTGAAATAAGTTTTGTTCGGCTAGAAATGACCTACTCGACGCTCTGATCATTTTTATATAATTAGTTTTTAAAACGGGTAAGAAAATAAAAAGAATTAAATCGAAATGGGTCGAATTTACCTTTTCTCCTAACCCTAAGCTGAACGTAGAGGAATGTTGCAGAAGAAATCATACAGTGAAAGAAGAAGAAAGCAAATGGCTTAATAAAGGGTTTTTACCCATTTTTACAAATTGGTCACTGGACTTTCAAAGTTAACACTTTAACCCCTAAACTTACAATTTCAACAAGGACCCTAACGTTTCAACTTAATCATTTAACTCCTTTAACCATTAGTTTTACTAACTAAGTAAATAACACAAATAATCAAGTATGATATGCAAATCATAAAATATGATGCAACACATAAAATGCACATATAAGTCAAATAAAAATCCCCAAAAATATAAAATAAATAGGGACGGGTTTTGGGGTCGCTACATGATCTGGACCATCAGATCCCTCCATCAGATCACTATATAAAGACATCCTTACCTCCTGGTTTAGGGTCCGTATTTTGGAGCTTTAATATGATATTTTAGAGTTCTTAATCACGAATTTTATCTCTCATCAAGCCTCTCAAGCATCCAAGAACACTCTCAAGAATCCCAAGAAGATCTAGGTTTATTTCTTGCCAACATAGGTAAATTTTCTAACTTTTTCTTCATGTTCTTTCCATGTTCTTAGTTTAGATCTATAATATTCATGGTCCTCGCATGTTTATTCATATGTTCTACATATTATTCTTATGTTCATAATATTTTCTTCACATGTTCTTCATATTCCTAGATGAAAACCTTATTTATGCCATATTTAGGGTTGCGATCTTCATGATTAATATGTTATTTCATAGCCGATGATGATCTAGGGTTCATCAACCCGAACATGATCTAGGAACTATTTCTAAACCCTAAACTTTAGATAATTACACCCATTATCAGTAATTCTCCAAGGATGAATATGATGACTACACATTGATCTTATCAATGGTATAATCATTAGATCACACCCAAAACCTTTGTTTTTGGTGTCTAATTTGTGATCAATGACATAGGGATGATTAAATCCATGTTTTTGTTGAAGAAAATAACTGAAAATCATCATTTCAGTCCAGTTTCAGCAAGAGCACTCTGTTTTGCCTGAATCTGGACAGTTTTCTGATAAACTATCCAAAAACCCTAGAATGCTCTCCCTAGCCGTACGGCTACTTTGGCCGGGGAGTGCATTTTCCAGTTTCTTCCCTTTCGGACTAAAATGTTTGCAAAATAACCCATTTCTGTTAAATAATTAACCAGTTTTGTTAAAATGTCAGTTTCTCCCACTTTTTGAAATACACACACACACATGCACGTTTGTTTACTAACGTTAGGGAGACTCGGTCCTATCCGAAGAGACTTGGCTGATGTAAAACTCTTCCCAAGGCATAACTTGACCTCCGAACTAATAGAATCTCCAACCTTTCCATTTTTTGGGTTAAATAATTAACTAATGTGGTGACTCCGTTATGTTTTGCGTGATAACCGTGTTTGGTTTTTCGCCCTTCGAAATGAAAACCCTTCGTTTCCTTTCGACACGGGGCGGGATCCTTCCAGTGGCGACTCCGCTGGGGAGTAAAGTGTTTGCAAACTTCTTTTTAGAAGCTTTGAGGAACTTTTGTGTGGGTCAAACTCCCGTCCCCCGTTGTCGTTAACTTTTATGTTTGTTTTGTGTGTGCTGTGTTTCTGTTTAAACCTTCTGGAGTGGAAACTGTTCTGGAAATGCAATATACTAGGGCTTGATGATTAGAAGTTGAAAAACTGCAAAAAATAATTGCCAGGATGCTATAGCCGTACGGCTATGTTGGGCAGGGAACAAAATGTTTCAAAATTTAACAATTTTGTGCAGGGCAGAAACATTCTGTGTCCCTTTTGCTTCTGCTTATCCAGGTTCCAAATTTACAGATTTGTTTGTGCACATTACCTTCTTCTTTTTTAGCCAAAACTTGGTTTTTAAAGCTTGGTTATGCACAAGTCTTTTGGACATAAAATTGGGTTTTCAAAGCCTCCTTGTGCATAACCCATTTTGTAAAAAATTTTGAATCTTTTGTTGTGCACAACTTGTTTTGCAAATGGTTTTCAAGAGGATTGTTTCTTGTGAAGTTTTGATTTCAAAGAATTCTTTGGTTGTGCACAATTTGTTGTATGTACAAGTTTTGGCTTTGTTTTTTCATATGATTCTTGCTTGATTGCTTGTGTAAATAGCTTATTCATGCTTGCTCATTTTTGTTGATTATGCTTATTCATGCTTGTTCATGTGCTATTGTGTACATTTGTTCATGATGTTAAGACAAATCGAAAATTTCTATTTTTAACTCAAAAAAGAACATAGAATGGCTTCACACTACACGCACTTGGACTTGCACGTTCCAAATGCCCTTTAAACCCGGGATGGATGCCAGATGCAGCTTGATTGGTGCTCTTGTGCCCTTCTAGCGTGCACGGGTACATTCCACCTCGCCTTCCGAGCCGAGTCAACCACACTTGTCCGTGACACACAAATACCGTGACTTTGGTTGGTTTTTGGTCTAGCTCACGTTACCACGTCCCTAATATGTGTCTGAGATTAATTGTGGCCAAGTTAATGCCCGAGTCACGACTCCTTGTGAAAGCAAGTGTGACCATTGTCAACTTTGACCCGGTCCTTAACTTATGCGTTAATATTGGCTATAATTAACCTAAGTCATATGTTATGGATAGGGTGACACTGTGTTGTCAAGCCTTAATGAATGGTTCATACTAATCATCCTTAAGCCCATGGATAAGATTCGAGAGCCCACATCAAATATGAGGTTATACCGGAAGTCCCTTAAGTCCCTAAGACGAATCTCGATCTTAACCGGGGCTTAATCATGATTGGAATGGCTCACGCATTGGGAGTCTTACGATACACTAGACCCTAGGTTCGTTTCTTTTGGTCGGTGGAAGCCGCTTGCCCTATAGGACCCTCACTCGGGACAGTCCATCCTTTGGAGTGTGTAAGGCAGGTGAAAAATGAGGGGTCTATAGGCGTAGTGATGGCCTCCACTGATCCAGGATGTAGAGTTGTTGCGAAAAAAGAAGAGAAATATTTTCCAACCAGTTAGGAATAAATGCGTTTTAAGTAAACATGAACATAATTAATAATAATGAACCTTCATGTTGCATGAGCCTAAACCCATTCTCCCAAACACCAACCCGAGTTGATACCCGAGTCTGAAATGAACCTCCCTCTCCTCCGCAGCTCGTAAGAAGTGGGTCAGAGTTCTGGGTCATCGTCTGATTAGTTTCGAGTCTGATAGTTTATCAGCAGCCTTACCCAGACTTCTCCAAATGGCTAGTCCGGCAGGAAGTAGTAGTGGGGGTGACAACGCAGCGGATCCGAATGGTCTTAGTAGGGAAGAGCTGGTATAAGCTCTAGAGGCCGCCAGGGCCCGGGAAGAGAATGTCATGAAACGCCATGAGGATATGTAGAATAGGGTTATGGAAGCCATGAGGCAGAGAGGGGTAGCCGTTGTGTTTGAAAACGACGGAAGTTTTATGGAGATCACTGATAAAGAGGGAATTGAGAATGTGCAGCCCCGAGGATATAACCGGGTTCCGCCCCCTCAAGCTTACCCAAATGTGGAGACCTCACGTCCCACGTTCCAAGCCACCACTCACCAAAATGTGCCTACCACTCTTGCTTCCCTTGTCCCGCCGGGCGGTTTTCCCATGTACCCGCCAGGGTTCAACTTGTATAACACAATCCCAAATAGCCAAGCACCCTTGGCTCCAGCTACCATTGGCCTGCCACCTCCAGCTTTGCCAACCACCTCTCGAGTAGTGCCTTACCTACTTTACCACCCAATGGCCCAAACCTCTGAGGCTATCCCACCATATATCCCAACAAGTAACCTGGCACCAGGGTATGTTTACACCCATTTGCCGCCTCAAAATCCTCCTCCGATGGTCCCATCCACCACTTCACCTCCCACCAAAATGCTAGTAACGAGCCAAACCGTGGGATCAATCAACTCAAGCCCATATGTGGATCCCCAGATGGGGTGGTTGGTAGAGAAGTTGAAACAAATGGAAGAAAGATTTGAGGGGATGAACGAAAAGAAATCCTCCTTGGGGATCACCGACCCCAACAAGATTGTTCCTCTGCCTCACAAGTTCAAAATGCCAGAGATAAATAAATTTGATGGGACTGCCTGCCCCCAGACTCATCTCAATGCTTATACTTTAGCCATGAGAGCAAAAGGGTATACCATGCAGCAAATGGCCAATCACTTCCAACTGTCCTTAAGGGGAAACACCCTCAAGTGGTTCTTTCACTTGAAAGATAAATCCCGAGAAACATTGGATGCAATCAAGGAAACACCCTCAAGTGGTTCTTTCACTTGAAAGATAAAGGCTTTCAGCAAATGCTCTACTAAGGTTCCTTGTTAATCTGGGACCAAAGACATCACCAATAACATTTTCTAATGGATGATCACGAACTGTTCTGACTTCTCTCGGCACATCTTGTCTTACTGATTCTTGTTGTAAGGATTCTAGAGGAGGATCAAGATCAGCAGATGGTGTAGGAGAAGAACTTTGAGTGAGAGGTGGATGAAAGCTTGGAGGATTAGGTCTTATAACAGAAATTGGTTGAGGGCTAGATCTGTCTTCAGGATGATCAGCAGAGTTTGCATCGGCAAACGGATTATGAAATTCATCAGCAGGTTCTGGTTCTGCTGATGAAGGAAAATACGGAGCATCTGCTGATTCTTCTGCTGAAATGACTGGATCAGCAGCTGGTACTTGATCTGCAGGATTAGTATTACTGGATTCACCTATCTCATGAGCACTAGACACATTAGTACTATTTGGAGCCTTGTAAGACTCTAACAAATCAAATTCATCAAAGGTTACATGAACAGATTCAACAATTTTTAAAAGTTTCTTATTGAAAACTCAAAAGGCCTTACTGTGTTTAGCATATCCAACAAAGATTCCTTCATCAGCTTTCTCATCAAATTTACCTCTGTGCTCTTTTCCATTGTATAGCACGTAACATTTGCAGCCGAATATCTTGAAGAATCCAATGTTGGGAATTCTGCCTCTCCAGAGTTCATAAGGAGTCTTGTTATGGAATTTGTTGATTAGAGATCTGTTCTGGGTGAAGCAGGCTGTATTGATCGCTTCAGCCCAAAAGTACTTCGGCAGCCTGGCTTCGGCAATCATGGTCTTACCAGCTTCAATGAGAGTTCTGTTCTTCCTCTCAACAACACCATTTTGTTGTGGTGTACCGGCAGCTGAGAAGTTGTGGTCTATGCCATGATCATCACAGTACTGAGCAATACCATTGTTCTTGAATTTAGTGCCGTTGTCTGATCTCATACTGATGATATCGCTTTATTTCTGAGTTTGTAGTAGTCTGAATAACTTGGTGGCAACAGCATAGGTGTCATCTTTGTGACTGAATGTTTCCACCCAAGTATATCTAGAGAAATCATCTACTACAACCAAGGTGTATCTACTTCCCGCGATACTTGCTGTAGTTGTGGGGCCAAATAGATCCATATGTAGCAATTGGAGGCACTTAGAAGTTGACATGCAGGGCTTGCTTCGGATAGATGACTTATGTTGTTTTCCAAGCTGACAGGCCTTGCATTTCTTTGCTTGATCAGCAGACTGTAGACACCCCGCCTTGGACCTCTCACCCCGATTGCATACAAAGTATTTTTATTTAACTTATTTTCATTAATTTCTGTTACTTCGGTTAAGTTCCTAACTGATTCCGTTAGTTTTGGACTAAACTGCATAACAGAATTAACTTTAGAGTCATTTCTGTCATTCTGTCATTTTCACCCGCGGGCGCTTCCGGAACTGTCAGTGAGCCGCGCGCGCGTCCCGCCCCAAAATCCGGACTCGCGCGCTTCCCATTTTGGCAGTAACGGATTGCACCTTATTTCCCTCCCTTTTCTTATTTGCAACATCTCTTTCTTGATCACAAAAGACCTCTTTTCTCATCCACATTCATCCCCCCTTTTCTCATTAACTCCCAATCCCAAATTCTAAGCCTTTTCCCAAAAAACTAATATTTCTTTCATTTATTATTTGATTTCTTTTATTTCTTTTATTTTCATTTATTCATTTATCTTATTTGTGATTGGCCCATTCCATTTCACATGGATGACCAATTTCCCTCCATCATTTCCCTCTCTTTTTTACCTATAAAAACCATCATCTTCTACCTTAGAAAGGGATTTTTTTTTACACTCTTTGGAACCTTAATCTCACATTTTCACTACACCTACACTATACACAATTCTCTACACAAATTCTCCGACAAGAGTTTTTATACAACAAATTGTTCTACAACAATTTCATTACAACAACAACACTTTCAAGTCAAGGTTCCAAGTCCTCTTTCTCAAGGTACAACTCCATTTTCTTCCTTTGTTTTCTTCTTCTTGATGTATGAAATCCCCATTAATGGGACATGACCAACATGACTACTTCACATATTGAAGTTAGTTAAGGTTATCTCCCTACATTTTAATCTTAACTTTAATTCACCATGTTAATTTCTCTTCATCTCTTAATGTAATTCTTTAACATTACTTGTTACATGTAATCTTTATAATTAAATAAATAAAACAATTCTATTTTTTTCCCCTTTATTTCCCCTTTTCTCCTCATCACAATTGTTAGCACATTTCTATTTAATTAATTGAAGGACATGTAAATATTAGAACACCAATAGTAGCAAGACCCGCGTAAGCGGGGCGGAGTGGGTGTTTAAGTACTTCCCACTCCGTCACCTAACCCCCGAACCCTTCTCTCCCGAATCTCTGGTTTTGTACATAAATTAGGCTATTTCTAGGTTTTTCTTATGTTCCTTTAAAAACATAGGTGGCGACTCTAAACAATCAAAAACAAGTTAGACATCCTAGGATAATTCACCGCTCTAGCCAAGCCGTGGTTTCCCGGGGTATCTACAGTGGCGACTCCGCTGGGGACGTATTAGAGGGTTAAACTTGCGTTCTTAACTTTTAGTGTTCTAATTTCTATTTTCGGGGCATTCTGGTAAAAAGGGTAGGAAGCGCGCGCGTCCGGCCTTCTAGGCCCAAAGCGCGCGCGTCCGACCCTTATTATCAGAATCGCCCTCCTTCCTTCTTGTCCTTCAATTTCATATTTCTGTGCTAACAAGTTTCTGCAGGGGAAAGTTACATAATTTGGGACCAGGGCAATCCCCTGAGTCCGCAGTTTCTTCTAACATTCTGACTGGTACCCCAGATGCGCGCGCCTCCCATATTCATTGCGCAATGCGCGCGCTTCCCACATCACTTCCCTGAGGCGCGCGCTTCTGGGAAATTTTCCAGAAACAGAACAGTGCACAGAAAGCAGAACAGAGCAGAATGACAGTGTGTGGGCACCGGGTCTGCATACAATTTCTTTTACTTTCTGTTTATTTTTTACCGGTCACACGGGTGATTCGGGAGTTGTAAATACGTGCTTATTTGTTTCCTTTTTTTTTCTTTCTTTGAAAAAAAAATAAAAAATTTGTCACTTGTTAGACCTCCTACTACATGCACATATTCTTATCAATTGCAATGGACGAAATAAAACTCCGTCCCCAAAAGTGGGCATTTTGGACGAAAATAAAAATCCGTCCCCGCATGTATGATTTACTACATTAATTTAGTTTAATCCCGTCACATGTAGGTATCACAAACGTGGTGGAATCCGATGAGTATATGGGACCGCGAGAAGGTCTATATACTAGTGTGACGATTCCACTATTTTTCTAGAAACCCCAAAAAGGACTCCGTCCTTCTGACTTTGTAAATAAAAAAAAAAAAGTCTTTTTTTTCCTTTATGTGGTTGAGTCTTTTTCCTTTGTTGTGGGTGAAGTTACTTTACTCAAAAGGTGTTTGTGGGGCCATCCTAAGATCAACCGTGTTCTCTCCATAGGTCCAATGGCTTCAAATGGCAACGACAGCGGCATTCCCGTGTCCAACGAAGGGTTATTCAGCATGGTGGAAGCATTGAAAGAGCAAGTTGATACACTAGCCGAGAATGTCCGCCGCAAGGATGATCTATGGCGAGCTCGTTACAAGCATGTGAAAACGGTCCACGAGAAAGAAATTGCTCAACTCAAGAACCGATTAAAGGGGCTCACGAATGAAGGAAACGTCCAAAGCATTGATACCGGTTTGGTCAACACTCTCATGTCCTACATTGACCAAAGGCTTAGTAGGCAAAATTTGCACAAGGGCCCGAACACCGATCTCCATCAAGCTTCCCTCCTCATGAACACAATGGAGGCTCTTCCAGAAAAATTCAAGATACCCGATATTGGCAAGTTCAAAGGCACCTCTTCCGATTGGTATATGGGTCTTCCGATTTCCACCCGCCTCAATTGGGATGCCGCTATGCTTGCCTTCAAGTCACAATACCAAGGCAACTCCATGTTCCGTCCCACCAAGAGAGAATTGGAGAGCACCGTGCAAATGGGTGATGAATCATTTGGGGGCTTCTATCGCCGTTGGAACGACAAGCTAGCCGAGATGGTTGATAGGCCTTCCAAGAAAGAACAAATGGACATCTTCTTGAAGTGTTTGAAAATGGACTACCGCACTAATCTTAGTGGTGCTTTTCACTCCGATTTTGCAAGCATGTATGATGCGGGAATTAGAGTCGACAATTTGCTCCTAGAAATGGCCGAGTCTTCCTACGAGACAAGCTTCAACGATGAAGACATGGACGAATGTAGTGACATGGAAGACTACAACGACAATGGGGACTACGACAACAATCTTCGTTTCTCTTTCTCTACTTAGAAAATAGGATTTAAAAAAAAAAAAAAAAAAAAAAAATGAGTCAAAAGTCCTCTTTAGTGTGCATCAATGTTTTCTCTCGTCCCATGTCAAGTGTCGAGTCTTATCATCGAATAAAAAAAGTCGTTCTTGTCCTCATACACTCTTCCAAGTTGTTCAATCTAATTCTTGGCAAAATGATGAAAAGATGTCTAAACGAGTTTTGGAATGAAGGCCATCACTTGAGCGCCTAGGGGCTAAACATTGTGACGAAGGCAACATCATCAACGACGAAGACAAAGTCAAGACATCAAAGGTGAAGCAACAACCATGGAGAAAAATCAAGCAATGTTTCAAAGGGGAGATTGAAAAAAAAAAAAAAAAAAAAAAAATGCTCGCTAGGTTGAACTCTTCAAATCAACCTAGGCAAAAGTTAGAGCACAAAAAAAAAAAAAAAAAAAAAAAAAAAAAAAATCCCCCTCAATCAAAGAAGTTCACATCAAGATCAACATCATTCCATCCACCAAAGTAGGACTAAGCTACACGACGAAGCAACAATTCCATCCCGAAGAATGGAGAATTCAGAAGAACTACGGTGACTTGAGCCTCTACACTGGAGGAACGTAGGCAACCTGCGGGTCCGGTCTCATGCAAGAAAGAAGATATGTTTAGCCCTAGCGCGTTATGGTGATTGGCCTTTATCTCGAACTTGTCAAGACATCTTTGTACGATTCATTTGCCAATGAATTAATCACCAAAAATATTGAACAACTTTCTTAGATTTGGAATCATTTCGCGTTCCTTGTCGAGTCTAGGGACTTCTATTCTTTCTGCGTACTCCCAATTTCTTGCAATCAAATTGGGGCTTTCCTTCTCTTCTCTCTTAATGACTTACTTGCCTTCGTGAGTCATTCAATTCAATAAAAAAAAAAAATACATGTCAATACTAGGGACACTTCCCTAGTCAAGTCAATGTTACTCATCTTTAGTGACAAAAGGTTTTCACCGCAAAATCACATGTTCAAAAGCGCAAGGTGCAGCTCAGATAAAGTTGGGCCACAGCACTAGTTGCATCCGAAGATTCGTCATTAGTTCAACTCAAGAAGAGTCAAGCAAGCATACTCATTTGGGACTTTATCACACCAAGACCTTATCATCCGCGACCTCGAAGGCACCGCAAGACATTACTGCATCTTTTGACATTAGCCCTCAGCCATTTGGATATCAACCACAATGAGGCCATTCATCTCCCCAGTAAGAGCAAGAAGGGGATCTCTATCAAGAATTCTACCCGACGGTACATCCGCTCTCAATGCCGAGCCAATCACGAGATAATTTGGGGCTTTACAATGAAAGGTCTTCACATCCCGCCATCTACAAGCCCACGACACTTGGGCTTTGCAACCTTGGCGTCAACGATCTCCTCTTAGGGCTTGCTCACTACAACAACAAATGGTGATTTACTCGAATGGGCCAAGAGCTGATTTATCTTGGAGCTATGCAAGTCCCTCAAAATTTGGCATCAAAGGCATTCTAGGGGCTTTACAATCAGCAACCTCTCATCTCGGCATCAAAAGCCTTTTGAAGCCCCATAATCGACAAATCTCTTGGGGCTAGACATCAATCTTCGTTGGGCACACCGGCGACAACAGAATTCAAGCGAGGCAATCCGGACTTCGACTGAACATGACTTGATCTTGGGTTGGCTTCACAAGCACACAATGGTTAAAATGGTTCACCCACGAACTAAAAAAAATCTTTTCCTCACATGTGTGCATATTCTTTCCTTTCTAAAAAAAAAAAAAAAAAAAAGAAGAAGAAAAAAAAAAAGATTTTTCTTTTTCTTTTTCTCCTTCTATGTGCAAAAATATGTGCTTTACTTTGCCTTGCTCCTAGCTTCTCCTCCAGCATTCTCCATCATCCTTGAACTACGCTGGTCTGATTCCCTTCAAGGGATACGTAGGCAGCCTTTGGCACGACCAATCCATCATCCAGAGTACCATCTCGCCAACCCATCATCAAGAGCGTTCTCTCATCAACATCCAAAGAATGGACATTCTCCATCAAAGCATCCTCCGTGGACATCAGAAATCCATCTCCACTCAAGCGGCAATGGTAAGTGAAGGTATGAACATCATTCATTAATACTTTCCTCAAAATCACACAGCACACAAAAACAATTTCTTCATTCTTGCAAATCTCTCTCTCATGCAAAACTGCTTTCAAATCACATTGCACCACGAGCACAATTTCTCTCTCCATTTCACACTTCATGCATCTTCTTGCACTAGCACATATACCTGCAAAGCGTATAACGGGAACCACCGCGAAGTCAAACAGCATCTGCAACTCGAGGCACTTCATCCCCAGCAGAAAATGGTCCACAGTCAACTGTGCCCGCACCCTGTGACTCCAAGTGGCACGAGACTTCAAAGCAATATTTCATCAAAGAATTTCACTAACGGATTCGTCCTCAAAGGTTCACTAACGGCCTCATCAACGGATTTCACTAACGGATTCGCCCTCAAAGGTTCACTAACGGCCTCATCAACGGATTTCACTAACGGATTCGTCAACAAGGGTTCACCAACGGACTCATCCAAGGGATTCACTAACGGATCCATCAAACGGATTCACTAACGGATTCGTCAACAAGAGTTCACCAACGGACTCATTCAAGGGATTCACTAACGGATTCATCAAACGGATTCACTAACGGATTCGTCAACAAGGGTTCACCAACGGACTCATCCAAGGGATTCACTAACGGATTCATCAAACGGATTCACTAACGGATTCATCAAACGGATTCACTAACGGATTCGTCAACAAGGGTTCATCAACGGACTCATCCAAGGGATTCACTAACGGATTCATCAAACGGATTCACTAACGGATTCGTCAACAAGGGTTCACCAACGGACTCATCGAAGGGATTCACTAACGGATTCATCAAACGGATTCACTAACGGATTCATCAACAAGGGTTCACCAACGGACTCATCCAAGGGATTCACTAACGGATTCATCAAACGGATTCACTAACGGATTAGTCAACAAGGGTTCACCAACGGACTCATCGAAGGGATTCACTAACAGATTCATCAAACGGATTCACTAACGGATTCATCAACAAGGGTTCACCAACGGACTCATCCAAGGGATTCACTAACGGATTCATCAAACGGATTCACTAACGGATTCGTCAACAAGGGTTCACCAACGGACTCATCCAAGGGATTCACTAACGGATTCATCAAACGGATTCACTAACGGATTCGTCAACAAGGGTTCACCAACGGACTCATCCAAGGGATTCACTAACGGATTCATCAAACGGATTCACTAACGGATTCATCAACAAGGGTTCACTAACGGACTCATTCAAGGGATTCACTAACGGATTTATCAAACCGGTTCACTAACGGCCTCATTCAAAACATTCAGCCGGCAGGTTCACCTAACGGATCATGCCACCCCCTCTATCAGCAAAAGACGCTCACACAGGGAGCGCACCCCTAACTCTAGCAATTTCAAATTACTGCTTTCATCGAGTCTTTGCTTTCTTTTCTTTCTTTTTCTTTGTCGATGTCCTCGGCGGGTGTTTTTACTTTCGTCGACGCGTTTTGCTTTGCAATCCACGTCGCCGAGGGGCTCTGTAGACACCCTGCCTTGGACCTCTCACCCCGATTGCATACAAAGTATTTTTATTTAACTTATTTTCATTAATTTCTGTTACTTCGGTTAAGTTCCTAACTGATTCCGTTAGTTTTGGACTAAACTGCATAAAAGAATTAACTTTAGAGTCATTTCTGTCATTCTGTCATTTTCACCCGCGGGCGCTTCCGAAACTGTCAGTGAGCCGCGCGCGCGTCCCGACCCAAAATCCGGACTCGCACGCTTCCCATTTTGGCAGTAACGGATTGCACCTTATTTCCCTCCCTTTTCTTATTTGCAACATCTCTTTCTTGATCACAAAAGACCTCTTTTCTCATCCACATTCATCCCCCCTTTTCTCATTAACTCCCAATCCCAAATTCTAAGCCTTTTCCCAAAAAACTAATATTTCTTTCATTTATTATTTGATTTCTTTTATTTCTTTTATTTTCATTTATTCATTTATCTTATTTGTGATTGGCCCATTCCATTTCACATGGATGACCAATTTCCCTCCATCATTTCCCTCTCTTTTTTACCTATAAAAACCATCATCTTCTACCTTAGAAAGGGACTTTTTTTACACTCTTTGGAACCTCAATCTCACATTTTCACTACACCTACACTATACACAATTCTCTACACAAATTCTCCGACAAGAGTTTTTATACAACAAATTGTTCTACAACAATTTCATTACAACAACAACACTTTCAAGTCAAGGTTCCAAGTCCTCTTTCTCAAGGTACAACTCCATTTTCTTCCTTTGTTTTCTTCTTCTTGATGTATGCAATCCCCATTAATGGGACATGACCAACATGACTACTTCACATATTGAAGTTAGTTAAGGTTATCTCCCTACATTTTAATCTTAACTTTAATTCACCATGTTAATTTCTCTTCATCTCTTAATGTAATTCTTTAACATTACTTGTTACATGTAATCTTTATCATTAAATAAATAAAACAATTCTATTTTATTTCCCCTTTATTTCCCCTTTTCTCCTCATCACAATTGTTAGCACATTTCTATTTAATTAATTGAAGGACATGTAAATATTAGAACACCAATAGTAGCAAGACCCGCATAAGCGGGGCGGAGTGGGTGTTTAAGTACTTCCCACTCCGTCACCTAACCCCCGAACCCTTCTCTCCCGAATCTCTGGTTTTGTACATAAATTAGGCTATTTCTAGGTTTTTCTTATGTTCCTTTAAAAACATAGGTGGCGACTCTAAACAATCTAAAACAAGTTAGACATCCTAGGATAATTCACCGCTCTAGCCAAGCCGTGGTTTCCCGGGGTATCTACACAGACACTTGAGGCAGACCGGTAACAAGATTTGAACCGGCAAGCTTAGATAGATATTTGAAGTTCAAGTGACTGAGTCTCTTGTGCCATAGCCATGAGTTCTCACTGATGTTCTTAGCTACAAAACAAACATTAGCAACACCAGTAATAGCACTTAAGTCTACTGTATAAATGTTACCTTTACGTTTGGCAGTGAGAAGAGTTTCATTGGAAGCAATGTCTTTCACATAGCAACTGGAAGTAGTAAATACGCATTGCATTCCTTTATCACAGAATTGTGATATTGATAGAAGGTTGTGTTTCAGACCATCCATTAGAGAGACCTTCTGTACAGTAACTGCACCTCTCTTGATGGTACCTATACCGATGATTTTTCCTTTGGTACTGGGGGACCTGATGCTTCAATAATATCGGCAAGAAGATCTGCAGATCCTGTCATATGTCTTGGAATCCACAAATCCTTGCTTGCACCAGTTGAGGCCATGAAGCATTCTTGAAATGTAATGGTCCCCCTTATTCATGGGTCCGAGGGTTAGTTCCTCTTTGGTGGCCACCACATGTAACCTCAGTCCAGATAGGTGCTTCAAGAGGCATTCATGAGCCTTGTGACCATAATCAAAACAATTAGCACATCTCACTTGACTGATAGGCTGTGGAGTCGGTAGAACATCATTCTGTTTAGTCAGTGCATCGGCAGAACTAGGGAATTGAGCAGGCACAAACTTAGTAGGTTTAAAGGTGCTAGTCTTGACTTTCTTTCCATTCTGTTTACCTTTGGCAGTTACCTTTTTAGGCACTTGTCCATCGGCAGCAGACGAGGTCAGATCGGCAGCACTTGCTCTGCTGATGTATTCACCAAGAATACCGTTATCGGCAGACTCAGTATCAGCAACCTTAACATATCTTTGTTTGTGCTTATCATTCCTTTTGTTCTGGTTCTTAGGATACTTCATTGCCACAGCACTGTATATTGGCTTAGCATCCTTATGCACTGAGTTAACAGGACTACATTCAACTTTCTCATCCTTTTTCTCGGTAGCACAGGTTTCAGTAGAGCTACTGCTGCTGGAATCAAATCCTAACCCAGATTGGTCCTTATATGACATTTGGGTCTGTAGGATTGTTTCAACAGCAACTCTATATTTTGTGTAAGAATCAAAAATCCTTGAGAGATGATTGTTTCTTTTCACAAGATCTTCGATCTGAGCTATCAATACTGCTACTTGGCATTTAAGATCCAGGTTTTCATTCTTTAGAAGAACAGACTCAAGCTCATGTCCTTTGAGAACTTTAAGTTCAGACACAAGCAAGTCATTCTCTGCAGAAATTCTATTGAAATCAGCAGCCATTACTTTATGAACGCTACTCAGCTTCTCATGATCGATAAAAAGTTCATCCATTATCTCTACCATTTCAGCTTTGGATATTTCAGGACAAGGATCAGCTAAAATTTTAGGAGCAGAGGCAATGGGTCCAGGAGAGAAGTCAGGTAGGGAAGAGATGGGTTTTGATATGTTTTTGGCAATGCTAGATTGTTCATTGAATAATAGTTTTCTGGTCATCGGTAAGGATTTTGATTTGATGGTGGTAAATTGAGAAGAGTTACACTGGCCATAGAGTGAGGTTCCCACTTGGTGTACTTTGTATCCATATGGGTTTTCAGCTTTGACACTTATTTCTTTGAAGTATGGTTGAGGTCTTCCAGCAGATTCTTCTTTGACTGGAGTTCTTGGTGGAGATGGATCTCGGTAGACTGGAGTCGGCAATGATGATACATCGGTATCTTCCAAATCTAGGGCGACAAAACTTACATCGGCATCTTCATCTTCATCGGCATCTTCATCGGAATCAGTTTCACACCAAACCGGCAAGGCCTTTTCTGTGCTTTCATCGGCAACAAAGCTTCGAGACTTAGGATGTCTCTTGTTGAATGACTTCCTCACGTATTCATATTTTGGTTGAGGACATTTAGAAGCAAAGTGACCAGGTTTTCTGCAGTTGAAGCAGACCAGATCACCTTTGTTGTTCTTTCCATCGGTAGCACTAGTAGGGGTTTATTGTAGCTTGCTGGTTTCTGAAATGGTGGTGTGAAGGATTTTGGTTGCTGGTAGTTTCCTTTCTGCATCCTTTTGAAGTCTTTGAACCTTTTGTAGTTCCTAGCGAAGGCGGCAAATTCGTCTTCTTCCATAGGTTTTTCTGAGGTTATTTCATGGGTATTGGAACTGCAGGATGTTTGAGGTGGATCTATAGGAGGGAATTTGTTTGAAGGAAAGGATATCTGTGACTGAGCTGATAGAGACAAGTTTTTGAAATTTTTATCGAGAATGTTAAGTTTTTGCAGTTCTCTCTCATACAGAAATAGACTAGACACAAGATTCTGAATAGAAGTCTTGTTTAAGTCTCTCACTTCTCTAACAGCGGTGACCTTAGTATCATACTCATTTCCCAAAGAACTTAGAAAACGAATATTAAGATCTTTCATAGTATAAACTTTACCTAATGAAGCACATAAATTACTTACCTCGCAAAATCTGTCGTAGGCACTCCTTAGTGATTCACCATCTTGTTTCTTGAAGGATTCAAACTCAGTAATGCAATCGTAGAGTCTGTTGTCCTTCACCTGCTCGTCACCTTCAAAGTATGCAAGGAGCTTGTTCCAGCATTCTTGAGCCGTGGAGCACAAGTCAATAAGTTTGTATTGCTTGTCATCCAAACCACAAGAGATAATGTGGCATGCTTTTCCATCTAGGGCAGCAGAAAGTTTGTCGTCGTCGGTCCATTCCTCTCTGGGTTTCTCAATCAAAGTTTCATCAATCTGAACATGGGTTTCCTGTTCAGTTTCTCGATCAGCATGTTGTGTCAGCGGAGTGGAGGGAATTGGTCTGTAGGTGGTTGAAACTTTTAACGGAATGATTGGACCACCTTCTATGACCTTCATCAACCGGTCATCGATTGAGTTCATATACTTTATCATACGAGATTTCCAGACACCAAACTCGTTGACATTCAACAACGGAATGGTGGTGATGTTGAATGACTGCATGATTTTTCCTGCCATGGTATCGGCAAACAAGCTGCAAAGCTTGGAAAATTCTTTTAAAATTCCAAGCTCTGATACCAATTGTTAGGCCCAATTGGTAGGAAAATAGACTAGATGGGGGGGTGAATAGCCTAATTAAAACTTTTTCAAAGAAACACTTTTATAAATGCAAAGTCACTTATCAGATTGCAAACTATTATCAGTAAGCGCAGCGGAGAAGATATGACTTGTTTTAACTCACACAAAATCAGTTTATAAAAAGGTTTTGAGAGCTTGGTTTAAACACAAAGTAGTTTCTAAAAGTTCAATGCAGTTTCAAGAGATTGGTCAATGGAAATGAAGTTGAGTCAGTAAGAACAGTAATGATTTGCCGGTGATAGAGTTCCAACCGGCAAGGACAGTAAGTAACAGAGGACACAGAGATTTGGAGAGGTTCACAGTGTAAATACTGCTACGTCCTCTACCAAGTTTGGTCAGAACTTGGATTTGGGTTAAAAGCACTATTAAATATCCCTAGTCTATTACAAGAGCGGCTTTGCCGGATACAAAGACTAAATTCTAGAGATAGTTTAATGAATCGTAAAGTAAATATCTGACCAAGTGTATTTGAGCGGCAAGTTCAAAAGAACTTATCTCACTCAGGTGGGTGTGTGAAAACTCAGACAACGTATTCCTTAAAATAATCTAGTTCGGGAATACTAACAGTGTTGTAGAGTTTGTGCACAAGTGTATGTCCTATTAAATGATCTAATGATTATCTGGACAAGGAATGTTTGAGCTTCAATGAATGCTGCAAACAACCAACTCTCTTCAATGCACTAAAATCACCAACCTTCTTCAATGCACCAAGTCCTCTATTTATAGGGAGAGTAAATGCCTGGAGTCTTGGAGAAGAAGGATAACATTTGAATTTCCAGCTGGGTAGGTGAGGAGCATTTAATGCAGTATCCTTGGCATTAATGGCGAAGATACGCGTGCCTTAAAAGTCTGATGGGTAAAGACCCCTTTGTCTCAACCGGTTACCTGCAAAAGCAAGTAGAGACAGAGTATAGCTAAAAGTAGCTATGTGTCAGACGGCGTAGAAATCATTACAGAGCAGGTAAACTACTTTATGATAAAACAGTATAGAGACAATCAGCAAGGTTGACTTTAATGAAATGATGTCACCTGACTGACAGTGCAGACTGTCTATTATATCGGCATGTTGTGAATGGAGTTGATCGGCAACTTCTTTAATAAGTTGATCGGCAACTTCTGTAGCAAGTTGATCGGCAACTTGTCACATGTTAAGAATAGAGTTGACCGGCAACTTGTTTACTGGTCTGCTGATTTGCTTCCTCTTGCTGGTTTGTCTTGAATGAAGAGTTGAAATACACCTGTGCTGGTCACGAAGAATCCTAAGGGTACCTAAAAAGGTTCTAATAAAATTGGGGGATCCTAAGTGTAGACATGATTGGGATTAAGTAATTCTAGGACCTAGGTATCTATTTGAACAACATGCACATATTCCTATGAACTGCTCACTATCGAGTCGCACAAGTCCAACCCCAAACCTGTCGAGGCCCGTCCTAGAAAGTTTCAAGCTCCACTCGACCTTGGCTCTTTCGAAGCGGTAAACCTCAGCCCGTGGCGTAGTTCAAGACTATATGCCGGGGGTGACCTTTGAGCCTCATATTCAAGCCGAGCACAAGCCACACAATTCTAGTTAAGGTCTAACACTCCGTGACTCAAGTCGGTTTCCATGTACCGAGATTTCCCTAAACTAATGTCTTCAAATCATACATGCCAACTTGTTGAAACGGACGCAATAAAAATCCGTCCCCAAAAGTGGTTATTTTGGACGAAAATAAAAATCCGTCCCCGCATGTATGTTTTACTACATTAATTTAGTTTAATCCCGATACGTGTAGGATTCACAAACGCGATGGAATCCGATGAGTATATGGGACTGCGAGATGGTCTATATACTAGTGTGACGATTCCATTATTTTCTTAGAAACCCCAAAAGGGATCCATTCCCTCCGACTTATAAAAAAAAAAAAAAAGAGTCTTTTCTTATGTGGTTCGAGTCGTGTGCCCAACTGTGTGTTCTAAGCCTCTTCATGGACCGCAAGTGCTACTCAAGACTGACAAGGGCCTCTTCTGCAATAGAGGTTCAATTGGTACTTACAGAGTCTACCGGGATTCGGCAAATCGGTTAGTCCGTGAAGAGATCGCTCCAACAGCTCCAACAGCAACCATGACCGGCAGAAGCAACACCATGTCTCTCGAGCAGCTTTCAACCATGGTCCAACTCCTCCAAGAGTAAGTCTCCACCCTTAATAAGGAGGCACAAAGCAAAGACGACATTTGGCAATCCCACCTTGACAGCCAAAGGGAGGCCCACGAGGCCGAGATGGAGCTAATGAAAGAAAAGCTCACTAACCTTGCCAAGGGGAAGAACAAGAATAATGATGATGAATCCGAATGGACCGAGGGTTTGTTCAAAAGTCCTTATGTCAACACCCGCACCAAGAAAATGGGAGAGCCAAGTTCCGAGAACAATGAACCCAAAATGGTGGACTCTATCATGGCCTACATCGACCAAAAATTCAATGGGCTCAACATGGGGAAAGGCTCCGACACAAGCCTTTATCAATCCTCCATCCTCATGAGTACTATGGCCGCTCTTCCCGATAAGTTGAAGATGCCCGACATAATCAAATTCAAGGGCAACTCTTGCCCCATGGCTCACATTGAGACTTACATTTGGGCAATGGTTCCGAAGAAGGTCTCCCCCAAGGTGATGGCTCAATGCTTTCCTCTCACTCTCGAGGGGGCGGCAAAAGATTGGTATGCTACTCTCCCGCTCACTGTCCGTCTCGATTGGGACTCCGCCATGCTTGCCTTCAAGAACCAATACTAAGGCAACACCACTCACCGGCCCACAAGGAAAGAGCTCGAGAATACCACTCAAAGAGACAACGAGTCCTTCATTGACTTCACAAGGAGATGGAATGACAAACTCTCTGAAATTGTTTAGAGGCCGAACACAAAAGAGCAAATGGACATCTTTCTCAAGTGTCTCAAGATTGATCTCCGCACCCACCTAAGTGGGGCTTGCTACTCCGACTTCTCCCAAATGTATGAGGCGGGGGTACGCATGGATGACTTGCTCAAGGAGATTAAGAAGACCACTCCTACTTACCGATACAAGGCCGCTTCCAACTCCACAAAAGAGGCCTCGGTCAACGCCGTCACCATCGATAAGGGGAATTACAAAAAGGTTCCCCCACCTCAAGGGAAGAAGTCCCGAAATGACCGTGTCTATACGCCTCTCCAAGGCATGACTCAAACCGAAGTGTTCGAAGTCCTCAAAGTAAAGGGTAAAGTCACACCCGTGCAAGGGTACCAACCCAAGACGGTCCACCCCAATCATGCTCACCACAAATATTGTGGCTACCACCAATATAGTGGCCACACCACCGAGGATTTCTTCGTTCTCCGCAATGTCATTCAAGATCTCATAGATAAGAAAGAATTTGTAGTGGCTAATGGCGAACATGTCAATGTAATAGAGATAGGAGAACTCGAGGGGACCACCCATTCAATACCAATTGTGAATGGGGGCCCCAATGTTATGAATAAACTTGACAATTCTTGTTATGTAGTGACTTACGATGAGGTAATAAGGGAAGTACTAGAGAATAGGAAAAAGAAGCAAGATGGGAACGTCAACATGCTAACTCGATCCGGTCGAGTCATAGCAAGCAACCCTTCCACTTCCGCACCGAGCTCTTCTTCTCAAAGGCCGTAAGCTCGCGACACTCCCGAAGACCCTCTACTTGTCCAACTCAAGAAAACTCAAGCCAACATCTCTATTTGGGAACTCATCGCATCCTCAAAGAAGCACCGAGATCTTGTCATCCGCAATCTCGATGATACATCAGTTTCTCCCGATACTACTCCCGAGAACCTCACGGAAATGATTGGTCACATTCATTTTGGCAACGTCATCACCTTTGCCGATATGGACCTTCCACCATTTGGTTCCGACCACAACGAGGCTATTTACCTCAAGGTACGAGCAAGGGGGAGGCCCATCTCAAGAGTCTTAGTGGACGGTGGTTCCGCACTCAATCTCATGCCTGGAAGAATCATGGGCATACTGGGGCTTAAGGATTCCGATTTGAAGCCTTCTACTCAAGTAATCCGAGGTTATGACAGCACCGCCCGTACAGTCATGGGCATGATCGAAATAGACATCGAGTTTGGGAGTACGGTCATGTCCGTTCCATTCCAAGTGCTTGATATCCCGGCATCATTCAACTTACTTTTGGGTCGACCATGGATTCACAGTGCTAATGCCGTCCCGTCAACTATCCACCAGTGTGTCAAGATCCGAAATGGTGATGAAATAGTGACCGTCATGGCTGAAAACGTCACTATCCACAGAAAAGGTGAGCCCATCCACCAAGTTCAGCATGGTTTACCAGACTCCACTCTCTCCGGCGTCTCAATCAATGCCATTGACAAAGAAGGGGGAAACGGATCATGGACCCCCAGCAATCACAAAGTCCTCCACATGATGAGGAATATGGACTACTTCCCTGGTTTAGGCCTAGGGAGATATCAACAAGGAATCCTACATCCCGTGCAAGTCCCATTTGTCAAGAACACATTCGGTTTGGGGTACGAGCCTTCCAAAGAAGACTTGAAACAAGAGCAAGCAATCAAGAATGAAAAGGCCCGAGCCCGTAAAGAAGGCCTTCGTTATGAGGTCCCTAATCTAAGGCCTTACCGCAAGACGTTGAATGGTTATTTTGTCCGCCAAGGGGAAGACGTTCCATACATGATCTTTCCCGAGCCGTGGGTTAACAATAAGGGTGTCAAAAAGCCCGGTCTCGAAATATTCTCCGATTGTGAGATCCAGAAATCCGAAAGAGAACAAACTCCCATGTTGCCCCGTGAATGGTGGGGAAGGAAGGTGACTATAGAGTCCGAGACAGAAATCATCGTGGGGGAAGAACTGACAGATTTAGCCTCCATGTTCGAATACCTTGCCACAATGAATGAATGCCAAGTCAACGCCATCCATGGCACCGTCACCATGAACGAAACTATCAGTGAGATCCCGCCGAGCTCCGAGCCGATCAACAATTGGTATTCAACGAAAGGGCCCGTGGTATCCGAAGAATTCTTAGTCCAAGAAATGGATTGCATACCCCGCACAGCAACAAAGGAAGAGCGGCTCACACTTACTTTCGAGTCCGAGAGTGTCTCTAATACCCTCACCCAAGAGGATTTGGAGGCCATAGCCGAGCGTGTGTTTCCTTTCTTTGCTAATGAAAAATTTGATATTTCTGAGTACCCTTAGATCGCAAACATCATAAATGATGAATTAACTAATAATGAACTTAACGAACAAGTTAATAACGATTCAAATTATGATGAAATAGACCACGAAAACACAACATACTTAAATGAACTTGCTCAACAAGTCCGTAGTCGTGGTGAAAATGGTCCAAAGGCTGACGAAGAATTGCATGTTGTTAATCTGGGTACCGAAGAAGAGCCAAGAGAAACTAAGATCGGAAGCTTCTTCAAGGGGGACAACAGAGACAGATTGACTGCACTACTACGGGAGTTCGTGGATGTGTTCGCATGGTCATACAAAGACATGCCGGGTTTGGACAGAAAGGTAGCGGAGCACAGGATTCCGATCAGAGAAGATTCCAGGCCAGTAAAGCAGAAGCTCAGAAAGATCAAGCCAGAATGGTCTTTGCAAGTCAAGGAAGAGATTGAGAAGCTCCTCAGTGTGGGTTTTATCAAGGTTATCGAGTATCCGACATGGTTAGCCAACATTGTGACAGTCAGAAAGGCAAACGGCAAGGTTCGAGTTTGTGTGGACTTCCGGGATTTGAACAAAGCTTCCCCAAAGGATGATTTTCCACTCCCTAACATCGACATGCTGGTCGACTCCACTGCTGCCTATGAGGTTCGCTCATTCGTGGATGGTTTCACTGGGTACAATCAGATTCTCATGGCCGAGGAAGATCAACATAAGACAGCTTTCACAACACCGTGGGGTAGCTTTTGCTACACAGTCATGCCATTTGGGTTAAGAAATGCTGGGGCTTCCTACCAAAGAGCCGTGACAGACTTGTTCCACGATATGATTCACAAAGAAATCGAGGTCTATGTGGACGACATGATCATTCACTCCAAAGGGACCGATGGTCAACATTTAATCGATCTCCGCAAGTTCTTCGAAAGGCTTCGTCAACACAAGATGAGGCTCAACCCTGCAAAGTGCACGTTCGGGGTTATCCGAGGCAAAGTCCTTGGTTATATGGTCACTGAATGGGGAATTGAAGTAGACCCCTCCAAAATCAAGCCAATCATTGACATGCCTCCTCCAAGGACACAGAAAGAGATCAAAGGTTTCATGGGCAGACTGCAGTACATCAGTCAGTTTGTGCACCAACTCACTTCCATGTGCGAGCCAATCTTCAAGCTACTCAAGAAGAATGTGGCTCTAGAATGGACCGACGCGTGCCAAGAAGCCTTCGACCAAGTGAAGCATTACTTGACATGCCCTCCTGTTCTAGTTCCGCCGCACAAGGAGAAGCCTCACTGTCAATGATGAAGCCCTAGGGGCTATGTTAGCACAAGAGCAACGAGAGTCTACAAAGGAGAATGACATCTATTTTGTCAGTCGCCGATTCCAAGGAGGCAAAAAGAACTACTCTGTCCTAGAGAAGTCATGTGCAGCATTGGTTTGGGTCACTCAAAAGCTCAAGCACTACATGGAAACTTTTCCGATCAAGCTAGTAGCAAAGGTGGACCCGCTCCGCTACATCTTCGAGAAGCCTTTCATGTCAACAAGAATATCCAAATGGTACTTCATGCTCGCCGGCTACGATATCACTTACGTCACACTAAAATTCGTCAGGGGGAAAGTGTTCAGTGACCAGCTTGCCGAATTCCCGTGTGACGAAGTGAAGGGGGAAGACGTACAGTTCCTCGACGAGCATTTAATTTGTACTGCAACCGAGGAAAATAAGTGGCAACTTTTTTTCGATGGCGCCGCCAATAAACACGGCTTTGGTATAGGAATATTGCTTGTTGATCCAAAAGACATCTACACTCCCATTGCCATCCGTCTGGAATTCGAAGCTACCAACAACATTGCCGAGTACGAAGCATGCATAGCAGGGCTCGAAGCAGCTCTCGAAAGAAATGTCACGGAACTAGAAGTATTCAGCGACTCTTTACTCCTTATCAATCAGCAATCGGGTAAATGGCGAACCCAAGACCCGACTCTCCAACAGTATGGTCAGCACCTTGAAGAACTGGTTGAACAATTCCAAGAGATCACTTTCAACTACCTGCCAAGGGATAAAAATCGCTTCGCCGATGCACTGGCCACCATAGCTTCATTAGTCGAAATGCCCAAAGGAAAAATGGTGAGCCTTTCAAAATTGCCCGAAGGAATAGTCCGGCATATTGCATGAGTATCGAGATCAACGAGGTTCAAACAAACTCTCCGTGGTATTCGGATATCATGAATTTCCTAAAAGATGGCACTTATCCCGAGAATAGCAATAAGAAGTCTCAAGCGGCTCTGCAAAGGCTAGCCTCTCGGTACGTACTGATTGGGGACCGAGTCTATAAAAGGCACCACGACGGGATCAATCTCTTATGCGCCAATGCGGCCGAAGCTCAAGAGATAATGTGTGAAGTGCACGAAGGAGAGTGTGGACCCCACATGAATGGGTTTATGCTAGTCAAGAAGATACTCCGCATTGGTTACTATTGGAGCACTATGGAACGAGACTGTATCGAGAAAGTCAAAAGGTGTGCTAAGTGCCAATTACACGCTAATCTACAACATGCTCCACCCTCGCAACTTTACAACATGGTCACACCTTGGCCTTTCTCTTGTTGGGGGATAGACATCATCGGTAAAGTTCATCCTGCCGGGAGCAATGGGCAGTCGTTCGTCCTAGTGGCAGTCGACTACTTCACAAAGTGGGTCGAAGCACAAGCCTATCGGACCCTCAACGCAAAGAAAGTGGCCGAATTTGTAAAGATTAATATCATGTGCCGATACGACGTGCCTCATGAAATCATTTCCGACAACGCCTCTCACTTTGAGAAGGAAATGGATGCACTTTTGGTAGAATACAAGATCACCAAGCACAAGTCATCTCCTTACCGTCCCCAAGCAAATGGCGCGGTTGAAGCAGCGAATAAAACCATCAAGACCATCGTCAAGCAAATGGCCTCAACAGGAAGGGATTGGCCCGAGAAGCTACCTTTAGCATTGTGGGGCTACCGCAACAGGAGAAACTCCTTATACATTAGTCTATGGTTCTGAAGCCGTACTCCCTATCGAACTTGAAGTCCCATCTCTACGGTCCTCCTCGAGAATCAAGTCAACGAGGTCAACTGGATGCAAAGTCGATACGAACAGCTAGCCTTACTCGACGAGAAAAGGCTAAGAGCACTCGAACGCACAAGGGCGTATCAGCAAAGGATGGCAAGAGCTTTCAACAAAAAAGTGAAGCCTCGAAACATCAACGTAGGAGATTTGGTCTTAAGACAACATCCTCCTAATGCCATGAATCCCCTGGGAAAATGGGGACCCCTATGGATCGGTCCGTACGTGGTCAAAAAGATACTAAGCGGCGGTGCAGTCCGGCTTGTGGATTTAGATGGCGACCAGCTGCCAAAGGAGGTCATCCTCGACAAGCTCAAGAGGTTCTATGCTTAATAAACAAAGACCATTAAAAAAAAAAAAAAAAAATCGCTCGCTAGGTTGAAAACCCGCAAGGGCGGCCTAGGCAAAAATTAGAGCACGTGCAAAAAATAAGCCCGCTAGATTGAAAACCCGAAAGGGCGGTCTAGGCAAAAAACAGGGTGCACAAAAAAAAAATGGTCTTTGTTTGTTTGAACTACGGAGACCTGAGCCTCCCAACTGGGGGAACGTAGGCAACCTTCGGGTGCGGTCTAAAACGTATCAAAAATACCCAATTCACTTCAAATAACAAAATGCAATTTTTATTCATTCAATGAATTATTCAAACCATTACAACGGATTTATTGAGCAACAAAATACATCAAAACATTAAATCCTAAAACAAAGTGGTCTAATTTAATTGCAATCTCTTGGGGTACAAAGAAAAATCTAATCTTTCTTAGGTTTGGGAACCCATTGCTTCTTGTTATGCCCTTTAGTCTTCTTGGATGGGGACGGAACATTTTTGGGACCGCCAAGACGGGAGAAAACGCTAGGACGGGACGGAGCTTCATCAACGGCTTTCCCTTTGCCCTTATCAAGCGGAGCCTTAGCGGGGACAACCAGGGGACGCTTCCACACATAGGAGGAATTTCCTTTACCTTTCTTTTTCTTGGGAAAATGACGGGGTCTATAGTCTCGCACATGAACCACCGGTCTCACGGGGTCAACAACATCGTCATCGGGCCTTCCCAAACGATCAAAAACGCTCGGACGCTTCTCCACCATCGGGATGGACCCCACAGCTGGAACGGCGTTCACCATTGGAATGGACTTCTCACCCTCGGGGACGGAAACCTTAACTTCAAAGGAGAAAGTCATTGGGGCCATTATGACCAGAATTTCGTGGTTTAGGAGGAGAAAGTGTTTGCAAAAGAATGCTGTGTGACCATTCTGGTCGAAAATGGTTCAAAATTTATAGCTGTTGGAACATTCTGATCAGAAAAAGAAAGGGGCTGTAATTCAACAGGCCAGAAGCGCGCGCCTCCGACCAAGGCTGCACAACGCGGCGCCTCCCACAAGCAAGGCCCGACGCGCGCCTTTGACAGCAGTTCAGACAGAAACAGCCCTTGTCAGTTCAGAACAGAACCCAAGCACTTCAACATATCCAACCTGCAGCAAAATCAAATCCCAGCAACAAAAAGGAGTTCAAGCACCGACAACAAGCATCCTTTGGGCACACATTTGTTTGTAAAGAGTCGACATCTAAGATCGAGTCGCTAATAGAACATAAAATGAGTAGTAAGATAAATAGGATTGTAAATACATGTTAAATGTTATTACAGGCAAAAGAAAAAGTGTTTCAATCCCTCATCCTCTCAGCCACAACAGCTCGGGCACATCATCACCAGCACTGTACTCACCCCCTGCTGCCGCTCTCGGTCTCCTCATCATCATCGTCATCCTCATCATCATCATCATCGTCATCATCATCCTCAGACTCAGATGTCTCAATCACAACATCAGGACGGGTCCTCTTGGAAGCTCTCCCCGACGAACTAGCACCACCCCGGCTCTGGCTACCTTTTCGGCTCAGGCTCCTACTATGGCTACCCCCGTGGCTCAGACTCCTGCTCAACGACTGCCTCGCCGAAGAGACAGCCTCATCAATGTCCAGTGCAGCATCCCTGCAGCCTCGTCCCATGCCCCGAGCACCTCGGGCAGCTCCTCTCGCAGGACCAGAGACAGCACCAGCAGCACCTCTAGTCATGGCAGCAAAATCCCTGCACAGCTCCAGCACCCTCTCGTCCAGCTGACGGAGCCTCCACCTCATCCCTTTGTTCTGCCTACCTAAGTGCCTATAAGCAGCCATGGGCACCTGTTGCAACAAAGAACAGGAAAAGGAAATTACATCAATACAAAGGACAGAAAAACAAGACTGGAACTGAGAAATGCAAAGATGGTCAGAAAAACATACCACAGCAGCCTGAGTAGGAGGCTCTCTCTCCGGTGACATATCCTCGGGAACAATCTCCCTCTGCTCCTCAAAGACCCCAAAGTCGGAATAAGTGTAATAAGGAGGAGGCAAAGGAGGATCAAAACAATACCCGGCACCGGTAGTATAAAACCGAGCGGAGGTCGAAGGAGCAGCCTGCGATCTCCTCGGATCAGCAAACATAAAGCCCTGCATCAAGTTGTTCTCCCTGAAGAGGCCATAATCCTGATCCAAGTGAATATAAGGGACGGCATCAACTCCTACCATATACGCCGCGCGATCAGCCTCTGAAAGTGACCTCCAGTTACGAGGGCAGAAAGGAGGAACGTCTGGAACTGCAGGACGGGGGGGGGGGGTGTAAAAGTCTGTCGCCTGGGTACCATGCTGCCAAAATACCCTATCTCCCAAGTACAGAGCCATACACTCACCCGAACTCATCAAAAGCCGAGAACGGGTAGGAATAAGAGTATGCTCAAACTAGTGCTGAACTGATCTCCACGGATACAAAGAAAAGGCAACAGACTCAGGCCTCAGGGTGTCCAAGTGCCGTCGGGCCGAAGTAAGACTAATGGGGTTCGTGCCAGTCTTCACATTCCTCTCCTTATACGCCCACCGTGCGCAGTCCGGATACTGGGGCTGGCCTTCCTTGGCAATCTTGAAATCCCTCAGATTCAGGATAGCAAAAGCCCAAAGCTGTAGACAAGAGGCAGAAACAAAGTTAATGACAGTCAACGGGAAAGGAAGTTATGACCAAGGCAATGGGAATATAAAAGGGACAGTAAGTGGTATACCTCCCACAGCAATCTGAAGCCCGTAACAGAGCTGGTGGTCGAGCGGCTGGTCAAATCCATGCCGTGGTAACAAGCAGCTAAGCCCGTTGCGCCCCAGTTATACTGGCCGATCTGGTCCAAGTCCACTAACAAGTCAAGCAGAGCCAAAGAGGCCGAAGATCCCCCGTTGGCAAACAGAGTATGGGATAACAAGTACCAAATGAAGCAACGGGCCACGGCATCAACCCGATCAGTAGTAACACCTCGAGCCTCAGCCATCAAGATGCTGAAATAAGCCCGGATTCACCCCCATGTCACTCGAGAATTATTAACCTCGAACCGGCAGTCAACCAAGGCCAGTAACTCGTTCGGAGTCCGAACAGCCCCTCTCAAACCAAAAGGGACAGGCAGCCCCATGAACGGCAAGCCCGTCAAAGCTGTGAAGTCGGTAGGCATCATAGTCACCTCGCCCATGGGTAAGTGGAAGGTATGGGTGGTATTCCACCATCTTTCCCTCAATGCCTGGACCACATCGGGGTCTTTCTTCAAAGCTGGGAGGCTAGTGACAAAAAGACCAAAATGAGTCCCTGTGACTCGGGCCCGAACATTCTCAGGCAACCTCTTCCATATAGAGATGGGGCCATGAGCCCCACCGCGAATCTCTGTCAGACGGGTCCACTCCTGAAAGGAAAGAAGGAACAGCAAAAATTTCATCAGCATGACTACTAGAAAACGGTTGAACTCAACACAGAGATTTAAATGGCAGAACAATGTACGAGCAAGTATGTGAACATGAAAATGGGTGCCCCAACATGTTTCTTACAACAAATCAGCAACAATGAACAACATGCAAAGAATGATCATAAAGCTGCTGCAGCAATGTTTCGGGTAAAGAAAACAGAACTTCATGAAATCTGAAATCGACAAGAAAGGTGAGGCATTCTTACCAAACCCGAAGTCACGAAGTGAGAAATGTGGGTATGAGGCCGGAAAGTAAGCAAGCTCGGGTCCATAGCTTCAACCCCAATTTCGGGCTCCTCGCCCTGTGGCATCTCAAACGGAGGTGATTGCTGACGATCCGACATCGTTTCTTTGACGTAATTGATCCTAGAGCAGCAACAAAGTGTTTTGGGGTGATTTCTCTACGAAAATTGGGCTTGGAATTTGGAGGGTTCTTCAAATTTTTGAAAAACTGGCAGAAAACAGCGAACAGCCTGTTTAAATATGCTGAACTTATGCGCCAGGCGCGCGCCCCTCGATATACCCATCAGAGGCGCGCGCGTCCCATAACGAGGCCCAGACGCGCGCTCTTCCCATCATCAGGCAGGTTCAGAAGCAGTCTCCCATGCAAGAATCCATGCACCGTATCAAGGTTTCCCCACGGATTCCGAACTCCCTAAGTTCTGTCACGGGTGCCATACCCCCCTCAAGAGTCAATCTCAACATTTCATCCCCAGCAGGAACATTTTTCTGGTCGCGGTCAACTGTACCCGCACCCCACAATTCAAAAAGAAGTCAAGTGTGACTCCAAGTGGCACGAGACTTCAAAGCAATATTTCATCAACGAATTTCACTAACGGATTCGTCCTCAAAGGTTCACTAACGGCCTCTCCAAAGGTTCACTAACGGCCTCATCAACGGATTTCACTAACGGATTCGTCCTCAAAGGTTCACTAACGGCCTCATCAACGGATTTCACTAACGGATTCGTCCTCAAAGGTTCACTAACGGCCTCATTCAAAGGTTCACTAACGGCCTCATCAATGAATTTCACTAACGGATTCGTCCTCAAAGGTTCACTAACGGCCTCTTTAAAGGTTCACTAACGGCCTCATCAACGGATTTCACTAACGGATTCGTCCTCAAAGGTTCACTAATGGCCTCATCAACGGATTTCACTAACGGATTCGTCTCCAAAGGTTCACTAACGGCCTCTTCAAAGGTTCACTAACGGCCTCATCAACGGATTTCACTAACGGATTCATCCTCAATGGTTCACTAACGGCCTCCTCAAAGGTTCACTAACGGCCTCTCCAAAGGTTCACTAAAGGCCTCATCAACGGATTTCACTAACGGATTCGTCCTCAAAGGTTCACTAACGGCCTCGTTCAAAAGGTTCACTAACGGCCTCATTCAAGATATTCAGCCGGCAGGTTCACCTAACGAATCATGCCACCCCCTCTATCAACAAAAGCCGCTCACACAGGGAGCGCACCCCTCTCTCTCGCAATTTCAAATTCTTGCTTTCATCGAGTCTTTGCTTTTTTCTTGGTGATGTCCTCGGCGGGTGTTTTTAACTTTCGTCGACGCGTTTTGCTTTGCAATCTACGTCGCCGAGGGGCTCTGTAGACACCCCTCCTTGCTCACCCCGATTGCACATTTGATCTTGTGTTTCTCCCCATTTTAAGTGTTTCTCGTTAGTTTCTGTCACTTCCGTTAAGTTCCTGACTGACTTTGTTAAGTCCAGGGACTAAACTGAATGACAGGGCTGACTTTCTAGTCCATTCTGTCAAAATTGCCTTCTTTGAGTCGCGCGCCTCCGATAGGAGGAGCCAGGCGCGCGCGCCTCCCGCCCCCAAAGCAGGAAGCGCGCGCCTCTGGGCGTCAGTTACAGATTTCTGGCCAGGATTCTCTCCCTTGCTCAATTTACAGGATTTTGCCCGGGAAGGATTTCTTGGTGACTGAGTTTTGCCACAAAAAACACACCTCTTTCACCTATAAAAACCTCCCTTTACCTCCATTTTCAAGGACCGAAAATTGAACTTACAAAAACTATACCAAAACCACTTTCTAAAGGTTCTCCAAGGATCTCATCAAGCAATATTTGAAGGTCTTCAAATTGTAGGTAAAAGTCCATCTTTTCCTTTCTTTTCTACTTCATCTCCTCTCTCTCTTTTTACTCTAATCAAATGTGCAATCACCCAAATCATTTTGGAACATGACTCTAATGATCACCTCATCTCATTGAGGTTGGTTAAGGAGTTATCTCCTACATTCCAAACTCTATTTTAAACCCCCTTTTTATGATTTAAAGAAGAAGAAGAAGAACATTTTCATTCATGTAGATTTTGATCAAGCAGGACCAACTTTAGTTGGGCGAGATGGGTGTTTCGGTACTTCCCATCTCGTAATCTAACCCCCGAACCTAAAACAAAGAATCTCTGTTTTCGTAATCAAATTTAGGCTATTATCAATAGGTTTTTCTTATGTTCCTCAAAACATAGGTGGCGACTCTAAACAATCTAAAAACAAGTTAGACATCCTAGGACAACTCACGCGCTCATAGCCTTAAAAGCCGTGGCTTTCCCCCGGGGTATCTACAGTACCCCAATCTGAATTTGACCTACTTTAAAGGAATTCTTGGTACCATTTAGGGATAAACCAATGGGCCAGGACCTCACTAGGATAAACCTAATATTCCAGGACTGAACTGGAATTAAACTTAGAAAAATCCAGAAGCTCGCCAAGTCGAATCGTATGGATGGTTTGGGTACTTGAGGGGTTGAGCCGTACGGCTATGTTGGGCACCCTCAGTCCCTATAAATTGTACCCCATGCTGATCATTTCAGGGGGGAAGAATATTTTTTAGATAGGGGAAAATCTGCAGAAATCGTGTCTGAGAGAGAGATCACCCTTATAATTGAGTGAAAGAAAGGAAGATAGACTAGAACTATCATAGGTGAAGTCCCCTTCCCCCATCTTCTCTTTATCTCAACTCTATTTTTTTTTGTTAATCACATTACTTGTTCTTGTTTACATTCTTGTAAGACTTGTCCTCTCAAGCAAATTTACATTCTTGCAAGACTTATCCATTTCAAGCATATATATCTTATATATATACATATAATGTGAACTAAACCATAAACATGATTCAAGGTGCCCTTTATGCTTTTGTGTGAAAGAGGTTCAAACCTAAGGATGATCATGGTTTAATTTCTTGTTCTAAATAGCTTAAAGATCTCTTTATCAAGGTGAAAGCCTATGTCTTTATGTTGGTATTACACAAACTAGGCCATGATGATCATGTTGGGGGATAAAGGCTCAATCTTTATCATCCCAACCTTGATCTAGCCAAAAATCCCTAAGATTGGATCATAAAGATTGGATCTTTATGTTGTTTTTGTTGTCCCTCAAGGTTAATCTTTCATAAAAAGTCCATTTTGATGGTAAAGTTCCAATTTTTACTCATCAAATGGCAATTTTGGCCCAATGGGCATGTTCATCACCTTTCTCAAAATTTCCCCAATGATTGTCTTGATCACACCCAAAACCTTTGCTTTTGGTGTCTAATTTGTGATCAATGACATAGGGATGATTAAATCCATGTTTTTGTTGAAGAAAATAACTGAAAATGATCATTTCAGTCCAGTTTCAGCAAGAGCACTCTGTTTTGCCTGAAACTGGACAGTTTTCTGATAAACTATCAAAAAAACCCTGGAATGCTCTCCTTAGCCGTACGTCTACTTTGGCCGGGGAGTGCATTTTCCAGTTTCTTCCCTTTCGGACTGAAATGTTTGCAAAATAACCCTTTTCTATTAAATAATTAAACAGTTTTGTTAAAATGTCAGTTTCTCCCACTTTTTGAAATACACACACACACATGCACGTTGGTTAACTAACGTTAGGGAGACTCGGTCCTATCCGAGGCGACTTGGGTGACGTAAAACTCTTCCCATGGCGTAACCTGACCTCTGAACTAATAGAATCTCCAACCTTTCCATTTGTTGGGTTAAATAATTAACAAATGTGGCGACTCCGTTATGTTTTGCGTGATAACCGTGTTTGGTTTTTCGCCCTTCGAAACGAAAACCCCTTAGTTTCCTTCCGATGTGGGGCGGGATCCTTAGAGGTATATCATTAGGTTGATTAGTTAATTTATCATTTATAAGAGCAGCTATAGTGGGATACTCAGAATGATCGAGATTTTCACTTAGTACGAAAGGAAAGATAGCGTTGGCTACCAATTCATAGTCTTATGACGTGAGGTCATTAGACTGGGAGGAAGACTCGAATTCGAAGGTAAAGACATCGGACCCAGATGACCTAGAAGTCCTAGGGGAACTGACAGGAGACTTAGTAGGGGAAGCGATGGGGGGAGCGGTAAGTCCAAGTTCCTCAATCATGAATTCTATCGTTGCTATGGGTCCGCTATATGTGCACCAATTCTTCAATTTGCCAACCATTGGTGAGACCAATGTCCTTGGGTCGACATGGCTTGTCTGATCTTCGATCATGGATACGAAGTTGTCGGAGGGTGATGAACATGCGGTATTTGGAGACAGATTATCTAATGACAGAGAGTAATAAGGAAAATCACTATCATTAATAATTTCTGAAGCACAATATGAGTCAACATTGGGTGCCTCACCATCTGCCACAACCATTTCGGCCAGATTGGCGAGGTCTGTCCCATTTCTAACTCTAATGAGAGCCTCCCTAGGGTCCTCTTGTAAGTACCCCAATCTGAATTCGACCTACTTTAGAGGAATTCTTGGTACCATTTAGGGATAAACCAATGGACCAGGACCTCACTAGGATAAACCTGATATTCCAGGACTGAACTGGAATTAAACTTAGAAAAATCCAGAAGCTCACCAAGTCGAGTGGTACGGATGGTTTGGGAACATGAGGTCCCTAGCCGTACGGCTATGTTGGGCACCCTCAGCCTCTATAAATTGAACCCCATGCTGATCATTTCAGGGGGGGGGAGAATATTGTTTAGATAGGGGAAACTCTGCAGAAATCGTGTTTGAGAGAGAAATCACCCTTATAATTGAGTGAAGGAAGGGAAGATAGACTAGAACCATCATAGGTGAGGTCCCCTTCCCCCATCTTCTCTTCATCTCAACTCTATTTTGCTTTGTTAATCATATTACTTATTCTTGTTTACATACTTGTAAGACTTGTCCTCTCAAGTAAATTTACATTCTTGTAAGACTTGTCCATTTCAAGCATACATATATTATATTACTACAAGACTTGTCTATTTCAAGCATATATATTATATATATATATATATATATATATATATATATATATATATATATATATATATATATATATATATATATATATATATATATATACATATATATATATATATATGTATATATATATATATATATATATACCTATATATATATATATATATATATATATATATATATATATATACATATAATGTGAACCAAGCCATGAGCATGATTCAAGGTGCCCTTCATACTTTTGTTGTCGCGACCTCGGACCCCGCGGGCCCGAGACCGCGATCTGGACGTCGACTCTAAAACCAAAACTGAGAAATACTGAAGATAAAAATTTCATTTGATACCAAAAGGTGATGATCCAAAGTTTTACAAAACCAAGTTTGATAAAAACCAATTACAACTATCATAAACTTCCACAAGTTTATGCCCAACAAAATACAAATATACAATTCTTAATGACGTCAATGTTTGGTACAACTACCCCAAAAACGGTTACACATTTACATAATGTAAACCAACCTATGACAACCTTCCCCAAAAGAATGGATCCACACTCGACGTCCTCTTTCTCGTGATCAGCGAGACTAATCCTTAGCACCTGGGGGGGTTAAGGAAAAACAAAGATAAAAGAAAATGGGGTGAGATAAATCTCAATAAGTTACTAATGCAACTACATGACATGCTACGATGTAATATACGATAAGCAATCATAAATATCACATAGCACATAGCATTTATCACATAACAAATAGCAGCGGAAATAAACACATAACAAAGGATATAGCCAAGGTTTTCCAAACCGGAACATCCAAATAAAGGATCGCTGCGCAGCTTCAATAATCAACCAATCATCATCTTCATAATAGCATGAAAGCCGAAGAGAAAACCCCGGTACCGGAACCAATAACCGAAAGAAGTGTCACAAGGGACGGGAGACATGCCACAAAGTCATGCTCCAAGAAGCTAAAATGCACACAAAGGAGCTAGCTCTTCTCACATCCAAGGCCAATCTGGAGGAGGGTAATAATGGGGCAAAACAATGGTCAACATCACAATGGACTTGGCCGTGCCATCACAATGTTTCGCATCGCCCAAACACACACAAAATACCAGCTGGACTTTCACGTAAAGGCTAAGTAATAAAATACTAGCACGATAAACAACAAAGGATTCCAAATAGGGAATCATACCAAATAATCACCAAGAAGATGAAGTGAACCAACAATACACAATAAAGGTGCTTCAAAGTCCCAATTAACAATTTATGAATTTCAAACACAAACTTGATCACAAAGGACCCAATTCTATCAGTAAAGGGTACTACAATGTTCACTAAGGTCAACTAGAAGGACACCCAAGACTTAGACCAAAACGCATCCTTCCTTCACACAAATTTAACAAATGTAAACTTTCAGGGGTTCTGTGCGGCCGCCCAAAGTGGACTGTGCGGTCGCCCAAAAAGCCTCAAAACAAGAACAAAAGCTTTCAGATAGTTGTGCGGTCGCCCAGGCATTTTTGTGCGGCCGCCCAATGTTCTGACTTACTGGAAATCGGGAAGAACAACATGGGTTCTTCCATTTTTTACACCCAAAACACATTCAACCAAAATCCAACCTTCCAACTCATATACTAATGTACCAACACAACTAATAAGTCTAAAAAGACTCATACAACAACATTTAACAACCAAAAGCAAGAATCAAACCCAACATTGAAGATTTCACCATTTTTGATCAAAATTCAAAATAAATTCCCAATAAATTCCAAACTCAATCAAACTTCAAATATAACACATCAAACATCATATAAACATGATATGAACATTTTAGCATCAAAATGGGGGAAAAGTAACTTACATGAATTTTCTCAAAGTTGATGGATTTCGATTCTTTTTGGCTTCCTACGATCCTATCGACGATCTAAACATGTTTCACGTTTTAAGAAATGAATGATAACAAGAAGAAGATGAAGAAAAAGAAGAGAGAAGGAAGAAAGGAAAAACTTACCCAATTGCTAGAGAGAGAGGGAGATGGCTGGGAGAGAGGGATGGAGGTTGAGTGTGAGGATGAGGGAGGTGAGGGGAGTAGGGAGGGAGTAGGGAATGATTTAAAAGATTACACTTAGGCCCCCTCCACTACACTACACACAAATACTACACTCCCTACTAACAATTTAGACTCAACATTTCTACACTAGCACAAATGACCCAAATAAAATGCTAGGCATAAATATTATAACACATAAAATGCACACATAATTATTTAAATAAATAATTTAAATAAATAAACAAGCAAATAAATAAATAATAATTATTTAAATTAGTACTAAAATAGAGCCTAGATTTCGGGTCGTGACATTCACTCCCCCTTAAAGAAAATTCGACCCGAATTTTAACGAGACTTACCTTAAGCAAAAAGCCACGGAAATTTCCTCTCTATCTCATCACGAAGCTCCCACGTCGACTCCTCGATGTTATGATTCCTCCAAAGGACTCGAACCAACGCAATGCTCTTGCTCCTCAACTCTTGGACTTTGGAATCTAAAATCCGAACCGGTCGTTCCTCATAAGACATATCGGGCTCAATATCCTCCGGTACACTCGGTAACACGTGAGACGGATCATGAACATACTTCCGAAGCATAGAAACGTGAAAGACGTTATGCAGCCGGTCTAAGGATGACGGTAACGCAAGACAATACGCTAGAAGTCCAACCTTTCCCAAAATCTCAAACGGACCAATAAACCTCGGAGCCAATTTGCCTTTCTTCCCAAACCTACGAATACCCACCTTCGGAGATACTTTCAAGAACACCAAATCACCGGTCTAAAAACTAAGGTCTCGCCTTCGATTGTCTGCGTAGCTCTTATGTCGACTCTGGGCTGTCTTCAATCTATCCCGGACAACTTTGACTTTCTCAACCGAATCCCGAAGCAAATCAATACCCAAAACTTTCGCTTCACCAACCTCATCCCAACAAATAGGCGATCTACACTTCCTTCCATACAAGGCCTCAAACGGTGCCATCTCGATACTAGCCTGATAACTGTTATTGTAAGAGAACTCCACTAACGGTAGGTGCGAATCCCAAGAATCAGAAAAATCTATCGCACAAGCTCGCAACATATCCTCCAAAATCTGAATGGTCCTCTCGGATTGACCATCGGTCTGAGGATGAAAAGCTGTACTAAATCGCAAATCTGTACCCAAAGCTTCCTGAAACGCCTTCCAAAACCTATAAGTAAACCTCGGGTCTCGATCTGACACAATGCTAACCGGAACCCCATGCAATCTCACAATCTCATCAATGTAAAGGGTCGCAAGCTTCTCCATCGAATATCTGATGTCAATAGGCAAGAAATGGGCACTCTTGGTCAATCTATCCACTATTACCCAAACACTGTCATACTTCCTACGGGTACGAGGTAGTCCCGTAACGAAATCCATAGTCACATGCTCCCATTTTCACTTGGGAATCTCTAACGGCTGAAGTAATCCCGCGGGTCTCTGATGCTCGGCTTTGACCTGCTGACAAGTTAAACACCTCGATACATACTCGGCTATCTCCCTTTTCATATTAATCCACCAAAATTGTTGCTTCAAATCCTGATACATCTTCGTACTGCCCGGATGAATAGTATACCTCGATTTTTGACCCTCATCAAGAACTCTCTGTTTAATTCCATCAACATCCGGAACACACAATCTTCCACGGAAAGTCAACACTCCACTCGAACTCGATGAAAAATCCTCGAAGTTCTTTTCCTTCAATTTACCCATTATTTTCACCAACTCGGGATCTTCTTTCTGAGCTTCCTTTATCCTCTGAATTAGGGTCGGAGACACCCTAATATTCGCAAAAATAGCCCCATGTCTCGATTCACGAGGAGACCAATCTCGAACATCCTCAAGCATTTTCCACTCCCGAACCATCATCGAAGCCACATAAGACTTTCTACTAATCGCATCGGCTACCACATTCGCCTTTCCCGGGTGATAAGAAATCGTACAATCGTAATCCTTCAACAATTCCATCTATCGACGCTGTCGGTTGTTCAACTCTTTCTGGGAGAAAAGGTACTTCAAACTCTTGTGATCCGTAAAAATTTCAAACTTCACCCCATAAAGGTAGTGCTTCCATTTGTGCAACGCAAATACAATAGCCGCTAACTCCATATCATGAGTCGGGTAATTCTGTTCACTAGGGGTCAACTTCCTCGAAGCATAAGCAATTACTTTCCCATTCTGCATCAAGACACAACCCAAACCCTCTTTCGAAGCATCACTATAAATCACTAGGCCATCGCTCCCATTAGGCAAAGTCAAGATCGGTGCGGTAGTCAACCTCTTCTTCAATTCCTCGAAACTCTTGTCACATTTCTCAGTCCACACAAACGGAACATTCTTCCGGGTCAACTGAGTCATCGGAGTAGCAATCCTCGAAAACCCCTCAATAAATCTTCTGTAATAACCGGCTAAACCAAGAAAGCTTCTAATCTCTGTAACTGATTCGGGCCTCTTCCAATCCACTATGGCTTCAATCTTTGAAGGATCCACCGAAATCCCGTCTTTCGAAATCACATGACCCAGAAATGACACCTTCTCGAGCCAAAATTCGCATTTACTAAACTTCGCAAATAATTTCTCCCTCGCAAGAACGGATAGAACTATCCTCAAATGTTGCTCGTGCTCCTCTCGAGATTTAGAGTAAACGAGTATATCATCAATAAAGACCACCACGAACGAATCAAGATAAGGATGGAAAACTCGGTTCATCAAATCCATAAATACTACAGGCGCGTTAGTCAACCCAAACGGCATCACCAAGAACTCATAATGACCATAACGAGTGTGAAAAGCAGTCTTCGGAATATCCTCCGATCAAACCTTCAACTGATGGTACCCACTCCTCAAATCAAGTTTAGAGAAAAGCACGGACCCTTGAAGCTGATCAAATAAATCATCGATGTGCGGTAGAGGATACTTGTTCTTCACCGTGACCTGATTCAACTTTCTGTAATCTATACACAATCTCAAGGAACCGTCTTTCTTCCGCACAAATAAAACCGGTGCTCCCCACGGGGAAACACTAGGGCGGATAAACCTCGATCAAGCAACTCTTGCAACTGAACCTTTAACTCCTTCAACTCTGCGGGGGCTAGCCTATAAGGCGCTTTCGAAATCGGAGCCGTACCCGGCAAAAGATCTATACAAAACTCAATCTCACGATCGGGAGGCATATCATACTCGGTAGAGAAAACATCGGGAAATTCCCGAACTACCCGAACACTATCCAAACTAGGGGATTCTTTCCTAGTATCAAGAACACTAGCCAAATACCCCTCACAACCACTATGCAATAATTTTCTCGCTTTCAAATAAGAAATTAAGCGAACCTTCCTACTCAGAGGACTAGCCTCAAACACAAATTTAGGCACATCGGGAATAGAAAAAGTAACAGTTTTCTTACGGCAGTCAACAGAAGCATGAAACTTGCTCAACCAATCCATACCCAAAATGACATCAAAGTCTTGGATAGGAAGAACTACCAAATCCGCACAAAGGACTCGACCACAAATAACCACATCACAAGCACGAAAGACTCGATCGGAAATCAAGCATTCTCCTATAGGGGTCGACACCTCTAGCACGTATGGTAAAGACTCGAATGCAGCATTTAACATGGAAGCAAATTGCACAGAAATGTATGAATGAGATGATCCTGGATCTACTAACGCTCGTGCGCTCACATTAGACACAGAAACAATACCTCCAATAACGGATGGATCATCGGTCGCTTGTTGTTGATTCATGGCGTAAACCTTCCCTTGAACTTTGGGCTTCCCATTAGCATCCCTTTTCTGACCTTGATTATTACCAACTCCTGACCCGGATGCTTGTACTCTACCTCTCGGGCAATCTTTTACAAAGTGACCCATTTGACCACAATTGGTACACCTTCCTTGCTTCTTCCAACAACGGTCTTCAGAATGACCTTCCTTTTGACAATACGAACAATGCCTCCTAATTTGGCTCCCTTAGTTCCCGGAAGTGGTACCCGGGTTCCTTGGGATCGGTTGCCCTCGGGACTGAGATTGTCCTCCAAAGTTACCTCGATTATCAATCCTTGGTTGTGACTTGCTCTGCGCTCCTTGCTTACTCGGGTTAGCTACCTCGGTCTTCCTTTTATGCTCCCCAATATCTTGCTCTATCAAATAGGCTCGGTCCACCGCATCTTGGAATGTCACAATCCGTTGAGCAATAAGTTGAGTACGGATGGAGGTCTTCAATCCCCGAATGAATCTCATAGCCTTTTGTTCCTCGGTCCTCACCAAATAGTCGCAATACCGGGCTAATTCTATGAACTTAGCCGAGTATTGTGCTATAGATAACAATCCTTGCTCCAAGTTGAGTAGCTCGATCTCCTTTCGGTTTTGATCAACAACCGGAATGAAATGCTCCTTGAATTTGCGCACAAACAACTCCCACGTATACACCGTGTGAGTATCATCCCAAGTAGCTTTAACACCCTTCCACCAATGCTCGGCGGCTCCCACAAGCTTGTAAGCCGCAAACCGGACCTTGTCCTCATCCGAACACCCAAATACATCATAAATCTTCTCCATAGACTCAATCCTCAACTCAGCTTTCCTTACATCGGGTTCCCCATTGAATTCAACTGGTTTCAACTTCAGAAATTGCTCCAAACCATAACGGGGTGGTGCTTGCTCTACCCTCGGACCTTGATCATGTATGGCCTTCATGGCCGCCTCAAACATGCCTTGAAACATGGCACGGGCTTCTTCCCTTGTATCATTCTGATTCTGTGCCCCACAAGTACCTCCTCTGGTTCTTCTTCCGGACATTTCGAGTAATTACCTACATAAGACATCAACCGTTAATCACTCCGCACACTACTACCCACCTAGGTCATACTAATCCACCTAGACTTATACTTAGAGCTAATGCCATAGCTCTGATACCAACTGTCGCGACCCCGGACCCCGCGGGCCTGAGACCGCGATCTGGACGTCGACTCTAAAACCAAAACTGAGAAATACTGAAGATAAAAATTTCATTTGATACCAAAAGGTGATGATCCAAAGTTTTACAAAACCAAGTTTGATAAAAACCAATTACAACTATCATAAACTTCCACAAGTTTATGCCCAACAAAATACAAATATACAATTCTTAATGACGTCAATGTTTGGTACAACTACCCCAAAAACGGTTACACATTTACATAATGTAAACCAACCTATGACAACCTTCCCCAAAAGAATGGATCCACACTCGACGTCCTCTTTCTCGTGATCAGCGAGACTAATCCTTAGCACCTGGGGGGGGTTAAGGAAAAACAAAGATAAAAGAAAATGGGGTGAGATAAATCTCAATAAGTTACTAATGCAACTACATGACATGCTACGATGTAATATACGATAAGCAATCATAAATATCACATAGCACATAGCATTTATCACATAACAGATAGCAGCGGAAATAAACACATAACAAAGGATATAGCCAAGGTTTTCCAAACCGGAACATCCAAATAAAGGATCGCTGCGCAGCTTCAATAATCAACCAATCATCATCTTCATAATAGCATGAAAGCCGAAGAGAAAACCCCGGTACCGGAACCAATAACCGAAAGAAGTGTCACAAGGGACGGGAGACATGCCACAAAGTCATGCTCCAAGAAGCTAAAATGCACACAAAGGAGCTAGCTCTTCTCACATCCAAGGCCAATCTGGAGGAGGGTAATAATGGGGCAAAACAATGGTCAACATCACAATGGACTTGGCCGTGCCATCACAATGTTTCGCATCGCCCAAACACACACAAAATACCAGCTGGACTTTCACGTAAAGGCTAAGTAATAAAATACTAGCACGATAAACAACAAAGGATTCCAAAGTAGGGAATCATACCAAATAATCACCAAGAAGATGAAGTGAACCAACAATACACAATAAAGGTGCTTCAAAGTCCCAATTAACAATTTATGAATTTCAAACACAAACTTGATCACAAAGGACCCAATTCTATCAGTAAAGGGTACTACAATGTTCACTAAGGTCAACTAGAAGGACACCCAAGACTTAGGCCAAAACGCATCCTTCCTTCACACAAATTTAACAAATGTAAACTTTCAGGGGTTCTGTTCGGCCGCCCAAAGTGGATTGTGCGGTCGCCCAAAAAGCCTCAAAACAAGAACAAAAGCTTTCAGATAGTTGTGCGGTCGCTCAGGCATTTTTGTGCGGCCGCCCAATGTTCTGAATTACTGGAAATCGGGAAGAACAACATGGGTTCTTCCATTTTTTACACCCAAAACACATTCAACCAAAATCCAACCTTCCAACTCATATACTAATGTACCAACACAACTAATAAGTCTAAAAAGATTCATACAACAACATTTAACAACCAAAAGCAAGAATCAAACCCAACATTGAAGATTTCACCATTTTTGATCAAAATTCAAAATAAATTCCCAATAAATTCCAAACTCAATCAAACTTCAAATATAACACATCAAACATCATATAAACATGATATGAACATTTTAGCATCAAAATGGGGGAAAAGTAACTTACATGAATTTTCTCAAAGTTGATGGATTTCGATTCTTTTTGGCTTCCTACGATCCTATCGACGATCTAAACATGTTTCACGTTTTAAGAAATGAATGATAACAAGAAGAAGATGAAGAAAAAGAAGAGAGAAGGAAGAAAGGAAAAACTTACCCAATTGCTAGAGAGAGAGGGAGATGGCTGGGAGAGAGGGGTGGAGGTTGAGTGTGAGGATGAGGGAGGTGAGGGGAGGAGTAGGGAGGGAGTAGGGAATGATTTAAAAGATTACACTTAGGCCCCCTCCACTACACTACACACAAATACTACACTCCCTACTAACAATTTAGACTCAACATTTCTACACTAGCACAAATGACCCAAATAAAATGCTAGGCATAAACATTATAACACATAAAATGCACACATAATTATTTAAATAAATAAGTTAAATAAATAAACAAGCAAATAAATAAATAATAATTATTTAAATTACTACTAAAATAGAGCCTAGATTTCGGGTCGTGACATTTGTGTGAAAGAGGTTCAAACCTAAGGATGATCATGGTTTGATTTCTTTGTTCTAAATGGCTTAAAGATCTATTTATCAAGGTGAAAGCTCATGTGTTTATGTTAGTATTCCACAAACTAGGCCATGATGATCATGTTGGGGGATAAAGGCTCAATCTTTATCATTCCAACCTTGATCTAGCCAAAAATCCCTAAGATTGGGTCATAAAGATTGGATCTTTATGTTGTTTTTTTTATCCCTTAAGGTTAATCTTTCATAAAAAGTCCATTTTGATGGTAAAGTTTCAATCTTTACTCATCAAATGGCAATTTTGGCCCAAAGGGCATGTTCATCACATTTCTCAAAAACTCCCCCAATGATTGTGTTGATCACACCCAAAACCTTTGTTTTTGGTGTCTAATTTGTGATCAATGATATAGGGATGATTAAATCCATGTTTTTGTTAAGGAAAATAATTGAAAATAATCATTTCAGTCCAGTTTCAGCAAGAACACTCTGTTTTGTCTGAAACTAGACAGTTTTCTGATAAACTGTAAAAAGTCCCTGGAATGCCCTCCCCATCCGTACGGCTACTTTGGGCGGGGAGTGCATTTTTCAGTTTTTTTCCTTTTCTAGATAGAATGTTTGCAAAATAACTATTTTCTGTTAAATAATTAACCAGTTTTGTTAAAAGTCAGTTTCTCCCGTTTTTGAAATACACACACACACACACACCCATGCACTTTGTTAACTAATGTTGGGGAGACTCGGTCCTATCCGAGGCGACTTGGGTGACGTAAAACTCTTCCCAAGGCGTAACCTGACCTCCAAACTAATAGAATCTCTAACCTTTCCATTTGTTGGGTTAAATAATTAACAAATGTGGCGACTCCGTTATGTTTTGCGTGATAACCGTGTTTGGCGTTTCGCCCCCATACTCGTCACGTTTTCCGCGCGGGGGCGGGATCCTTACAGTGGCAACTCCGCTAGAGAGTAAAGTGTTTACAAACTTCTTTTTAGAAGCTTTGAGGACACTTTTGTGTGGGAAAAACTCCAGTCCCCCGTTTTCGTTAACTTTTGTGTTTGTTTTGTATGTGCTGAGTTTCTGTTTGAATCTTCTGGAGTGGAAATTGTTCTGGATGTACAATAAACTGGGGCTTGATGATCAGAAGTTGAAAAACTGCAAAAAAAATAATAGCCAGGATGCTATAGCCGTACGGCTATGTTGGGCAGGGAACATAATGTTTCAAAATTTGACAATTTTGTGCACGGCAGAAACATTCTGTCTCCCTTTTGCTTCTGCTTATCTAGGTACTAAATTTACAGATTTGTTTGTGCACATTACCTTCTTCTTTTCTAGCCAAAACTTGGTTTTTAAAGCTTGGTTATGCACAAGTCTTTTTGGACATAAATTTGGGTTTTTAAAGCCTCCTTGTGCATAACCCATTTTGTAAAAAAAATTCTTGTGAAGTCTTGATTTCAAAGGACCTTTGGTTGTGCACAGTTTGTTGTATGTACAAGTTTTGGCTTTGTTTGTTCATATGATTCTTGCTTGATTGCTTGTGTAAATAGCTTATTCATGCTTGCTCATTTTTGTCGATTATGCTTATTCATGCTTGTTCATATGTTGATTATACATTGCTCATGATGTTAAAACGAATCGAAAATTTCTATTTTAACTCAAAAGAGAACATAAAATGGCTTCACACTACGCGCACTTGACCTTGCACGTTCCAAATGCCCTTTAAACCCGGGATGGATGCCACGATGCAGCTTGATTGGTGCTCTTGTGGCCTTCTAGCGCGCACGGGTCCATTCCACCTCCCCTTCCGAGCCGAGTCAACCACACTTGTCCGTGACACACAAATACCAAGACTTTGGTTGGTTTTTGGTCTAGGTCACGTTACCACGTCCCTAATACGTGTCTGAGATTAATTATGGCCAAGTTAATGCCTGAGTCACGACTCCTTGTGAAAGCAAGTGTGACCATGGTCAAATTTGACCCGGTCCTTGACTTATGTGTTAATGTTGACCGTAATTAACCTAAGTGATGTATTAAGGATAGGGTGACACTGTGTTGTCAAGACCTAATGAATGGTTCATACTAATCATCCTTAAGCCCATGGATAAGATTCGAGAGCCCTCATCAAAGATGAGGTTATACCGGAAGTCCCTTCAGTCCCTAAGACGAATCTCGATCTTAACCGGGGCTTAATCATGATTGGAATGGCTCACCCATTGGGAATCTTGCGATACACTAGACCCTAGGTTCGTCTCTTTTGGTCGGTGGAAGCCACCTGCCCTATAGGACCCTCGCCCGGGACAGTCCATCCTTGGGAGTGTGCAAGGCAGGTGAAAAACGAGGGGTCTATAGGCGTAGTGATGGCCTCCACTGATCCAGGATGTAGAATAGTTGCGAAAAAGAAGAAAAATATTTTCCAACCAGTTAGGAATAAGACGTGTTTTAAGTAAGCATGAACAATAAATGCTAAGCCGTTAAACTGTGCACTAACATTTGTTCGTGTGACGAAACTGCCAAATAATGATCATAGAATAAACAAAAATTCATTTTTTGAAAACCAAAATTGTTAAATTCATCCGAAAATGCATGGCTTAGGCTTCCCCCCCCCCCCAAAAAAAAATGGTCAAACTCGTTTCTCTCAATGAGTCAAAATCTCGTTTGTGTCGAGTCCCCGCCTTACTTAAAGCATGACTTTTCAAGATTCTTTCCACGGTGCCCTTACGGCTTGTCGGTCCTTTTATCATAGGAAGCAATGGAAAGCAAATCCCAAGCGATTGAGGTAGATATCTGGATGGATGCACAGGCCCGGCTGGAAGGCAGGGTGAAACTCCTAGAAAGGACGGTGAACACGATGAGAGATCAAATACGAAAGTCAGAGGTCGATCGCAATGAAGCGATCAAGGTGGTTCAACAGCTCCAGAGGGAGATCAAGGAAGTGATCCATAAAAAGGTTGAGGAGCTATGGGAAAAGGGTGGTGAGAGACTCAAGAAAGATCTTGAGGAAAAGTACGATCGCCGGTACGAGCTCCTGCATAGCCGAGCGGAATTGACGGACGAATTAGAAAGGCACAACTCAAGGAACACCCGAGAATGTCTCCATGAAATTGTAAAATCCATTGAGGAGATCAAAAGGTCCTCGGCGAAATCGTCCTCCTCACCAAAGACCATCCCCGACCGCTTGGCCCAAGACGAGCAAGAGCCTCGTGATCAACTCCAACCCGTCACAGTATCCCATGGGAAACCCGCGGCAGTTGTGGGAGGATTTCACCCCCAAGGCAAGGGAGCTTACTACCGTTGGTTCCATGAGTTAGGAATTCCCAGAGAGCAAATGTTGGATCATTTACTCGAGATCGGTAAGATCGAGCTCCTCGGCCGGCACGTGATATGAACCAAACCGATCGGAGCTCGCCACGATCCAAAGCAGCACTGCAAGTACCACCAGGCCTCGGGTCATTCTACGAATGCTTACCTCACCTTGAGAAATCATATCCAAGCACTCATTGACGAAGGTGTCATTACCAAGCAAGGAGACAAATGGGTTTGAGGTGGAAATGTAAGGAGGTGGAAGAAGAAAAAGAAAGTGGGAGTGGTCTAGCAATGTAGGTTCTAGAGAGTCCCTAAAAAGTCCGTTGTGGACAAAGTCTTTTGTTTCTTTTTATGAAAAGCCCTGCGAGGCAATGTTATGCATGGTCAAGGCGGTGAATGGTAGAATGGTCGTGTTCCCAAACATAATAGTCAACGACGACTCATTCAAGGATGAATGAACCCAAACGCAAAAGAGTACAAAATGTAAACAATTAATCTTGATATGAATGAATGTTGTGATCAATTGGCATGAAGAAAACAATTAATGGCAAATCTTCCCTTATACACTTCCCCGATACACAACCCAATACAACTTTCTGAAACAAACTCCTGATGCACATCGAAGGCATCCCGAGACAGTGAAAAGGTGAGGACGTTGTTGCTCAACAGCCAAGATTCAACTGTAATCACACGTGTGCAACCAAGCAAAGGGCTTCCCAGATCTTCGAAATCGATGCTAGACTTGATAAGGGGATGCAAGAGAGCCGACGCCCAAGAAAGCAAGCTAAGGCTAATGATTACCTCCCCCCCCCCCCCCGAAAGCAAAAAAAAATGAAAATGATGAATGAATGAGAAAAGGAAATGAATGTGTCGAAAGAAGGAAGGAAAATGGAAAAAGGAAAGTTTTCCTCAAGAGGAGTTCACACCAAAGAAGGTTCACCCCCAAGAGGTCTATCCCAAGGAGTTCACCGCAAAGCGGAAGCGAGCAACAATGTCCTCCGAGACGACATCAAAAGAAAGCCAACTTTAGCAAAAGACGGCCTTAAGGCAGAATTACGGCGACCTGAGCTCCTCACATCGAGGGGAACGTAGGCAACCTTCGGGTCCGGTCATAGCATGAAATGAATCCATCAAGCCTCGGTCCTCCCAAAATGACCCGGCTCTCTTCCCTTGGTCCCGTCAATAACCAATCTCCCGGATAATAACTAATCCCTCCTAAACACACTTCGATATTTCCATTAATCGAATCTGAATCTCAAATGATCACAACATTTATGCATGTTAAGGCTAATTTCTTGAATTTTGACCTAATGCTGGACACGGTTCATTCGAGCAATCATTTTGATGACATTAACTAAGGACGATTTCGAATGCCTCGACAAGTCTGCGTTTCCACATCTTAGGAAAGAGCCAAACACTTGAATTTCTATCCATAGGCTTCCTTCCTCAGAAAAGGGACTCACTCCCATAAATGCCTATGTGTGTCTATTCGTGTGAGCAATCATGATTTGCTCTTGTCCATGTCAAAGTCAACTAGGCCACTCCTAGGAAGAGAAGATGATGGGATATGTGGAAGAGGGAAAAATGATACGTTGGGATTGCTTGGGAAGAGGAAACCCGTGCAAAGTCAGACCATGTCCCGGGCAAGGAAGATACGCACCCAAAAGAATAGGGTGAAACTCGAGGAGTAGTTCCCGGCAAAGGTAAAGCACTGGGGCTTGCAAGCCATAATCGTGCAATGAAAGGGCCAACGAAGAGTCATGCTTTGGGTAAAACGGTTCGAGCCAAATAAGATCTTCCGTTTGTCAAAATTCCCTAAAAGTCCTCATAAAGTTTGGTCAAAAAGTCAACCATGCTTCTACAATCTGTACAGATGGTTTGTCCCTGTGAAAAATTTCATGTCAGCAGCCTGTATCCGCTGGTTTCCCACAAGCGAAACTCATTTTCACTTGTTCAAAACCTGTCAGATATGTGTCAAACTCCGCATAATTGAGTCCAAACACCTCTCGGGAATCCCCGATGGTCCAGAAATGACCATAAAGCCCTCTCGAGACATAAGCATGCATAAATGATGAGTTTACAAATAAAAGGGACAAAGTTCTAAACACCAAAGATAACAAACTTTCATACATTGTTTTTTAAAAAAATGAAACAAAAGAAAAATTGTTCACATTACATCATAATCAGAATCTGGGTAAGGATCCTCTGGAGGCGAGTGAACCCTCTCCAAGGGACGAGATGGGTACATGTTGGGGTCAAAGACGAAGATGGACTCTGCCAAGCTCGAGCCTTCACCCGAAGAGGATTGGCCCGGAAAGAAAGAAGGAGGAACCTGGGAAGGAGGACCGGGGCTCCACATGCTCTAAGGCCAAATGATCAAAAGGATCTGGGGAGATCTCGTGAAAGATGGGGTCACGGAGCGAATCCCAAAAGGCCTCCAAATCAGTTCCGCCTAAGGTATGGCGACGGACAAAGGATGGGGGAAGCTCTACACTCGAGGCCCGTCGGAAAGACCTCTCCCACCACTCACCGAGTTCCTGCCCAGCGCGAACCTGGACTCGGTCCGAGGCCCCTTGGAAGAGCGACCAATAAACCTCTTCAGCCACCTTTTGGCCCGTTTCATAAGGGAGGGTTTATCTAACAGAGCCCGCACTGCAACCTGCACAGGGAAATTAAACTGCTCAGTGGAAAAGATAGGGATATGGGATGAGTGAGTGTGAGAGAAAGGAATGAAAGCATACCACGCCCTCAGGAGCATCCTCAGGTGGGGCCCCCTCTCTCGCCACGGATGTGGCCACCATGTAGACCCGGCTATCTGAGTATATGAATGAGAAATCCTGCCACATCGGAGGAGCCACCCCAGAAGCCACTACATGCGGTGATCTCAGCCTTCGGGCCACGAAACGTCCTTATGGCTCATCGGTGATAAAATGGGATGCATTTGTCCCCATGAGGTAGGGGTCGTCCCCTCAGTCTGCCACGAACATGGTGTCAGGAGGGTCGACAGGAGCCCTCTGCATGAGCCCGAGCCTGTGCTGCCAGAGCACCCTCTCTCCCAAGTAAAAGGCCTCTCCCCAGAACCCTACGAGCAGTATCCTCTCCTGGGTTACCCGCAGGGCATCAGACAGGTCAATTCTTAGCCCTTGCCCCTCATACCTCGACCAAGGAAAGAGGTTAAGCTCAGCCGGCATAGCTCCCCTTAGCACTACCCTGACATCGGCATGACGGACGGAGACCCGTCCCTTGGATCCCCTCTTATTTTGTGCCTTTCGAGCCCAACAGACCATGGCCGGGAATGTAATGGCGGGATCAACGGTCAGTTCTCATGGATAGCCACTGAAGATCTCGTAGTACCAAGCCTAAAAGGAAAAGGCCAAAAATCATTAAGATGCCGAAAACCGAAAAGGTGAATGAGAAGGAGAAAACAGAAAAATGGGGGAAGGAAAGGAATGTACCTCCAAGACGAACTGGAAGCAAGCTAAGGATTTGCTCGCTTTCTGGCTAAATTTATCGAGCTCCATGTACAGTTCAGCTAACCCAGCCTCTCCCCAAGCAATACTCTGGACGGTCTCGGGAGTAGACAATGATCCCAATAGGGGGAACATGAATGTGGTATCGGCATTGGCGAAGAGGGTGTTGCTGAGAAAGAGCCACACATAAGCTCGCCCGAGCTGCTCTGCCGTCACCAAACCAGCAAAATGCTCCGGAATTCTGGCCCGAATGGCCCGGTCAACATCCTGCACCAGGGTCCCCAAGCCCTTGGTAGGGCCCGAAAAGCCAATGAGTGCCTCAATGTCCGCGGCCGAGAGCCGGTCGACCCAGATAACTGGTCGGCCGCCGAAGGAGAGCCCGGTAATGGCAAAAAAGTCTGCGGGAGTCGCGGTCACCTCCCCCCAGCTCAAATGAAAGGTGTAGGTCGTATCCCACCAATGCTCGCCCAAAGCAGAGATGAGTCCAAGGCCCCTGTTAGTGCTAACCAGCTGGCCTACGGCATGAATGAATGGCACCAAGCCGGTGCCCCCTACCCACTCCCTCGGATCGGGCCCATCACCGACAGCCTCGGGCATGGCCTCCCACAAGGAACAGCACATGTCGGGAGACCCTCGAGATTTGGGATCATCGCCCTACAGGTAAACACAGCAAAGGTATGAATAACACAGTTTTAAGATACCAATGCGTATGATAAATGAATATGATGAATGAATCATGCAAAAAAAAATGTGATTTTACCCTTTTCAAATTACGTTGGGCATTTAAGGGTGTGTTTCTTATGAAAAGAATGTGTGAGGTTTTATTTGAAAATATTTCCCCTGTCCCAAACAACAAAATCCGTCCCCATTTTGAGACTTAGTGTCCTGAATTTCCACAAACATGCAACAACTTATCCTAGGAAATGCTAGCATGCACTTGAATGTGTCAAAATGACTAGTCGAACCTAAGGCACAAGTAGTTTATGCACAAATCGCGGGACAGCGCACTTTGATTTTAGAAAGTATAGCTAGGCATGTCCAAATGATGATATGAACACATGCCTATGTCCCTAGTGATCCCAATAACATGAAAATGAAGCCAATTTTGTGGAATCGCACCTAGGAAGGTGAAAACCCCAAATTGTATGAACATGAACCCTAGGACTAAGGAGCGCACAAAATCGACAAAGATCGAGTGGGAAAGAAGGCTTACCGCTCGGTCATGGCATAAATGAGCGGTAGGGGACTTATAAAACCCCATTTCCACGTCATTAAGGGCAATGGTGTAGCCCCGGAAATTTCAGACCATGTCGAGCCGCTTATCCGCCCCTCTTGGGTAGCCCCTTCGCGCTCGAGCATCCATAAGTACACTTTGAATAGTTTGGAGAAAGAAATCCGGAGAATTTTGATGAATTTCCCTCTTGAAATCGCCTCTCTCTAGGATTTTCGGCTTGGGTTTTGAACTGGCTGCTGTTTTGAAAAAGAAGGAGACGCCTTCTTAAGCCGTACGGCTGGTTTGGGCAAGGAAGAATCTCAGCCCACAATTTACACTCTGTCCCCTGACGCCTTGAACATGGTTCCCCCTAGGATTCTAAAATAGAACTTAGGCCCCCTCTCTTTGAAAAGTGTCTAAAATGTTCCTTTTGGCTCATGCAACTTGATTGAACCTAGAAAGATTAGGTTCCCAACGAAAATAAAAATCGGGCAGTCCCTAGATGGACGTAAGACCAGCTTTGTGAAATTAACCCGGCCGCGCTTCGTAAGTCCAGGTTAAGAATGTGAATTTAACCCGGCCGTAATTCGTAAGTTTAGGTTAAGAATTTGAAATTTATGAAATTAACCCAGCCGTGCTTCGTAAGTCCAGGTTAAGAATATGAAATTAACCCGGCCGCGCTTCGTAAGTCCGGGTTAATAATTTGAATTTTATGAAATTAACCCGGCCTCGCTTCGTAAGTCCATGTTAAAAAATATGAAAAATTGTCCTTTGGCAGTCCGGAATGACATAAGTCCATTAGGTTAGCCCTGTCCTTTAGCCATCCGGCGTGACGTAAGACCATTAGGTTCAGTGAGATTATGTCCTTTGGCGGTCCGGTGTGACGTAAGACCATTAGGTTTCATGAGATTTTGTCCTTTGGCCGTCCGACGTGACGTAAGACCATTAGGTTCAGTGAGATTATGTCCTTTGGCGGTCCGGTGTGACGTAAGACCATTAGGTTTCGTGAGATTGTGTCATTTGGCCGTCCGGCGCGACGTAAGACCATTAGGTTTTGTGAGATTCATCCTTTGGCAGTCCGGTGAGACGTAAGACCATTAGGTTTCATGAGATTGTGTCCTTTGGCCGTCCGGCGTGACGTAAGACCATTAGGTTTTGTGAGATTCATCCTTTGGCGGTCCGGCGAGACGTAAGACTATTAAGTTTCGTGAGATTGTGTCCTTTGGCCGTCCGGCGTGACGTAAGACCATTAGGTTCGGTGAGATTCATCCTTTGGCGGTCCGGTGAGACGTAAGACCATTAGGTTTTGTGAGATTGTGTTCTCTGGCAGTCCGGCGTGACATAAGACCATTAGGTTCAGTGAGATTATGTCCTTTGGCGGTCCGGCGTGACGTAAGACCATTAGGTTTTGTGAGATTCGTCCTTTGGCCATCCGGTGTGACGTAAGACCATTAGGTTCGGTGAGATTCGTCCTTTGGCGGTCCGGTGTGACGTAAGACCATTAGGTTCGGTGAGATTCATCCTTTTGCCGTCCGGCATGGCGTAAGACCATTGGATTTTTTTGACCCGGCCGTACTTCGTAAGTCCAGGGTAGAAAGTGAAATCGTGAAAGTCCCGGCCGTACCTCATAAGTCCAGGATGAAAGTTAAGATGTTATTGGCTCGGCATCCCTTGGTAGGGCGTAAGACCAGTATAGTCATGATTAGGTTAAGAAAACCTTTGTCACCCGAGACTGGCCAGGTTAGAAAAAACCTATCATTGTGACGGCAGTCTGTAATGACGTAAGACCAGTTTGTAGTCGACCTCCATCATAAGATAAGTTGACCAGTTAACCAGTTTGTGTAGTCGACCCTCCGCCATGAGATAAGTTGACCAGTTTTTGTAGTCGACCCTCCGCCATGAGATAAGTTGACCAGTTTGTGTAGCCGACCCTTTGCCATGAGATAAGTTGACCAGTTTGTGTAGTCGACCCTCCGCCATGAGATAAGTTGACCAGTTTGTGTAGTCGACCCTCCGCCATGAGATAAGTTGACCAGTTACCCTCGAGTCGACCCTCTCCTGATAGAGCCAAGTCGATCAAGCCTAGCCTCTGAGCCATGCCCATTATTTGAGCCTCTGAGCCATTCCAGCCCCCTTAGTCAACCCTCTCCGAATAGAGCCAAGTTGACCAAGTCCGGCCTTTGAGCCATGCCTATTTAGGAAGGGATGAATGAATATCCACCTAAGGCCCATAGGTTTGACTAGCCTTAAAAATCTGTCACCCGAACTACGTTAGGCTTGATTCCCTCGAATAGGGATACGTAGGAATCCTATACCTCTAGGTCCAGCCATAGAACAAATCGGCCACGCCATCCTCCCATCAGATTCGGATGCTTGTTTTGTCGACAACCTTGCTTTCTTCAAAAGCGACGTTGCCGAGGAGCTCTATAAGTACCCCAATCTGAATTCGACCTACTTTAGAGGAATTCTTGGTACCATTAAGGGATAAACCAATGGACCAGGACCTCACTAGGATAAACCTGATATTCCAGGACTGAACTGGAATTAAACTTAGAAAAATTCAGAAGCTCGCGAAGTCGAGTCGTACGGATGGTTTGGGCACATGAGGTCCCTAGTCGTACGGCTATGTTGGGCACCCTCAGCCTCTATAAATTAAACCCCATGCTGATCATTTCAGGGGGGGAAGAATATTGTTTAGATAGGGGAAACTCTGCAGAATCGTGTCTGAGAGAGAAATCACCCTTATAATTGAGTGAAGGAAAGGAAGATAGACTATAACCATCATAGGTGAGGTCCCCTTCCCCCATCTTCTCTTCATCTCAACTCTATTTTGCTTTGTTAATCATATTACTTGTTCTTGTTTACATACTTGTAAGACTTATCCTCTCAAGCAAATTTACATTCTTGTAAGACTTGTCCATTTCAAGCATACATATATTATATAACTACAAGACTTGTCCATTTCAAGCATATATATCTTATATATATATATACACACATATAATGTGAACCAAGTCATGAGCATGATTCAAGGTGCCCTTCATACTTTTGTGTGAAAGAGGTTTAAACCTAAGGATGATCATGGTTTGATTTCTTTGTTCTAAATGTCTTGAAGATCTCTTTATCAAGGTGAAAGCTCATGTCTTTATGTTAGTATTCCACAAACTAGGCCATGATGATCATGTTGGGGGATAAAGGCTCAATCTTTATCATCCCAACCTTGATCTAGCCAAAAATCCCTAAGGTTGGGTCATAAAGATTGGATCTTTATGTTGTCTTTGTTGTCCCTCAAGGTTAATCTTTCATAAAAGGTCCATTTTGATGGTAAAGTTTCAATCTTTACTCATCAAATGGCAATTTTGGCCCAAAGGGCATGTTCATCACCTTTCTCAAAAACTCCCCCAATGATTGTCTTGATCACACCCGAAACCTTTGTTTTTGGTGTATAATTTGTGATCAATGACATAAGGATGATTAAATCCATGTTTTTGTTAAGGAAAATAATAGAAAATAATCATTTCAGTCCAGTTTCAGCAAGAACACTCTGTTTTGTCTGAAACTGGACAGTTTTCTGATAAACTATCAAAAATCCCTGGAATGCCCTCCCCATCCGTACGGCTACTTTGCCCGGGGAGTGCATTTTGTTGGGTTTCGTAGTAACATGCGCAGCGGAATATAGCATTTAAAATTTTTAAACCCAAAGCCCATAGATCCGTTCATATGATTAAATCAAATACAATAACATGAATATGGGATAAAACTAACCCTTGATGGCTATTAAATTTTCTCTTGGTCTTTGGTGGAGATTTGAAGACTTGATCACGATCACAAAGCTTGAACACGAACTTTGAAGATGATGATTTTCACCCTCTAGCGGTATCCACACTTCGAACGAATATCAAAGGAACTTCTTTGATCTTGGTTGCTAGACCAAATTGTGAAACACGTTTTCACAATGAATTTGAACTATATGGAATTTTCTCTCTTGTGTATTATTTTGTTCTTTGACCAAGGATGTCTTAGAACAAAGTAAAACCTCTCTCAAACTCTTTGGAGACTCACAAAAGGCTATCACTGAAGTTCTGGCAGAAATCCTCCTTTTATACACAAGCAAGACCTATTCCAAATAGGAAACTTGTGTCAAAAGACATTCCAAATCGAATTAGGAAAGTGCCAGCCGACAGTACTGTGCGGCCGCCCAGAATACACTGTGCGGTCGCACATTTATCTGAAACAAACTGGTACAAATCTGAGCTAAGTGTGCGGCCGCCCAGTCCACACTGTGCGGTCGCCCACTTCCCCAGATTGTCCAGAATTTCCAAAATTCCAATTTAGTCCTTTTAAAGATTCGTTCTATTGTGTGTGACCCTCTAGGATTATACTAAGTTGGCAATGGGTTCAAACATAAAACCATAAGATATGATTAGGTTCTAGCAAACCGTCATACCTACCCAAATAGAATAACTAGATACAAGTTCGCATTCCTTTAGAATATGTCATAATCCCTTTGTCCTCGACGTCATTGAACACACGTCATGGTCAAACAGTCAACTTGTTTTGTTCAATACTTTCTCGATTCCGAATATGTTGATAATCCAAATGCCATTGATCCAATCAATTCATTTGAGTCCGGCCGAACATTTCATCAACACCATTCCTACGAGAGGCCCAAGCTTGACATCTCTCCGAAGAGGGACAAATCCATTTAGCTTATTATTCTTCCCTACGTGAATCCAATTATGCCAATCATACCCTTTATAACTTCCCGGTTAAAGGTAGCGTTTGAATATGTCAAACATAATGTTCATCAAGTGGAAGACTATAATAACTTCATGTCTAAGGATTCAAATGACATAACTAATATGAGATATATGTTCGACATAGACCATGACATAAATCTCATACAGCGGGTCATGTCCAGTACCTTGTTCCAAACAAGTACCCATAAATCTAACATGATCATCCCATGATCATTTAGCCTTTATACTAGTGCTTAACGAGTACTAGGGACGGAGATTATTATAAGTAAACATGAACAACAATAATAATCAAAGCATCTCTTTATTGATATGAAATAAATGATAACAATTACAACGTTTATCAAACGTGCCTAGGGCACCACTACCAACAATGTCCCACTTGCCCTAGGCCCAATCTCCCATGTATCTAATACCCATGGACCTAACATGACCATCATGTTTAGCTTGTGGAAGTCCCTTTGTCAGCGGGTCCGCAACATTGTCATCAGTAGGTACTCTGCATATATTTACGTCTCCCCTATCAACGATCTCTCGAATGATATGAAAACGCCTAAGTATGTGTTTGGATTTCTGATGTGCTCTTGGTTCCTTTGCTTGAGCAATATCACCATTATTGTCGCAATAAAGGTCTATTGGATTAGCAATACTAGGAACCACTTCAAGTTCAGTTATGAACTTCTTAATCCAAACAGCTTCCTTTGCAGCATCCGATGCAGCAATATACTCAGCTTCTGTTGTAGAATCAGCGGTTGTACTTTGCTTAGAACTCTTCCAGCTTACAGCTCTACCATATAACATAAACACAAAACCCGATTGTGATTGGCTATCATCTTTGTCAGTTTGGAAGCTTGCATCCGTGTAAGCATTTACAACGAGATCATCTTCCATTCCTCCATAAACCAAAAACGAGTCTTTAGTTCTTCTCAAGTACTTAAGAATCTCTTTTACAGCTATCCAGTGATTTTCGCCAGGGTCGGATTGGTATCTACTTGTCATGCTCAAAGCATAAGATTCATCCGGCCTAGTACAAATCATGGCATACATGATGGACCCAATTGCCGAAGCATATGGAACATCATTCATTTTCTCATGCTCATCGTTTGTCTTAGGACATTGAGTCTTGCTTAGAGAAACTCCATGTAACACGGGCAAGGTGCCTCTCTTAGAATTTTCCATACCGAATCTTCTAATGACCTTGTCAATGTATGTACTTTGGCTTAAACCAAGTAGCCTCCTTGATCTATCTCTATAGATCTTAATGCCAAGAATATATGCTGCTTCACCCATATCTTTCATTGCGAAGCACTTTCCTAACCAAGTCTTCACAGACTGAAGTGTAGGAATGTCGTTTCCAATGAGCAATATGTCATCCACATATAAAATAAGGAATAGCACTATGCTCCCACTAATCTTCTTGTATACACAAGGCTCATCTTCGTTCTTGATGAAACCAAACTCTTTGACCGATTCATCAAAACGGAGATTCCAACTCCTAGAAGCTTGCTTCAATCCATAGATGGATCTTTGCAATTTTCATACCTTAGAATCTTGTTCAAAACCTTCTGGTTGTGTCATATACACATCCTCTTGGAGTTTTCCATTCAGGAAAGCGGTTTTGACATCCATCTGCCATATTTCATAATCATGATATGCGGCAATGGCAAGCAAAATTCTTATAGACTTGATCATTACTACGGGTGAAAAGGTCTCATCATAGTCAATACCATGAACTTGCCTGTAACCTTTCGCTACAAGTCTAGCTTTGTAAGTATGCACCTTCCCATCCATGCCAGTCTTCTTCTTGAAGACCCATTTGCATCCTATGGTTTTTACACCTTCGGGTGCATCAATCAAATTCCAAACTTGATTGTCTTGTATGGATTGCAATTCGGATTCCATGGCTCCAAGACACTTGTCCGAATCAGGAGAAGACATCGCCTCTTGGTAGGTTGACGGTTCATCATTCTCAATGATTTCTACCTCATTACTATCCGTTACGAGAAATCCATATCTCTCGGGCTCGGATCGTAACCTACTAGATCTGCGAGTTGCTTGCGTATTTTGAACAGGTTCCACAACTCTTTGTGGTTCTTGTTCTTGTTCCACTATTGGTTCAATGTTATTTTCTGGGTCTTTAATTTCTTCAAGATTTATTTTACTCCCACTGATTTCTTTGGAGAGAAACTCTTTCTCTAGAAAGACACCAGTTCGGGCAACAAACACTTTGTTGTCCTCGCGGTTGTAAATGTAATATCCTCTAGTTTCCTTAGGATATCCCATGAAAATACATTTATCAGATTTGTGTGCAAGTTTGTCTGAGACAAGTCTTTTGACAAAAGCTTCACAACCCCAAATCTTCATGAAAGACAGACAGGGCTTCTTTCCGCTCCACATCTCATATGGAGTCTTTTGAACCGATTTAGTTGGAACACGATTAAGTGTGAAAGCAGCGGTTTCTAGGGCGTAACCCAAAAGGATATTGGAAGATTAACTTGACTCATCATTGATCGAACCATGTCTAACAAAGTCTGATTCCTCCTCTCAGACACACCATTCCATTGTGGTGTTCCAGGTGGAGTCAATTGTGAAACTATTCCACAATTCTTTAGATGATCATCAAATTCTTGACTTAAGTATTCTCCACCTCGATCTGATCGAAGTGCTTTTATACTTTTGCCAAGTTGTTTTTCTACTTCATTTTGAAATATTCTAAATATCTCAAATGCTTCACTTTTATGTTTCATTAGGTAAACATACCCAAATCTACTATAATCATCAGTGAAGGTTATGAAGTATTGAAATCCTCCCCTAGTATTGCTACTTAATGGTCCGCATACATCGGAATGTATCAACCCCAATAAGTCGCTTGCCCTTTCACCCAACTTGGTAAAAGGTGTCTTCGTCATTTTTCCAAGAATACACGACTCACAAGTATCATATGACTCGAGGTCACATGAACCTAAAAGTCCCTCCCCATGGAGTTTTGAGATACGCTTCTCATTAATATGACCAAGACGGCAATGCCATAAATAGGTATGATTTACATCATTAGGTTTAGATTTCTTATTTACATGATAGATATTGTCATTATTTTCATTCTTGACATCCAAGATATAAAGGCCATTAAATGAATTAGCAATACCATAAAGCACATCATTTAAATAAATAGAAAATTTCTTATTCTCAATAAGAAACTTAAAACCTTCATTATCCAAACAAGAAATTGAAATAATATTTCTGCTTAAATCCGAAACATAATAACAATTGTTCAAGACAAGAATTAATCCGGAGGGTAAAGTGACTTCATAAGTCCCTACGGCTAATGCAGCAACTCTTGCTCCATTCCCCACACGTAGATCTACTTCACCTTCTTTAAGCAGTCTCCTATTCTTTAGTCCCTGCACATTTAGACAAATGTGAGAACCACATCCGGTATCCAATACACAAGAATCAGTGGTAGAAAAGAGAATATCTATCATATAGATACCTGAAGTCGACGCATCCTTGCTTCTCTTCTTCTTCTTTTGCTCTTCCAAGAAAGCCTTGCAATTACGTTTCCAATGACCAATTTCTTGACAATGGAAACAGATTGCATCCTTTTATGAATCGGGTTTTGCCTCAGAAGCCTTGGCAACCTTTGCCTTGCTTATTTTGGGTTTGATAACTTTCTTACCCTTTCCTTTGGCATTAGCCTTCTTCCCTATCATGAACCAAGAGCACAGGAGAACCTTTCTCCACAATTTTCATCTCTGCAGTTTTGAGCATCCCATGCAACTCAGAGAGATTCTTATCCATTCCATGCATGTTATAATTCATTACAAACTGATTATAACTTTTAGGCAATGAATTAAGAATGAGATCCGTGGCTAGCTCCAATGGGATTGGATAGCCAAGTTTCTCAAGGTGCTCTACATAACCTTTCATTTTAAGAAAGTGAGGACTCACTTGTTGCCCTTCATTCATTTTACAAGTAGTGAATGCAACAATGGTCTTGTACCTCTCTTGCCTAGCTTGCTCTTGAAACATGGTTCTCAACTCCACGCCTATCTCATAGGCTTCCAAATGTTCCAAACTTTGTTGGAGTTTTGAACACATAGCAGCAAGCATGAGACAACTTACATCTCTAGAATCATTACGATGTTTCTTGTAATTGTCTCTTTCTACCCTAGGGGCAGTAGGCGGTGGTTCAGCGGGGAGAGGCCTATCGAGAATGTACAACTTATCTTCTTGCCTAAGAACAATTCTTATGCTACGGATCCAATCCATAAAGTTGGTACCATTCTCTTCGAGCTTATCCTTCTCAAGGATCGATCGCAACGACATTGATTGAGTGTTATTAGTCATTATCTACAAATATGCAAAATTTCCAAAATTTAATAAGTACCAATTTTTCATTAAAGACATAAATAATGTATTTTTCAAATGAAAATACTCCCATTAAATTATATAACCTTCATATACATCCAATGCATAATATAATTTAATTGGGCTAAGATCCAACTTTAATTTAACTTTTGAGTCCACGGAGGCGGACCGCTCAAAACTAAATTAATTAGGTAGACAATCATGTCAATCATATCCCATATGATTCTTAGATCCTTTTATGAGATTCTTTGAGAAATCCAATTTCAAAAAGCATGTTTACTCTCATCTTTTGCCTAGGCCCAAAACTGTTTTGACGCCTAATTAAGTCCAACCATTTTAAACGCATAGGAACCATTCAATTTAATGCACCTTGCGGAGGCAAGCCCACATTAAATTAATGAACCTCATCTTGCTCATACATGAATAAGATTAATGCACCTCGCGGAGGCGAACCCACATCAAGATTACCCATGCATAAACAAGTGTTTTAATCATGGCATGGCAAAGAAGGACTTAAAACTTTATTTGAAGGTTCATCACATATAGCATATAACACATTTATGAGCACATAATATAAACATGTTACACATCAAGTTTAGCCACTAAATTAATCTCCATTAATTTAAGCATGATATTTATGTGTCATTAGTTTCTCTATAATTATGAGGATGAGACTATTTCAACTTTGGTTATTATCTCCAAATCAAGACAACAAGAAGTGCGGTCGAACTAAGCCATTAGGCAACCACAATCCCGCACTAATTCAAGAAACCAAGAAAGTAGTCCATGTGGCCGAAACTAAGCAATAGATGGTCTCGATGAACGTAGGCCAATTGCATTCACAATTCCACATGGATCTCCAATCATTGAATCAAGAACTTTGTTTCTCAATTTTAGCAATTATGAACTCTTCATAATTCTAACTTCGTTTTATCTTTGAAACTTTGATTGCGATCAAGTTTGGGAAACACAATCTCGATGAACGCAGATTAGCCATCCAAACCTTGAACCAATCTTAGAACCACAAGACTAAAACAAATAGGAAAATCAAACCCCAAAATCCACACACAAACCAACTACCCAAAACCCATTCCAGATCAGCAAGTCTGGACTGGTTCTGTTACTGGTTTTCTTGAATTTTTTGAAAAATTCCAGATTCTGTTTTTGACCAAAATCAGACCTTCTGATCCCTTTGTGCGGCCGCCCAAAAAGATCTGTGCGGTCGCCCAAAAATGTGCGGCCGCCCAGAATCTTCTGTGCGGTCGCCCATGGCCATCAGAATGTGCAGAATTTTTAAGTTCGAAAATTTTGTCTCAAAATCGTTTTTCCCCGATTATTAAAACTTTGATCCAATCAAAAATTAATAATCAACAATTCTGAATCCATCATAATTTATTTATTGCGATTGAATCGTGCGATTAAAGTTGCAAAACAATAAACCACATAAAATCGCATAACACATAAACGTCATATATTCCAATATTAACATCATGCAAGGCACATAAACAATTTATATACACATAACATGATCTAGGTATTGAAATAATCAACATGAACGGGGCTCTGATTGTCACGACCCGAAATCTAGGCTCCATTTTATTAGTAATTAAATGATTTTTATTTAATTATTTGCTTATTTATTTATTTAAATTATTATTTATTTAAATAATTATGTGTGCAATTTATGTGTTATAATATTTATGCCTAGCATTTTATTCGAGTTATTTGGGCTAGTGTGGAAGTATTGAGTCTTAATTGTTAGTTGGGAGTGTAGTATTTGTGTGTAGTGTGAGAGAGGGGGCCTAAGTGTAAATGTTTGAATTATTTCCCCCTACTCCCCTCCTTCTCCCTCTTACACTCCATCGCCCTCACCCTACTCCCTCCCAATTCCCAGCACAACTCTCTCTCTCTCCTCCTTGGGTAAGCATTTTCTCCTCTCACTTCTCTCTTCATTTACTCCTTCTTCCTCTCATTATTATTCATTTCTTAAAACGTGAACATTGTTTAGATCGTCGATAGGATCGCGTAGAATCAAAAAGATTTGAAATCCATCAACTTTGAGAAAATTCAAGTAAGTTACTTTTCCCCCATTTTTATGCTAAAATGTTCATATCATGTTTATATGATGTTTGATGTGTTATAATTGAAGTTTGATTGAGTTTTGAATTTGTTTAGAATTTATTTCGAATTTATTTGAGTTTTGGGTAAAAAATGGTGGATTGATGAATGTTGGGTTTTGATTCTTGGTTTGGGTTGATAAATGGTGTTGTTAAGGTCCCCTTTTGGTTAAATGTTGTTTGGATACCTTAGTAAGCTTGAGGGAAGTCTTGATTCTAGTGGATTTTAGTATGGTAAAAGTTTGGGTTGTTTTTGGTTTGGAAATGAAGAACCCAGCTGCTGAAATCCCCCCCACCCGTAGACCAGGCGCCCGCCTGACCCTGCCCAGGCGCCCGCCTACATACCCCTTTCTGAAGACCAGACCTTCTGGTCATTCAGGCGCCCGCCCGCCCCCTGTTTCAGGAATTTGACCTTTTTGCTTGGTTTAAGACTTAAGGCTTAATTAGTTTAGGTTTGTTGCTTCTAATTAACTTAAGATAACACCGTGGAACACTTTATTGATTGGATTTGATCCTTTTGTGAATAAATGTGATATGGAATTTGATTTGGTATCATTTTGGGAATGTGGTTCATCTTTTATGTGCGGTTTATATTGGTTTACCTTTGTGGTGATTTAATTGGATTGATTCCCTACTTTGGAATCCTTTGTTGTTTATCGTGCTAGTATTTTATTACTTAGCCTTTACGTGAAAGTCCAGCTGGTATTTTGTGTGTGTTTGGGCGATGCGAAACATTATGATGGCACGGCCAAGTCCATTGTGATGTTGACCATTGTTTTGCCCCATTATTACCCTCCTCCAGATTGGCCTTGGATGTGAGAAGAGCTAGCTCCTTTGTGTGCATTTTAGCTTCTTGGAGCATGACTTTGTGGCATGTCTCCCGTCCCTTATGACACTTCTTTTGGTTATTGGTTCCGGTACCGGGGTTTTCTCTTCGGCTTTCATGCTATTATGAAGATGATGATTGGTTGATTATTGAAGCTGCGCAGCGATCCTTTATTTGGATGTTCCGGTTTGGAAAACCTTGGCTATATCCTTTGTTATGTGTTTATTTCCGCTGCTATCTGTTATGTGATAAATGCTATGTGCTATGTGATATTTATTATTGCTTATTGTATATTGCATCATAGCATGTCATGTAGTTGCATTAGTAACTTATTGAGATTTATCTCACCCCCTTTCCTTTTATCTTTGTTTTTCCTTAACCCCCCCCCCAGGTGCTAAGGATTAGTCTCGCTGATCACGAGAAAGAGGACGTCGAGTGTGGATCCATTCTTTTGGGGAAGGTTGTTATAGGTTGGTTTCCATTAAGTAAATGTGTAACCATTTTGGGGTAGTTGTACCAAACAATGACGTCTTTAAGAATTGTATATTCGTATTTTGTTGGGCATAAACTTGTGGAAGTTTATGATAGTTGTATTTGGTTTTTATCAAACTTTGATTTATAAAACTCTGGATCATTACCTTTTGGTATCAAATGAAATTTTTAACTTCAGTATTTCATAGTTTGGTTTTAGAGTCGACGTCCAGATCGCGGTCTCGGGCCCGCGGGGTCCGGGGTCGCGACAGTTGGTATCAGAGCTATGGCATTAGCTCTATGTATAAGTCTAGGTGGATTAGTATGACCTAGGTGGGTAGTAGTGTGCGGAGTGATTAATGGTTGATGTTTTATGCAGGTAATTACTCGCAATGTCTGGAAGAAGAAACAGAGGAGGTACTAGTGGGGCACAGAATCAGAATGATACAAGGGAAGATGCCCGTGCCATGTTTCAAGGCATGTTTGAGGCGGCCATGAAGGCCATACATGATCAAGGTCCGAGGGTAGAGCAAGCACCACCCCGCTATGGATTGGAGCAATTTTTGAAACTTAAACCGGTTGAATTCAATGGGGAGCCCGATATTCAGAAAGCTGAGTTGTGGATTGAGTCTATGGAGAAGATTTATGATGTGTTTGGGTGTTCGGATGAGGACAAGGTCCGGTTCGCGGCTTACAAACTTGTGGGTGCCGCCGAGCGTTGGTGGAAGGGTGTTAAGGCTACTTGGGATGATACTCACACGGTGTATGCGTGGGAGTTGTTTGTGCGCAAATTCAAGGAGCATTTCATTCTGGTTGTTGATCAAAACCGAAAGGAGATCGAGCTACTCAACCTGGAGCAAGGTGTGTTGTCTATAGCACAATACCCGGCTAAGTTCATAGAATTAGCCCGATATTGCGACTATTTGGTGAGGACCGAGGAACAAAAAGCTATGAGATTTATTCGGGGATTGAAGACCTCCATCCGTACTCAACTGATTGCTCAACGGATTGTGACATTCCAAGATGCGGTGGACCGAGCCTATTTGATAGAGCAAGATATTGGGGAGCATAAAAGGAAGACCGAGGTGGCCAACCCGAGTAAGCAAGGAGCGCAGAGCAAGTCGCAACCAAGGATCGTAAATCGAGGTAACTTTGGGGGACAATCTCAGTTCCGAGGGCAACCGACCCCAAGGAACCCGGGTACCACTTCCGGGAACCAAGGGAGCCAAATTAGGAGGCTTTGTTCGTATTGTCAAAAGGAAGGTCATTCTGAAGACCGTTGTTGGAAGAAGCAAGGAAGGTGCACCAATTGTGGCCAAATGGTCACTTTGTAAAAGATTGCCCGAGAGGTAGAGGACAAGCATCCGGGTCAGGAGTTGGTAATAATCAAGGTCAGAAAATGGATGTTACCTGGAAGCCCAAAGTTCAAGGGAAGGTTTATGCTATGAATCAACAAAAAGCTACCGATGATCCGTCCGTTATTGGAGGTATTGTTTCTGTGTCTAATGTGAGCGCACTAGCGTTAGTAGATCCAGGATCGTCTCATTCATACATTTCTGTGCAATTTGCTTCCATGTTAAATGCTGCATTCGAGTCTTTACCGTACGTGCTAGAGGTGTCGACCCCTATAGGAGAATGCTTGATTTCTGATCGAGTCTTTCGTGCTTGTGATGTGGTTATTTGTGGTCGAGTCCTTGTGCGGATTTGGTAGTTCTTCCTATCCAAGACTTTGATGTCATTTTGGGTATGGATTGGTTGAGCAAGTTTCATGCTTCCGTTGATTGCCGTAAGAAAACTGTTACTTTTTCCATTCCCGATGTGCCTAAGTTTATTTTTTAGGCTAGTCCTCTGAGTAGAAAGGTTCGCTTAATTTCTTTTATGAAAGCGAGAAAATTATTGCATAGTGGTTGTGAGGGGTATTTGGCTAGTGTTCTTGATACTAGGAAAGAATCCCTTAGTTTGGATAGTGTTCGGGTAGTTCGGGAATTTCCCGATGTTTTCTCTACCGAGTATGATATGCCTCCCGATCGTGAGATTGAGTTTTGTATAGATCTTTTGCCGGGTACGGCTCCAATTTCGAAAGCACCTTATAGGTTAGCTCCCGCAGAATTGAAGGAATTGTTAGGCCCAATTGGTAGGAAAATAGGCTAGAGGGGGGGTGAATAGCCTATTTAAAACTTTTTCAAAGAAACACGTTTATAAATGCAAAGTCACTTATCAGATTGCAAACTATTATCAGTAAGCGCAGCGGAGAAGATATGACTTGTTTTAACTCACACAAAATCAGTTTATAAAAAGGTTTTGAGAGCTTGGTTTAAACACAAAGTAGTTTCTAAAAGTTCAATGCAGTTTCAAGAGATTGGTCAATGGAAATGATGATGAGTCAGCAAGAACAGTAATGATTTGCCGGTGATAGAGTTCCAACCGGCAAGGACAGTAAGTAACAGAGGACACAGAGATTTGGAGAGGTTCACAGTGTAAATACTGCTACGTCCTCTACCAAGTTTGGTCAGAACTTGGATTTGGGTTAAGAGCACTATTAAATATCCCTAGTCTATTACAAGAGCGGCTTTGCCGGATACAAAGACTAAATTCTAGAGATAGTTTAATGAATCGTAAAGCAAATATCTGACCAAGTGTATTTGAGCGGCAAGTTCAAAAGAACTTATCTCACTCAGGTGGGTGTGTGAAAACTCAGACAACGTATTCCTTAAAATAATCTAGTTCGGGAATACTAACAGTGTTGTAGAGTTTGTGCACAAGTGTATGTCCTATTAAATGATCTAATGATTATCTGGACAAGGAATGTTTGAGCTTCAATGAATGCTGCAAACAACCAATTCTCTTCAATGCACTAAAATCACCAACCTTCTTCAATGCACTGAGTCCTCTATATATAGGAGGAGTTAATGTCTTAGCTTGTTGAAGAAGGATAACATTTGAATTTCCAGCTGGGTAGGTGAGGAGCATTTAATGCAGTATCCTTGGCATTAATGGCGAAGATACGCGTGCCTTAAAAGTCTGATGGGTAAAGACCCCTTTGTCTCAACCGGTTACCTGCAAAAGCAAGTAGAGACAGAGTATAGCTAAAAGTAGCTATGTGTCAGACGGCGTAGAAATCATTACAGAGTAGGTAAACTACTTTATAATAAAACAGTATAGAGACAATCAGCAAGGTTGACTTTAATGAAATGATGTCACCTGACTGACAGTGCAGACTGTCTATTATATCGGCATGTTGTTGATCGGCAACTTGTGTATCAAGTTGATCGGCATGGAGTTGATCGGCAACTTTGTTAACTGATCTGCTGATTTGCTTCCTCTTGCTGGTTTGTCTTGTTGAAGAGTTGAAATACACCTGTGCTGATCACAAAGGATCCTAAGGGCACCTTAAAAAGGTTCTAATAAAATTGGGGGACCCTAAGTGTAGACATGATTGGGATTAAGTAATTCTAGGACATAGGTATCTATTTGAACAACAATCTCCTCCTAATTACTTAAGTCCAATCACCCTTAAAGCTAAAGACATCACTTATCTTAGGGAAAAGATTTCTAAGGATATCTAGGTATAACCAAATCCTAAGGTAAGTCACACTAGATGTCTAATGCAAAAGGTGGATTCACCAAAATAAATGGTGAAGCCGGTTCAAGGAATCGGCAAGAGTGATGATCTGCAAAAGGAAATAGCACAGAATAATGCAGATAACAACACAAATATAAGAAAAACATATTAGCACAATAAAAATTTTATAAGCAAAGAAATTTGTCTGTGAAGGTCTTCAATAAGATATCTACATCATAGGCTATGTGACTCAAGGATCAGCAGCTGGAGGATCAGAAATCTTGGGATCTGCTGCTGGAGTTGAGTCCTTTGTAGATTCAGTCTTCCTAGCCTTCTTCCTTGCTCTTTCTTCTTTTCTTTCAGCTTTCCTCTTTGCTTTGCTCTGTCTTCTCTGCGCACTTTCCAATCTTTCAGACAGCATCTTGTTGTTGGCTTCAAGAGCAGCTATCTTCAGATTAGCTTCGGCAAGGGCAGCTTTGGTCTTAGACAATTCTGTTTCAAGTCTTCCCATATCTCTTATCTGCAGCCTCTGATTATCAACAAGATTCTGTTGAATGTTATGAGTTGTCCCCAAGGATTCAGAAAGAGCCATAATACGCTCGTCTCTGTCAGCAAGGAGAGCTTTCAATTCTTTAACCAGAGTATTCTCCTCCTCCTGATTGGACTTACGTAGACGCTTAACCAGGTCTTTATGAACATCCTTAACCAGGTCACCAACAGAAAGAGCCATATCACCAACATCAGCACGAGTGGCAGGCACTTGCTGATTTGTGAAATCGCCTTCACTAAACTTCAAATACTCATACAGACTGTTGACGATGGTAGGCTGGAAAATACTGGCAGACGTCGGGAGCACTATTGAAGGGATAAAATCTTCATTATTCAGATCAGCATCTTCAATAAGCACATCATCAGTCATCATCTCTTCATCAGAGGAGATCAAGATCGGCTGAGATGGAGAGGGAGGAACAGGAGCAGCCGGAATAAGTAAGAACCATTGAAGGGCAGCATCATCAGCAGATGAGAAGAAATCGGCAGGGACAAAAGTTGAGACAATGAGATCATCAGAATCATCGGCACGACAGATCGGCAAAGGAAAAGCAGGATGAACTATAACGGCACGATCAGTCGGCAGCAGAAACATACCACTGTCTTCAAGTGAAAGGAAGGTAGCCAAGATTAAGTTCAAGTAAGCACGACCTTCAAGAATCATAGTCATTAACCCGGCATTCATCAGCCTTGAGGTATAGACTAGATGATCGGCACGCTGACGAGGATGGAATAATGGCAGAGTCATAGCCAAAGCGGCAGACTTGATTAAATAAAGAAGGCCACGAGGATTGGTATGCCTAACTTCAATGATGTCAGTCAGCAGATCATTGATCATCAAGCAGCTTCTCATCCATCCATTTGAAGTAATGCACACTTCAGTTGGAGAAGGGCCGGGAAGGGTAGATTCACCTCTAATCTTTATCTGTCCTGGTCTAGATCGAATTGGGTCATAGACCACTTTCTTCTTAAGTCTAGAAATCCGAGGAGTCTTTCCCTTTGTACGAACAATGTCATCATCATTGAGAATCCAGGGAAGATAGATTGGACTATCACTGGTAGAACCTCCTGGAGAGAATTTATGCTTGGTTACATGAGGGTGGTCTTTGCCGAAGGGGAGTGGACATTTGCCTAAGGTATACTTGAAGGATAACCTTGGATGAACAGTGAAGAGAGGCTGTCCAAATTTGTTGGAGGGGATAGATGCATTGGAAGTGTACCAGTTGGAGCACATCATATCCTTCCCATTGAGAAAATAATCATAGCTGGGTGGTGGAGAAGTATCAACAGCATCAGGATCAACAAAGGCTTGTTCTCCAACCACCATGTAATCAGCAGGATCTATCTCATCGGCATGATTTACATCGGCACGAGCAGCAACAGGATCAGCTTCATCAGCATGATCTACATCGGCATGAGCAGCAACAGGATCAGCTTCATCAGCATGATCTACATCGGCATGAGCAGCAGCAGGAGCCGGTAAGAGAGGGATGATAACGGACGGCAAGCTGAACAAAGGCTGATGAAGAATCTCTTCAAACTGTAGACTAGCAGCAATGTCAGCATCAATATTAGGAGTACTATCATCAGCACCTCCTCCCAACTCCACAACCTCCTTGATTCCAGTAGGAGGAACAATCTGTATTTCAGGGGTGACTGATATTAACTGAGTGTCTGTAGTTTTCTCAGTAAGATGAGTGTCAGCAGTTGTCTCATTAGTCACTTTTTCAGCAAGTTCTCCTCCTGAAACAGATACATCCAACTGTTGAGTGTCCATAGTTGTCTCAACTGGAGCAGCAAGGTCGGCAGATAGACCCATCAGAGGTTGAGTGTCTGAAGTTTGCTCAACATGAAATTCCACTATAGAATCACCGGAATGCCTTCCTTCAACACTACTATCACCCTCAAGTACAGATTCTGCATAGACTTCAGCAGTGGAAGCTTTAGCCATGACAGTTCTGATTGGCATCTTGTCACTATCTGTTGTAACTGAAGTGGAAGGAGAGTCAGCAGCAGCTTTGTGAGCACAAACCAAATCACCAAACAAATCAGCACCATCATCATTATCAGCATCAGAATCACCGTCAGCAGAGTCACCATCGGCAATAAAAGAATTATCAGCAGCATCTACATCATCGGCCGAATGAACATCGGCATCAGATAAAGTCTTGCTGCTGCTGGGAGAAGGAGCTTGAGCAGATGGATCGGCAAGATTTTCGGCAGCTAGGCGATCGGCATCTTGCTTCAGCAGAAATTCATTGGATTTGTCAATCAAGTCCATAGTGACTTTCTTGACTGATCTGAAGAAGTGAGCATTGAGAGGACTGTCAGCAGGAGCCTCGTCATCATTGTAGGTCAGAAGATCTTCATTATTCTCCATTCTGCCTATCTGATAAGGATCAAACTCTGTGAATTGAGAGAGCTGATTAAAAGTCCTGGCGTAGATAATCCATACATCCTGAACCATCATATCTTGTCTAATTCTGTCTTGAAAGAGATAGATCTGGTTCCAGGAAAGTGGTAGGAATTCAAAATACCGACCAAAATTGAGCTTTAGTTCAGCCTCTTTCAACTGCTTGAACTTTGATAGAGGTACAAACTTCTCTTTCCACATATCAGTCCGTCTGTCCAAACTCCTTTGATCAACATAATCAGCAGGATTTCCGGGAGTGACAGTGTCTTTCATCTCTTCATGAAACTGAAGAAGACGACGAATAAAGGGAGGCAGATGGTCAATCGGAAAGACCCATTTCTTGTTCAAGACCTTGTTGGTGAAGGACCAAGGATTCTTGTAGAAGGTGTGGAAGGTTGGGTTTCTGATTGGAGCGCATTTCCTAGGAGTCTGAGACTTGAGCTTCTCAATGACATCCTCAATACTTTTGCCATCGGCAAAGTCATCAGTGAATTCTTCATCAGGAATTTCAACCTTGACAGCAGGATCGGTAGATAGGGAAGCACCGGCAAGATGAGCAGGGGCAAACCTAATTAGCTTAGCTCTGGGATCAGCAGGAGGAATAGTGGAAGAAGGAACTTCATCGGCAAGCTTCACCTTCTTTGTCACCACTTGATCGGCAACCTTTATCAGTTTCCTTTTCTTTGGAGCACCAGGAGTAGAATCGGCAAGAATCCTATCTGTTGAAGTAGCAGGAGTAGAGACTGCTGCTGATTGAGAAGCAACTGAAGGAATGGTCTTTGCCTTTTTCTTCCTTTTAGAAACAACAGGTGCAGGAGCAACAGAAGGGGCATCGGCACTGGAAGCATTCTTTGAAATCCTTTTCCAATCCTTAGCATCAAAGAACTTCAACCTATTGAAAGGCAAGCTGGATGGAAAGCGATCGGCAGCCACTACATTGGCATTTCTCCTCAGAATCATACTTATCAACAGATAATGGCATCCTTTTCCAGGATTGGCCTTGTTCTTCAATCTGTCAGAAGCCCACTTATCAGCAGCCGTAGCGATAATCCTGAATATGTAGGCACACCAGTTGAACTCAATCTGCAGAACAATGGCGGCCATAGCTTCAAATTGCACATCAGTAATATTGCTGTGGGATCCAGATCGGCAAATGAGACATCTATCAACTATCTCAGCCAAAGCATAGTATCTTCGGGGATAATGAATCTTCAGATGATTAGTGCCACTAAGCCTTGTGCCAGCACCTCTCATGATAATCCAAGCCTTATCCAGTTCCTGCTCATCAACTAGAGCACTCAACCCTTCATTCCCAAGATTGGGAAAAACTTCAGAGATAGAAGAGGGAGAAATAGAGATCTGCACGCCCAAAACAGTAGAATTGATGGAGACGATAACGGAGGAATCAGCACGAGCGCGGACAACTGAAGAGTTGGAGAAGAATTCTCTGACAAGATCCACAAATACTGAACTAACTCCTGATGGGGTGATGAACGAATCAAGCAAGGACCCAATAAGAAGATTCTTCAAGAAAACCCCGTCGGCTTCGTCGTTGAAGTAGTCGGAGTCAACATAGCCTCCGTAGATATCTTTTTCACCGGACATTGTCTGCAAAATTACTCAAATAACTCTCAATGTTAGAAATAAAGACAAATCAAACCATAGATGATTAGAAATGAGCAGAGAATAAACATTAACACTTACCAGATTATGAATAGATGAACAAATAAAACGATGAATTGGTAATCTGGAAAGAGGAGAGATAGAGAGAATAGAGAGCAGAGAGAAAAATGGCGGAGAAAGAGCTTAATGGAATTTTGAAAGGCGTTATATATGTTATGGGGGAGAGAGAGAATATGAAAGGGCAAGGGAGAGAAATAACTGTACCTTTTGTCTCGGAGACCGTGCGCACGCAAAAATTAATGCGCACACAAATCGGTAAGGTGAACAGTTAAAAGTAAGAGGGAGAAAGGGTAAATTAGTCAAAAATAAAATAGAAGTGATGATGACCTGTTTACCTGCTGATGTATCGCATTAAATGGAATACATCTTGACACGATTTTGGATAAGAAAGGTACACACACGTGTCAGGGAGAAAGTGTGACCGATGTACCTTTGATTTGATTGCTTACGTCATGTGTCAGGAATCTTAACTTTTGCAGAGACGTGCTGATTTGATTTCATTAATCGGCAAGATAATTGAATCGGCAAGATAGCTTGAATCGGCAAATGATTGAATCGGCAATCGGATATATAGATAGAATCGGCAAGATGATTTTGACAAAATTTTCGATCGGTAAGATTTTGTCGGCATGTTCGTAGTCGGCAAGATAATTTGATGCTCTGCTGATTTGATCGGCAGACTACACAAAGTAGCAAAGTTAGCGCAATTTTAACCATAAAAATCAATCATACCTAATTCACCTCTGAGGAATTCAAATCTTTTCTGATCCAAGGGCTTTGTTAGTATGTCTGCTCTTTGGAAATCGGTATGGACTTTGAGCAGCACAACATTCCCTTTTTCAACATGTTCCTTCAGGAAGTGGTATTTGATGTCTATGTGCTTGGTTTTGGAATGCATGACCGGATTGTTTGATACTGAAATTGCTGATTGGTTGTCACAATAGATGGGACAAATTTGAGATGGTACTTCATAGTCAACCAGCTGCTGCTTCATCCATAGAATCTGTGAACAGCAACTGCCGGCAGCTATGTACTCAGCTTCAGTAGTGGAAGTGGAAATTGATGCTTGCTTCTTACAGGACCAAGACACCAATCTATCACCAAGAAATTGGCAAGTTCCACTTGTACTCTTTCTGGTCACCCTACAAGCTGCAAAGTCTGCATCTGAATAACCTATAAGATTGAAAGATGAATCTCTTGCATACCATAATCCAAGGTTAGCAGTGCCACATAAATATTTAATAATACGTTTTACAGCCTGCAAATGGGATTCCCTAGGGTCAGCTTGAAACCTGGCACAAACACAAACAGCAAACATAATATCTGGTCTACTGGCAGTAAGATAGAGGAGTGAGCCTATCATACCTCGGTAGACAGTCATGTCTACTTTCTTACCAGACTCATCCTTATCTAAATGAATGTTAGTGCCCATCGGTGTGCTTTGAGAGTGAGCATTGTCAAAGCCAAACTTCTTGATAAGTTCTTTGGCATACTTGGCTTGACTGATGAATATTCCTTCATGGTTTGTTTGACTTGCAGTCCAAGGAAATATGTTAGTTCACCCATCATGCTCATCTCGAACTTGCTCTGCATCAGTTTCTCAAATCTCTTGCAAAGGGATTCGTTAGTGGAACCAAAAATAATATCATCGACATAAATTTGAACAAACAATGAATGACCCTTATGCTTGGCAACAAATAAAGTAGTATCGATTTTACCTCGAGTGAAGCCTAAGCCATCGCTAAGTAAGAACTTAGAAAGGGTTTCATACCATGCTCTTGGAGCTTGCTTTAAGCCATAGAGTGCTTTCTTCAATCGGTAGACATGATCAGGCTTCTTGGAGTCCTCAAAACCTGGTGGTTGTTCAACATAGACTAGTTCTTGGAGTTCTCCATTCAGGAAGGCACTTTTCACGTCCATTTGATATAGCTTGAATTCCTTGAAGGCAGCATAGGCTAAGAAAAGTCTTATAGCTTCCAATCTTGCAACAGGAGCAAATGTCTCATCGTAGTCGATTCCTTCTCTTGACGGTAGCCTTTAGCAACTAACCTTGCTTTGTTCTAATGATTTTCCCAGCTTCATCCAATTTGTTCCTGTAAACCCACTTAGTACCAATAACTTGCTGAGAAGTTGGTCTTGGCACAAGTTCCCATACTTTGCATCTTTCAAACTGATTCAGTTCCTCTTGCATGGCTTCAACCCAACCAGGATCGGCAAGAGCTTCTTCAGTCTTCTTTGGTTCTATATCGGAGACCATAGCAGATGAGAAAAGGCTTTCAGCAAATGCTCTACTAAGGTTCCTAGTTAATCTGGGACCAAAGACATCACCAATCACATTTTCTAATGGATGATCACGAACAGTTCTGACTTCTCTCGGCACATCTTGTCTTACTGATTCTTGTTGTAAGGATTCTAGAGGAGGATCAAGATCAGCAGAAGGTGTAGGAGAAGAACTTTGAGTGAGAGGTGGATGAAAGCTTGGAGGAATAGGTCTTATAACAGAAATTGGTTGAGGGCTAGATCTGTCTTCAGGATGATCAGCAGAGTTTGCATCGGCAAACGGATTATGAAATTCATCAGCAGGTTCTGGTTCTGCTGATGAAGGAAAATACGGAGCATCTGCTGATTCTTCTGCTGAAATGACTGGATCAGCAGCTGGTACTTGATCTGCAGGATTAGTATTACTGGATTCACCTGTCTCATGAGCACTAGACACATTAGTACTATTTGGAGCCTTGTCAGACTCTAACAAATCAAATTCATCAAAGGTTACATGAACAGATTCAACAATTTTCAAAAGTTTCTTATTGAAAACTCGAAAGGCCTTACTGTGTTTAGCGTATCCAACAAAGATTCCTTCATCAGCTTTCTCATCAAATTTACCTCTGTGCTCTTTTCCATTGTATAGCACGTAACATTTGCAGCCGAATATCTTGAAGAATCCAATGTTGGGAATTCTGCCTCTCCAGAGTTCATAAGGAGTCTTGTTAAGGAATTTGTTGATTAGAGATCTGTTCTGGGTGAAGCAGGCTGTATTGATCGCTTCAGCCCAAAAGTACTTCGGCAGCCTGGCTTCGGCAATCATGGTCTTACCAGCTTCAATGAGAGTTCTGTTCTTCCTCTCAACAACACCATTTTGTTGTGGTGTACCGGCAGCTGAGAAGTTGTGGTCTATACCATGATCATCACAGTACTGAGCAATACCATTGTTCTTGAATTCAGTGCCGTTGTCTGATCTCATACTGATGATATCGCTTTCTTTCTGAGTTTGTAGTAGTCTGAATAACTTGGTGGCAACAGCATAGGTGTCATCTTTGTGACTGAAGGTTTCCACCCAAGTATATCTAGAGAAATCATCTACTACAACCAAGGTGTATCTACTTCCCCCGATACTTGCTGTAGATGTGGGGCCAAATAGATCCATATGTAGCAATTGGAGGCACTTAGAAGTTGACATGCAGGGCTTGCTTCGGAAAGATGACTTATGTTGTTTTCCAAGCTGGCAGGCCTTGCATTTCTTTGCTTGATCAGCAGACACTTGAGGCAGACCGTTAACAAGATTTGAACCGGCAAGCTTGGATAGATATTTGAAGTTCAAGTGACTGAGTCTCTTGTGCCATAGCCATGAGTTCTCACTGATGTTCTTAGCTACAAAACAAACATTAGCAACACCAGTAATAGCACTTAAGTCTACTGCATAAATGTTACCTTTACGTTTGGCAGTGAGAAGAGTCTCATTGGAAGCAATGTCTTTCACATAGCAACTGGAAGTAGTAAATACGCATTGCATTCCTTTATCACAGAATTGTGATATTGATAGAAGGTTGTGTTTCAGACCATCCACTAGAGAGACCTTCTGTACAGTAACTGCACCTCTCTTGATGGTACCTATACCGACGATTTTTCCTCTGGCATTATCACCAAACACTACTGGGGGACCTGATGCTTCGATAGTATCGGCAAGAAGATCTGCAAATCCTGTCATATGTCTTGAGCAGCCACTATCTAGAATCCACAAATCCTTGCTTGCACCAGTTGAGGCCATGAAGCATTCCTGAAATAAAACGGTATGCTTATGGTCCCCCTTATTCATGGGTCCGAGGGTTAGTTCCTCTTTGGCAACCACATCTGGCCACCACTAGAGGATGTAACCTCAGTGGGTCCAGATAGATGCTTCAAGAGGCATTCATGAGCCTTGTGACCATAATCAAAACAATTAGAACATCTCACTTGACTGATAGGCTGTGGAGTCGGTAGAATATCATTCTGTTTAGTCGGTGCATCGGCAGAACTAGGGAATTGAGCAGGCACAAACTTAGTATGTTTAAAGGTGCCAGTGTTGCCTTTCTTTCCATTCTGTTTACCTTTGGCAGTTACCTTTTTAGGCACTTGTCCATCGGCAGCAGAGGAGGTCAGATCGGCAGCACTTGCTCTGCTGATGTATTCACCAAGAATACCATTATCGGCAGACTCAGTATCAGCAACCTTAACATATCTTTGTTTGTGCTTATCATTCCTTTTGTTCTGGTTCTTAGGATACTTCATTGCCACAGCACTGTATATTGGCTTAGCATCCTTATGCACTGAGTTAACAGGACTACATTCAACTTTCTCATCCTTTTTCTCGGTAGCACAAGTTTCAGTAGAGCTACTGCTGCTGGAATCAAATCCTAACCCAGATTGGTCCTTATATGACATTTGGGTCTGTAGGATAGTTTCAACAGCAACTCTAGATTTTGTGTAAGAATCAACAATCCTTGAGAGATGATTGTTTCTTTTCACAAGATCTTCGATCTGAGCTATCAATACTGCTACTTGGCATTTGAGATCCAGGTTTTCTTTCTTTAAAGAAGTGGACTCAAGCTCGTGTCTTTTGAGAACTGAAAGTTCAGACATAAGCGAGCTATTCTCGTTAGAAATTCTTTTGAAATCAGCAGCCATCACTTTATGAACGCTACTCAGCTTCTCATGATCGATAAAAAGTTCATCCATTGTCTCTATCATTTCAGCTTTGGATATTCAGGACAAGGATCAGCCAAAATTTTAGGAGCAGAGGCAATGGGTCCAGGAGAGAAGTCAGGTAGGGAAGAGATGGGTTTTGATATGTTTTTGGCAATGCTAGATTGTTCATTGATAATAGTTTTCTGGTCATCGGTAAGGATTTTGATTTGTTGGTGGTGAATTGAGAAGAGTTACACTGGCCATAGAGTGAGGTCCCACTTGGTGTACTTTGTATCCATATGGGTTTTCAGCTTGACACTTATTTCTTTGAAGTGTGGTTGAGGTCTTCCAGCAGATTCTTTTTGACTGGAGTTCTTGGTGGAGATGGATCTCGGTAGACTGGAGTCGGCAAGATGATACATCGGCATCTTCCAAATCTAGGGCGACAAAACTTACATCGGCATCTTCATCTTCATCGGCATCTTCATCGGAATCAGTTTCACACCAAACCGGCAAGGCCTTTTCTGTGCTTTCATCGGCAACAAAGCTTCTAGACTTAGGATGTCTCTGGTTGAATGACTTCTCATGTATTCATATTTTGGTTGAGGACATTTAGAAGCAAAGTGACCAGGTTTTCTGCAGTTGAAGCAGACCAGATCACCTTTGTTGTTCTTTCCATCGGTAGCACTAGTAGAGGGTTTATTGTAGCTTGCTGGTTTTGAAATGGTGGTGTGAAGGATTTTGGTTGCTGGTAGTTTCCTTTCTGCATCCTTTTGAAGTCTTTAAACCTTTTGTAGTTCCTAGCGAAGGCGGCAAATTCGTCTTCTTCCATAGGTTTTTCTGAGGTTATTTCATGGGTATTGGAACTGCAGGATGTTGAGGTGGATCTATAGGAGGGAATTTGTTTGAAGGAAAGGATATCTGTGACTGAGCTGATAGAGACAAGTTTTTGAAATTTTTGTCGAGAACGTTAAGTTTTGCAGTTCTCTCTCATACAGAAATAGACTAGACACAAGATTCTGAATAGAAGTCTTGTTTAAGTCTCTCACTTCTCTAACAGCGGTGACCTTAGTATGATACTCATTTCCCAAAGAACTTAGAAAACGAATATTAAGATCTTTCATAGTATAAACTTTACCTAATGAAGCACATAAATTACTTACCTCGCAAAATCTGTCGTAGGCACTCCTTAGTGATTCACCATCTTGTTTCTTGAAGGATTCAAACTCAGCAATGCAGTCGTAGAGTCTGTTGTCCTTCACCTGCTCGTCACCTTCAAAGTATGCAAGGAGCTTGTTCCAGCATTCTTGAGCCGTGGAGCACAAGTCAATAAGTTGTATTGCTTGTCATCCAATCCACATGAGATAATGTGGCATGCTTTTCCATCTAGGGCAGCAGAAAGTTTGTCGTCGTCGGTCCATTCCTCTCTGGGTTTCTCAATCAAAGTTTCATCAATCTGAACATGGGTGTGTTCCTGTTCAGTTTCTCGATCAGCATGTTGTGTCAGCGGAGTGGAGGGAATAGGTCTGTAGGTGGTTGAAACTTTTAACGGAATGATTGGACCACCTTCTATGACCTTCATCAACCGGTCATCGATTGAGTTCATATACTTTATCATACGAGATTTCCAGACACCAACTCGTTGACATTCAACAACGGAATGGTGGTGATGTTGAATGACTGCATGATTTTCCTGCCATGGTATCGGCAAACAAGCTGCAAAGCTTGGAAATTTCTTTCAAAATTCCAAGCTCTGATACCAATTGTTAGGCCCAATTGGTAGGAAAATAGGCTAGAGGGGGGTGAATAGCCTAATTAAAACTTTTTCAAAGAAACACGTTTATAAATGCAAAGTCACTTATCAGATTGCAAACTATTATCAGTAAGCGCAGCGGAGGAGATATGACTTGTTTTTAACTCACACAAAATCAGTTTATAAAAAGGTTTTGAGAGCTTGGTTTAAACACACAAGTAGTTTCTAAAAGTTCAATGCAGTTTCAAGAGATTGGTCAATGGAAATGATGATGAGTCAGCAAGAACAGTAATGATTTGCCGGTGATAGAGTTCCAACCGGCAAGGACAGTAAGTAACAGAGGACACAGAGATTTGGAGAGGTTCACAGTGTAAATACTGCTACGTCCTCTACCAAGTTTGGTCAGAACTTGGATTTGGGTTAAGAGCACTATTAAATATCCCTAGTCTATTACAAGAGCGGCTTTGCCGGATACAAAGACTAAATTCTAGAGATAGTTTAATGAATCGTAAAGCAAATATCTGACCAAGTGTATTTGAGCGGCAAGTTCAAAAGAACTTATCTCACTCAGGTGGGTGTGTGAAAACTCAGACAACGTATTCCTTATAAATAATCTAGTTCGGGAATACTAACAGTGTTGTAGAGTTTGTGCACAAGTGTATGTCCTATTAAATGATCTAATGATTATCTGGACAAGGAATGTTTGAGCTTCAATGAATGCTGCAAACAACCAACTCTCTTCAATGCACTAAAATCACCAACCTTCTTCAATGCACTGAGTCCTCTATATATAGGAGGAGTAATGTCTTAGCTTGTTGAAGAAGGATAACATTTGAATTTCCAGCTGGGTAGGTGAGGAGCATTTAATGCAGTATCCTTGGCATTAATGGCGAAGATACGCGTGCCTTAAAAGTCTGATGGGTAAAGACCCCTTTGTCTCAAACGGTTACCTGCAAAAGCAAGTAGAGACAGAGTATAGCTAAAAGTAGCTATGTGTCAGACGGCGTAGAAATCATTACAGAGTAGGTAAACTACTTTATAATAAAACAGTATAGAGACAATCAGCAAGGTTGACTTTAATGAAATGATGTCACCTGACTGACAGTGCAGACTGTCTATTATATCGGCATGTTGTTGATCGGCAACTTGTGTATCAAGTTGATCGGCATGAGTTGATCGGCAACTTTGTTAACTGATCTGCTGATTGCTTCCTCTTGCTGGTTTGTCTTGTTGAAGAGTTGAAATACACCTGTGCTGATCACAAAGGATCCTAAGGGCACCTTAAAAAGGTTCTAATAAAAATGGGGGACCCTAAGGTAGACATGATTGGGATTAAGTAATTCTAGGACCTAGGATCTATTTGAACAACAGGAATTAAA